>VZRX01001005.1:172916-248379 GCA_013398075.1 Notiomystis cincta
CCCGTGCTGATCCTAAGTAGGAATAAGAGACTGATGCTGTGTTTGGAATTGGCCAAACCGCCTCCCAAGCCAGCAATAGCTAGGTAGAGTCAGCTTTTAGTTTTCCTTATTTCCCTTTCTCGGATGTGGTTCCTGCCAAACCAGGTGCCGTATATAAATATATATGTATAAAAAATCTGTTGCCTTTGAGAGAACCGTATGGAAGCTGTACTTACAACATCAACTTGTGTCAGGAGCTTACAATATGCAGATCTGGGAAGCGGAAACCCTACACATGAGTCAACTGGCAGGCGGATGGGATTTTCTTACACTTTCTGATTGGAGATGTGCTCCAAAAAGTAATAATAAATGGTATTACAAACAGTCACGCAGTTGTGGGGAGGCTGCGTGCTGCTGCCGGTGCGGGAGGTGCAGCCTCACCAGGCAGGACTGCGGGACACAGACGGACCAAAGGCCAGCAGGAGCTGCTGAAACCTCCCCAGAAACAGCAGGGTTGGCTCTGCCAGTGCCTCTGCCCCCGGCTCGCTGGGCAGCCCGCAATGGGGGACTGCATCCCTGGCTTGTCACTTACTGGTCCTGGCTGCAGCAGGGCTCGCAGGGGCTGGGGACGGCGGCGCCGGCGTTTCAGCTCGCAGGGCTGCGAGGGCGCAGCAGAATGTGAATTCTTTTGGTAATGAACTGCCCAAGTGTCAGGTAGCAGAAGTCGCACGGGGCTGCACATCACCCGCAGTGACGGCAGCCTGCCTGGATTTAACCCCTCATCCCAAGCCAAAAATCATCACTCCTTAATGTCGTGCCCAGTCAATAGCCCTCACTCACATATAAGGAGGTAAATTTGATCAAAATGCTAAATTCAACAAACTCCCGAATCTTTTGTGGTGTTTTTCTAGACCAGATGTTTTCTGTGTCTGTTCCAGCCCAGGGACTGCGATGTTGCGCTTGTAGTTGGGGAGCTGGAAGCAAAACTGCCTGGAAACTGGTAACAAACCAATGCGAGACTTCCTCCTGCTGTCATTGTTCTCAGGGAGAGAAGGGAGGAACAAACAGGATGAGAGAGGATGCTGGCTTGCTCTAATGTGCTTTCCATCCAAGAACACACAGGATTATTCGTGAAAAACATAAGGATTAATATATGCATATATATATATATGTATGTCTAATCCTGCAAATAGACAGATTGCCCTGATCCTCAGCACGAGTGCCAAGTCCCAAGCTAAGCTGTGATTTAATTATGATCTATCCACTGCCTATTGAGATGGGAAAAATGTAGAGGACCCTCCTGTTATCGCTGAAATAAGAAATGCATAAAGTGATAGAGGGAAGTGACAGGAAAATCCCAGAGAGGGCTGCTGTTTCCAGGCTGTTTGGAGCAAAATAGGAGCCTTGGAGGGGAGATGTGCACCCAGTGACCTCCAGAGATGCCAGGGCTGCTACGTGGGCTGTACTGGTTCCCAGCCAGGCTGCAGCAAAAGCTTGAACTGAGCAGTCATTTTTTGCAGGAAGCTTTTTCCATTAAAAAATTAAGTTTCCAATATATTACTCCTTTAGTTATGTATTTACTAATCTATCTGTGTCTCTCTGTACACTGTTTTTTTCTGCCAGGAGCATCTAAACAAACCTCGCAGTTACAGTCACCATGACTCAAAACAAGGTACTCCGTTGAACTGGTTCAGAATATTTTGCTGTGAGTCATTTCAGCACGAAATTGAGTTTCCACCTGGCAGGTCCCCCCTGGGCATGGCAGCTGGACCCTGCTGTGTCACACCAGCTCCAGCCAGCCCTGGCACAGCTATGGGTGAGATGCAGCACGGGTTCAGTTGAGTTGCCACATCCCATCCTTCATTAAGCAATAAGCACACAGCACTCCCCACATCCCTCATCAGCTCCATTTCCATTTCTACTGCCACAGACACTGGGATCATTCCATGACAGGTTATTGTTTTTCCTATTCCATCTCCATTTGGAAAGTGGGGAAATGGGAAAATGCTGTATTTCCTACAGGCCTTGGTGAGCAATGAGCCCCTTAACGACCCCAAGCTCTGCTGTCAGCAGTGGGGGACCCTATTTTTGATTTACTCATTGAAGGGCATCAGCCCCCTTATAAACTACCCAGGTCACTTGACCTCTGCCTAAAACTAAGTTTAATTATCTAACAGTGCCATCACTGTTAATTATTTTGTGAGGGAGTGTGTGTAGAATGAGTAAATCTAGGTGACACATAAGCCCTTGCCCAATTAGCAACAGCTTCAGGTGCTTTGGGCTTTGGATCATTCTTCAAAATCAAGAAAAGGAATGGAGCAAACAAGGAAGTACATTTGGGCCCCAACATATGATTTATTCCACAATAATCCTGTGGCCACATGGCCCCAGTTTTTCTGGTGTCCTAAGTCCAGGCTGGTTTACCCCAGTGTTAGCCCATGTAAGGCAGTACCTAAAGGACTCTGCCCAAAATGAACAGAGAGTGCTGAAAAATTTATACCCTGTAAAATGCATAATAATTGGGGTTTAGGCTAACATGCAGCTGTGTTAAAAGAGACTCAGAAATGACTGGCTACATGTGTGCTAACCTACATCTATTGATCTCAAATGCACTTTAACTGATTCATTATCACTTACTGATTGCTCGTCCTCCTGCTGATGTGGGTTCCTCTCCAGGGAGAGAAGTGTTTTTCCATTGCATCCTCGGAGCAGAGCAGGACTGTGTGAGTGAACCCTACTGCCAGGATTTTTCCTATAGCTCTATACAAAAGAAAAACCCCCCGTAAATAGTTCATCACTCCCTTACTTAAGCACTGTGTTAGTACAAACCCCTGTAATCACTGTGATGGGGGAGTAAATGGAGAATCAGCAAGGGCTCTTTGGAAAACCCTTCCTCTACAGATTCATACCAGGGAACAGAGTGGTGCACTCAAGCAGCAAATTCCTGGGGCACCATGGGGAAAGAGACAGTGATGGTTCCCTTCCAGGAGGTTAACTCAGCCACAGCACCCCTCCAAGCTGCTGTTCTTCCCCAAAATATTTGACTCTGAGGGCCAGCACAGGGTTTTCTTTATGCCCCTTCTACTGCCATTGCATTTGTGTTCTCTTGAGGGCTGCCACTGTGGGCCAAAGCCACCAAGGACACATCAGCCTAGAAGTCGCCCCCAGCATGGTGCCAAAAGCAGCAGGAGTGCTTGCTGTGCCCTGGCCTGGTTTATGTAGCTCACACTCACTCTGTGCCTGGCCTGAGCTAAAGGAGGCTTCTCCAGAGTAGCAAACACACAGCTCCTTTGAAGCACCTCTGTATTATTTACCAGAATGCTAAAATTTAAATGTAAAGTTCCAGGTTTTAGATAAAGCAGAGCTGTGTGTAATGATGTGTGTGCCTCTCCAGCAGATGCAGCAGGCACTGACGTGGTCTCCCCTCAGCCTGGCTGTAGCATCAGGGCTCTAACATGTCCCTTTGGCAAGACATTTTCATGTTGCCATTTGGGAACTCTCCACACTAGTATGCAGGACTTTGTTTTGTCAATTAACCTCTTTCCTTTGTGCCTCCTCTACAAAGGAAAAAAACAACATTAAAGGGCAACCCTGCTCTTCAGGAGGGTGTCAGGTCTTTTATAGTCATTTAAAATGTGCCAATTGTGAGTGGTTAGAAACCAATCAAAAGCCCATTTTTGCACTGCTTGCAGAAAACCCAACGTGGCCTTGCCCCCAGCAAACCACGTCCCCCCAGTCCTGCTGAGGAATACTAATCTCTCCTTTCTTTGCTGAGATCTCAGGGATAATATTAGTAAGTGTAAGATCCAGAATGCCTGAGTTGCCAGAATAGGGACAGTCCCCAGAACCCACCTGCCACAGCAGGGAGGTCTTTGGGAGCCCCTGCCCACGATTTACAGCCCCATCCACGGGGTGGAACAGCTGTTCCGTTTGTCAAGCGCCTTTTATCAAAATTATTTATCATCCCAATACGGTTTTTTATGTGGATCAGTCTGGAGCTGAGCTACCCTAAGCCAACCAGTATTTATATTCTCTCTTTTCCTTTGAGCTACCCTAAGCCAACCAGTATTTATATTCTCTCTTTTCCTTTTCTCTCCCGGGTTGCCTTGCATCCCAAAGACAGCCCCAGGTCTGGGAAACACCTGACCTGAAGCCACCCCCATCTGGCATGAAGCACAGATCAGTAGAACAAGAGAAACTGGCTTCTATCTTTTGTCAAATGCAAATTGCTGAGAGTTAATTAAGACACATTTCAGGAACAGTGAGGGTTTTTTATTTTAAATTATAATCTATCCTGAGGTGTAGGTAGGGTTCATCATCTCTCCTCAGAAAAGGGGTTACAAAACTGGAACTGCAGTTGGCAAAGGTGCTAACAACAAAGGTCCCACAGGGCTTTGGTGGCAGCCAGGCATACAGAGTTCTCTGAGACCTGTGAGATTGGAGGCAATCCAGGTCCAAAACCTCCTTGACAAATATATTTTTCCAGATTTCCCTTTTTTTTAAATCATCAGTGTCTTCACCATGGCTTGTGAGATTTGTTGTTCTGCAAAAAGGTAGGGCCACATAGACACGATGCTTCTGCCTTGTTGGAAGCATGTTGAATACTTGCCATTTTTCCCTGCAAAAGGCATAAGTCTTTTATACACACATGTACACACACCACAAAAAAAAAGTATTCTTTTATTAAAGAAAGGTTAAACTACAGAACAGAATTTATAAGTGTTTTCAGGCTTCCCACTCATCATCAATGCCCAAAGCAGAAGCGAGTCAGGAAACAACTGGAGGTACTTAAAGCAACTCAAAGTAATCGTCTGAGTAGTGCTTAAAGTGTGAGGGTTTGAGTAGGAAGACGGGGTTTGAGCCAACTGCTGTTGCCTTTCTGGGGAGGCTTCGCTCAGAGGTGTTTACTTCCTCATGCCTTCATGGAGATGTGGCAGTCTATGAAAGCACTCCTCCTGGAATTAGATGAAAATGGTTTAAAAAAAAAAAAAAGAAGAAGAAAGAGGGGGATGTTCTAGGTCCTGTCATAACAAGGAAAAGCTTAAAAACGCTCACCCAAATATTCGACAAAGGTGAGATGTGCTGTATGCTTAGGAAGTGGATGGAGAATATCAAGGCATGGGCTTTCTGACTTGCTGAAAGAGAAAATCATTACCAGAGCACCCAAAAATACCACTTCACCATCTCAGAGAGGAGGCACTTGAGTCTGGATTTATATATGGAAGGCCTTCTGCTGCAGGGATGTGGATGGAGGCTGGCTTCAGGCCCAGGAGGTCCTGTAGAGTTTACATACGCTGATTTATACATCTTCACCCATGGGAGGCAAACCCAGGAGGAAGGCACAAGGGTCCTCCGAGCTGTGCAACATCCCACTGGTCAGCAGAAACCTGGGAATGAAGGAGCATCCAGGATGGGAGAAGTATGGTCACACTTGGTTTAGCACAATGATCTATAAATCAAAAGAAAACCAGTACATTTAAACAAGCTGATGACTTTAGTGTTAACATGTGATTTCTGAATAACTATCAAAACACCAGGCAGGAAACTGTGTGGCTTTGAAAATATCTGTTGAAGGCGTTCTGCATGTTCAGTGGAGTGACTCCATCTTCAGCTAAAGAAAGCAGGAAAGAGTGGGCTGATCCTCGGAGCAAGGGGAAACCCTGCCCACATCTGAGCCTGCAGTCTGGGCTCTCAAGAGTAGGTTACTACAAGGAAACCATCAGCTGGAATAGACAGGACACTCAGGAGAACCTTGGTAAGAAAATTACATCAATCCCAAATGACGAAGTCATGACTGAGGTCCTCTGTGCACCAGTTCTGAGTAGGAGGGATAAGCTGGAAAATTTCCTTTGAAATTCTGTCCCCTACAGGCTCAAAGCAGAGTATTAGAGAGCCTTTAAAAAGTGTCATTATATATTTAATTAACTCAGAAATTTGTGTTTCTCAGTTTATGTCTCCCAGCCCAAGCCGTAGTGCAGCCTGCACAGAGGTTGCCAAGACCTTTGACTCCCCCAGGGGTTACAAGACTCTCCAAGGCACATGGGGATGACTGGGAAGAAACACACCTCAGATGACAGCAACTGGAGACTGGCTTCTTTGTCCCTCACTGCTGTCTGAGGCTGTCAGAGTGGTGCTCCAGCCATACCCAGTGCAGGGCTCTGGAAAGGGACACATCTCCCTCTAACCCAGCCTCTGCCGAGGAGTCAGCTGAAAGGCTCGGGCCAGTGCCAAAGGCAGGAGGTGCTTTTGTGCCCTTGGATACTGAAAGAACTCCAAGCTGTCCTGACAATAAGAATCCTCCTGCCTGGTGCCCATCAAGGGGGCTGTAAAAATGAGCCAGTGGTTCAGCCCACTTTCAAGTCCTACTTGACCAAAGCTGATTGTGGTGAGTAGTGTCCTGTTGTTCTCCTTCCACCACATGTTTGGACAGAGGGGATAAAGCCATTCTGTACCACACCATGTCACCAAAATGCACAGACAGGAGGTGCTGACAGCCCTGCAAGGGACCTCTCTGCAAAATTTCTCAGAATTATTTAATTGCCAAAGAAGGTTTCAGTGCTTTACACAACATCTTAAGAAGCAAGTTAGCCATGTCCTGACAGAAACCCCACCCTCCTCTGCACAGGCAGGTGCTGGCTCCAGCCCTTTGTGAGCTCTCAGAAGCACCAGATGACACACACAGCAAAGTCTGAGTTTTGCATTTGCTGTAGCTGACACACGCTGTTTGCTGAGAGAGAATTGGCCTTTTCCTCTGCAAAACTGAGCATTAAGAGCTAGTCCAGCTGCTAGTAAATGGCAATTAGGCTGCTAAAAGCCCAGGTTGCTTGTGAAAAATAGGACTTTAGCTCCTGAACCACACAGGCCTTTTTTCAGCCTGTTTTTTCATTACTTTTCAGTGTCTAACTTGATCTAGTGTTAGTGCTGAGATGCAGCTGGCCTGAGATTACCCATTAAAATAATGAAAAAACCTGTAAGACAACTGTAAGGCAACGATTTCTTCCAGGCATGCAAAACAGTTGTGTTTGCCCTTACAGAATTGGCTGTGTTTTGTTTCAGGTCCTGGCTTTGTAGATAAAGGAATGTGAGAACATAACGAGCACATCAGCCTTATACTGAGTTCAGTTTAAGCTCAGCAAAACCACCAGCACAGCAAGCCTTTAGTCAGAAAGAAAGAAACATTTGGGTGACAAAGTGACATTACCTAACCTGGCACGAAAGGGAAACATCCCTTCAGTTTATCATGAGATGCTGGGCACCTGCTAAACACACCCAGGTGGATGGATGTGCCACACCAGAAAAACTATAAAAAACTTCTGTGTGCCAGTAAATCCTCTGCTAAATTCTCTTTGCAGAGGTTGATATAAACAAAAGTTATGATGAACAAAAGGGGAGTGCACAGGCCTGCTTGGCAAGGGTGGGTCTTCCAAATGGTATGTCTGAAGTGTTTCTCTGGAGACATTTTGCTTGACTTTTCTCCTAACTCTCACAACATGCAGCACTTTTGCAGGTCTTGGAACCACGTGTCCATATATGACTTCTAACTCTTATTTTAAAATAAACAAGTGGAAGTTGTAGCCTTAGGAATGCAATAGAGTATGATCCCTTAGAGGGTTAAAGAAACTGAAGTTAAGTTCAAGTGACCTGAGGGTGGAGGTGATGAGACTGGTGAGGTCCCAGGTCAAAAAGATCATCCATCCAGCATGAGGAGGGCTCTCCAACCCCTCAGCTCCACTCTAGCCTTGCTCTAGCCTTGCCAGCAGTAAAATATTGGAAATGTGGGTGACAGCTTAGATTACACATTGTTAGAAACAGCCAGGATAATCTGCCTCCAGCTCCCTAAAAGGAAATCTTTAGCTAACAAATATGCTGCAGCCTTTTGAGCTGGCAGATAACGATGGAACAGTGGATAAAACGTAGCTGGATACCAGGGAAGAGGTGCTGTGCAGGGGGGGTGTTTCACCAGGCCAGAGGGAACAGTGTGGGGCAGGAGAGCTGCTGGAGCAGCTTGACAAGGAAGAGAGGGTGGAGGGTCAGATTTTTGGGTGTTGCAATGTGCCACAGTGCAGCCCTGGCTCTGCAGCTGTGCCAATGCCCTGCTCTCAGGGACAGCCAGCACAGCCTGATGGGCTTTGTGCTCCTCATCAGGGCCTTCCTCATGGCCATGTATCATCTCCATGGCCCCCCCCCGACTCTACAGCACATGCTTTTGCTAGACAGATCCAAGAGAGGCTCAAAGAAAAGCATCAGCTTCCTTGTTTATAGAAAAACTGCACCAGACATCCCTGCCCCTCTGGAGGACAAACAGCATCTCCATGAGTTCCAGGCAGCTCTGTCCCAGATAAGGCTGTGAGATTTCCAGGCCAGGCAAAGGCTGAGGTTTTAGGTCCATTGGCATCACAGGATCCTGGGAAGGTGCCCATGGTGCTGCAATGCAAATGCATCACAGTGCTGCTGCTGCTGCTGCCATCACCACCAGTTACACAGGACAAGCAATACTGGGTCTGTTCTGGGGGTAGGAACCTCGTGGATATGGATTTTGCTCCTGTTGAGACATGCCTGGAACAGCATGTCCCAGCTCATGGAGACTTCTCCTGCTGAGACATTTAGAATAAATTCTGCACAAACCTTTCTGGTATGGTAAAAATAATAATAACGAAGTGAAAAGACACAGAAAATGTACACACGGTGGAAACCAAATTTGGAATGATTTAGGTGATTCAGGCTTTTTTGGGGGCAATAAGCAGCCAGTGCAGCTCACCACATGCTCGCACAACCCAAGAGCTTGAAGTCAGCCTGAATGAATGATTCATCATTCCGCACACGCTCCGGCTCCTCCGCCACTCCAGCCTGTACCCAGCTGGATCTCAGGAGAAATTCCTAGAGTGTGTAATTGTGTATAATGTGATCATCCTGCAGCAGGAAATAGGTTTGTAAGCATTCTTAGCCAGTACAATCGATGTCGTACAGATATGGTCTGCAAGGAAACAAAGTGGAGATACATATTGCAGCGAGTCACTGGAGAGCCAACGCAGCCTTCTGGGAAGGATGTGTCAGGCAGGGGATGTATTTAAGCCCAAACAGTCACGGTACACGGTATTTCATGTAAAAATGTCTCAGCGTGACCGTGCTCAGAGGGAGGGGGGAGAAGCTGACCTGCGAGCCCCCAGCAGCAAGGCCGGGTGTGGGGACACCTCTTGGAGAGAGGCAGGACCAGGCTGGAGGAGGTGCAGGAGGGAGCCCGGCGGGGTTATGTGGTTTAGCTGCAACCTCGTCCCGCAGCTCGGCTGTGGCCGTAGGGACCTGCAGGGACCCGGCACAGCGCGGGGAGGGCTCGCAGGCGCCCAGCAAAGCGGGCACCCCCTCGCCGGGAGAGCGCAGGCTGAGCCCGCAGCACCCTCTAGAGGAACGCGGCCACCCAGCCCTCGGCTTCTGGGAAGGTTTGGGTCCACTGGGAAGCGTCTCTTCAGCAATGCTTTTCTCCTTAGGTGGGTTTAATCAATCGCTGTGCACCGGTGCAATATCGGGCCCCAGCACCGCTGAGCCCGAGCAGCACCAGGCTTGCAGGTGGTCCCTCCGGGTGCTGGAGGGGATGGAGATGAGCGGTGCTGCAGGCAAGGGCTGGAATGGAGAGGGCGACGTGGATCAGAGGCTCCCCAGCAAACCGGGAAGCAGCACCACGGGGAAATCCGCCAAGCTCCTACCTGGCAGGGCTCCAGGTGTGTCCCCAGCTGCAGTCGGCATTGTCTTGGTGGCAGGTTTAACCCAAACTGGAGGTGCAGGTGTGGAGATGCACGTGTCACTCTCGACATGTGGTCCCTGTAAGGTGCAGCTCAGTTCAGCCCAGGACCCTGAGCTGCAGGCACAGCCTCCCTCAGCCGTGGGCTCTGCATCCCACATGCACCTGGACAGAGCAGCTGTGCCAGGCCAAGAAGAGTCAGGTGGATTGTTACCTAAGAGTGACCTCTCCCAGAAAATTGTGGATTAGGTGGATTGTTACCTAAAAGTGATCTTGGTGCCACTGTAACGTGGCCCCAACACTGTTTAAATTCCTACATGTGATTAAATGCCCAGGTTAAATTTGCATGACTCTCTCCAGCCAGGATGTGCTGGCCAACACTCAGTCCTAAAAGATATGTGGGGATCACCCTGGATTCACTGTGCACGAGACAGGAGACACCTGCGGAAAAACATCCTACAAGTGCTGTGCTGGTCTGTGGCTACAGCTGTGGCTTGTGGCTACAGCTGTCTTTGTTTCTGGAGTTTCCCTATCCCATGTCTGATATTGGTCAAAATGGAGCTTTTCTGAATAAAGAAAAACATTAACTCTACCTTAAATTACTTCCATATACAGTATCTAGTTCATACTTCTGCAGTTCCAGTGCTTTTATATTTTATTTCACAAACCATGTACCTATTTCAAGAGGAAGCATGTCTGAAATGTGAAAACCTAAAATGTAAAAATAACCCCAGAAAACACAACCCAAAGTCTCAAACCCATCTTTCAAGTTGAAATTAAAAAATGCTGGGCAAGCAGCCTGAGTGCTGTCCTGAAGGACCCATTTTCTGTTTCCATCTTGGATGTGCAGTGTGCAGATTCCAGCCTGGGAGTCTGCTGGGCTTGGCCAGATCCTTTAATGTGCATTTGTCTGATAAAGAATGGAATAAAGAAGATAACTCAGGGAAGAGAGTAGAAACACTTTTCTGCCTGTTTAGTGAAAGGAACAAGGTTGAATCAGATAAATGCCAAAGGCATTATCCAGAAGCAGGACAGAACCACAAGGTGGGAGAGAGGTATGGAGCACCTCTGCTGTAAGGCTGAGAGAATTGGGATTGTTCAGCCTGGAGAGGAGAAGGCTTTGGACTGACCTAATTATGGCCTTTCGGTACCTGAAGGGAGCCTGCAAGAAAGATGGGGAGACCCTTTTTAAAAAGGCCTGGAGTGACAGGACAAGAGGGAATCTCTTCTAACTGGGAGTAGGTTTAGACTGGATATTAGGTAAAAATTGTTCCCTGTGAGGGTGGTGAGGCCCTGGCACAGGGTGCCCAGAGAAGCTGTGGCTGCCCCATCCCTGGAAGTGTCCAAGGCCAGGTTGGATGGGCTTGGAGCAACCTGGGATAGGGAAAGTGTCCCTGCCCAGGGCAGGGGTTGGAAGATGAGCTTTAGGGTCCCTTCCAACCCAAAGCATTCAGTGGTTCTGCTGTTGGTATCTCAGGAGGTGACAGCCCAGCCTGCCTGTCCCCTCTCCCAGTGGCCTCAGCTCTCCCATTCCAGGAAGGACCTGCAGCAGGAGAGCAGCTGGAGCATCCATGTGATGGGTCTGCTTTCAGCTGTGCTTGGCCCTGGTGGAGTCCCCAGCTGGAGAGGTGGGTCCAGCTCTTTCCTGAACTTCCCTCGTGCCCACACCACCTTCAGTGCCCTCAGCTTCCCAGGGGTGACCTCCAGCTCACCTGCCCCAGCAAGACTCCAACTGAACACCCAACCCTTCAGTGGCCCAGGGCAGCTTTCCCAGTCAGGATATTCCATACCCAGAGGCCACCTGCTGGGCACTGAGCAGCACACTGGCAGCACCCTGCTGCCACTGGGCTCTGCAATCTCCAGGGAATAGACACCTGTGAAGCCTCATTAACACCATCTCCCTGCCTCCCTTGCCTTTGTCCTCAAATGGGAACTCAAAGAATATTTAATTATTGAGATCAGGCTGAATATGGAGAGATTACTCATCACCGATTCTGGGAATAAACAGTTTCCTTTGCAGAATAATTTCTTTTTTAACAACTCCCCCTCCCCTTTTCTTCAAATTAATTTCCATCCCAGCCATGAGCCTCTGTAGAAAATCTCGCCATAATCATTTTGAGCTAAATATTCTGTCTAATCAATCAAAGCAGTGGAATCAATTTTGAAGCTGTCACTTTTAATTTTTCCAATAAGAAAAAAATCAAGCATTTCACTCACAGTGCTGTTGTGATTCAAGCTCTTCAAACCTTCACTCCACTGCATCAATGCTTCAGAGCTGTACTTGAAAATGTGAAGAGCCAGCACAATTGCAGAGAAACTAAAATAAATTGATTTTTAGCAGTGAGAAGAAACCTGTTTCTTCATGTACCCTTAGACCTGGCTCACAAAACCTTTTCTTTTTTCCTTTCTTCCCTGTTTTCCTCCTCAGCACAAAAATAACTACAGCATATTAGTGATTTCATGCATGCAAAGGGCTGGTACTCATTAAAATTGATGTGTTATTGAGAGCTCGGTGCATAAATGCCAACAAAGGGCCAGAGAACAGATGTGCTGGGTGCTGGAGGAGAGGATTCCTCCTGCCTCTGGCACAGGATTCCTGCAGCCACATCCACGATGGAGGAGCTGACCTGTGGGAGGAGGCAGGGACACAAAAAGTGGCTGGAGAAGTCCCTCCCGTGCAGAACAGGTTGTTAAACACGCTGGCAGGGCCCTCTGTGCTCAGGGTGGGCGTGGGCTGCGCTACTGCTCAGGAGGAGCCACCGAAAGGAGGCTCTGCAAGTCCTCCAGCCAGCACAGCACGTTCTGGTCAGGGGAACGTCAGGGCGAGTTCTGCCATCGTGCTCCTGCCTCCCCACACGGCCAGTGCCAGCCACGGCCCTCAGCTGGCACTCACTTCTGCTTTTAGGGGTGGATGTCAACGGAGGCAGGCCCTGGAAGAGCACTGGAGGAGAGGGGAAACAGCAAAAGCGGCAACAGGGCCCTCGAGTGGGGCCCCTACTTGAATCCAAAACAGAACCCACCAGATACTAAAGGAAAATGAGCTCTAGCCCCACTGAAACCAGGACAACCATGCAGAAAAGGGGAAGGATCCTTCCTACACATTGATACCTGAACTCCCCAGGTTCAGGATCACTTGCAGTTTCACATTAATTTCACACCAAGACAGGCTCTGCTGCTGCTCGCAGGGAAACCAAACTCGAGCAGGGAAATCAAACTGCTGGCCAGACACTGCCAGCCTGAGCTGTGCCTGCCCTGTGTGACCCCAGAGCCACCCTGCTGCCATCCACACCTCTGGCCCAGCACCATGCACCCACCAGTGACTGCCAGGTCCCACATTGCTCCTGCTTGCCACAATCTCCTCTTCAGGAGCCCACCGGTGGGATTCAGGAGGTAACAGCAGGGAGAGGCTGGAGTGGCAGCAGAAGATGACAGTGTTACTCAGCAGCTGCCTGATATCTCTTACCAACCCCCTGCCTCACCCTCTGGCTCTCTTGTCTTGGTT
Source organism: Notiomystis cincta (assembly GCA_013398075.1). Classification (NCBI taxonomy): domain Eukaryota; kingdom Metazoa; phylum Chordata; class Aves; order Passeriformes; family Notiomystidae; genus Notiomystis; species Notiomystis cincta. The sequence goes on from VZRX01001005.1 coordinate 186,134, forward strand.
TATTGTGTCTGTCGAGGACACAGATTGAGTTTGGAAGTTCTGAAGATGCAGAGAGCCCTCTGGCATCTGAGGAAGGAGATGAAACCTAAGAAACGGAGAAGTTAATATGTTTTCAGTTTGCAAGAGAGCTTGGAAATGCCACTGATGCTTTATTAATCTCTTCTGCCCCTGGAGGACAACAGGCAGCTGCTTCTTCCTCTCTCTCTGTTGAATTCCCTTTACTGGAAGTTGAAAGAGACAGGGGCAAGTTAATTCTATTTTGGAGACAGAGCATTTTTGTCTGTGCCTTTCATAATGCTTTTGGGTTATTAAAACTCCCTTAAAACACGACTTTTTAATCTATTTAAGAAGTCCAATTTTCTTTCTATGCTGTTTCACCCCAGCAATTTCTCTCTCCCAGGAAAACCCAAATGACTCAAGTCTAGCCATTTTTATTGCAATTCTGGGCCCTTCCCCATCACATCCTGGCTGCTGATACAGAGCAAGGACAGAGCTCATCCCAAGGCAGGATGAGGCCCCCAAAACGAGGAGAAATGACACCAAAGCCAAACGTTCTGACATGATGATCGTTGTATTTCAGTCCATTAATACACATTCATTTACCAGATACAAACGGGGTGGAACAAAAAGCGATCGTTAGCAGGAACAAGGATACAAAACTCAATTCCAGCAGCCTTCACAGAAGGGATATTCAGTGTCACAGCAGCACTGTCAGAAGGGAGGGAGGCATGAGACCTGCACTCACACTCCAAGTGGAAGCTCTCCTTTTGTGGATTAGTTTAGCTAGAGACACAATTTTTTAAAAAAACCAACATTGCCAAAATGGTGACTTTTGAAGACTTTTTCTCATTTCCCTCATGTCAGGACTAGGGAAAGTCGGAATTATTTACACAGAGGAGATTTTATGAAAAGACACTGGAAGGTTAAAAACAGAATAATCACAAATACTGGAAAATACAACAAGAAAGCAGGCAGGGAAAGGAAAAGAGGAAAAAAGAAGTGACACCCCAAGAGGATCACTGCATTCAGTGGTCGATGTATGGTTGGTGGGGCGGCTCCACTTCGATACACTGAGATTCACATGCTGGCCTTGATTCACTGCCATGCAGTTACACTCTGGGTTTAAAGCAGGATTCTGCAAAGCTCCTGGTTTCAGCAGGACCTCAGCAGTGCAGCAGCACTTGCTTGTTTGAAACCATTTGCAGAATGAGTGCCACAGGCTGTGACAGGGTGTTCACATCTCGTGGGGCACTCAAGGGGTGCCAAACTCTGCTCCTATCCTGGTCTGGAGCCCGCTGGTTTTCTACCCCTTGGCCACCACAGCACTGCACCGTGAAAGGTTCTGCTGCTGGTGAGAGGGGTCAGCTTAGACCAGCATGGATTTGGGGCTCCACATGCAGCAGGAGGGGGAAATGGCATTATCCTACAGAACTCTCATACTTGTATGGGAGTGTCCCCACAGGCACAGCTCTGTGCCCAGGTGTAACCCCCCTCTGCCCTTGCTACAAGTGCTCAAAGCTCCTTACACTGAAACAGCAACAGCAAACCACATCTGCACGTGATTGTACAGGGATGCTCCCTTGGAAGGAATAAACATACTGTAAATTATTCATGGAAGAGTCCCAGCGAGGCAACACCTGCATGGAGGTTCTCCCAGGGACAGCACCAGGATTGCAAAATCATGTTGTGAAATTTGATCAAAAGAAGGGAAAATGAAGCGTTTGGGGTTTAATGCAGCAAAGCTCACAGCAAGTCAGGGGACAAACTGAGACCATGAGACCAGAAACTGAGCTGAGCACTTTGTCTCTTCCATGGAGCACGGGAGTGGTTCTCCTATAAATTGCTTTTTTAGTACAGTTTTTGCAGACGATGACATTTTACCTCTCATTTTTTAAATCATGCATTAACTTTACAGTGAAACATTTATCCAGTCCAACATCTATACAACAAAACACACATTTTAAAAGATCAGACTATTAAAATTTAAGGAAAGGAGTGTGAGTTCTCAAAGTGGAACATGTTAAGGAATAAATTAAAGGGAAAAGAAGTGTTCTACTAGGGTTGAATTACAAAACAAAGTCAGAGCCTGGGGGAAGTTTTCATTTCCTATAGTTCTAACAAATAAATGCCACAAGAAACAGCTGATGTTTCTGGGGTTGCTAGTGCTTGAATCCACATCACCTGTTCCAGCTCTGGGTATCGTGGGTGACCCTCTCCAGCCTGAAGCCCACGCTGGTATGACAGACTAAGAAGTAGTGATTGTTCAGGTGCAGAAATCAACTCTCTCAAGGTGTTCAACCTCACAGGCTTCTTAATATAAGAAACAAACCTGCAGCTGGCAGGACCCGAGGAGCCAGCTCGAGGCAGCACAGCCCCTGGTGTGAATGGGCGGGCCCTTCACCAGGAGTGGCTCCAGCCCTGCTGTCTGTTTGGGGTGAGCAGTGCTGCTTCCACAGGGAACCTGGTGGCCCCACAACCCCTGGGGAGGCTGGGATCTCCTCACTGTGCCCAGGCTGCTGGGCACACCCTGCTTGCATTTGAATGTTACTAAATTCCTGGGATCAGGAGTTTAGCACCAACACAGGGCAGGGATGATCAGCATGGTGCCTCTGTTCCCACAGAGGGGACCCTCCTCCTGGACAGAGAGCCAACATCAGGCCTGTCTGCTACCTCAGTAATGAAAGACATTCTTAATTAGCACCTTTTCATACCAAACCAGTCAATTACATCTCCCTCCATGGCTCTGCTGTGTCACTGGGGGCCAGCAGCTATCACACAGTGGGCTGAGTGTTGCAGAACCTGAGTGGTTTTTCCCCAAAGCAGCCTGGCAGAGGGAGAGTTAACACCTCTGGAGTTAGGAAGCCTCAACAATTAGCTACCTACCATTTTAAAAGACAATGCAAGGATAATTTAACAATTATAAAAACCTTTGCTAATATGAGGATGAGGAGAATAAGAGCACTTAGAAGGTGACAGGAGTGTTGCACTTCAAGGTTCAGTGTATAGGTGGTGGGCTTGAACACTTGTCTGACTCTGAACATGCATCTGTGTGACTCACAAGGATTCTCTGGCAGGCTGTAATTGTTTAAAGTCAGCAGCTTCAGTCAAACTAAAACAGCTAAAAACATCAGGAGAGAAAAGCTCTGAACCTGCACTGATATGAAATCACAGGACACCTTTGATCTTTTTCTCAGTTATAAATGGTCAGGGCATACATGGCTTTGGCTCTGCAGGGGGTGACCCCGGGTCAGTTTTTTTAAGGGAAAGAAACTGAGGGAACATATTTATGTGCTTACAGCATGCCAGGTTAAAGCATCAACCCCCTGGACTCAATCACATAAAATGCTGCACATGCACTTCCCAAAGGTGAACCAGACCACAGATGCACCAGCCAGAAAGGAGTGTAAAAGGCAACTGCACCTACAAAACACAACTATAAAACAGCAGAAGCTGTAGGAATGGGCTGAGGTTTGGAAGAACATCTGGGGTTTGTTCCCTGTTTGGGTGATGCAGCAGGTACAGAATAAGCTGGTGCCTATTTACAGGTCTGAACACAGAAGGCAGTCAGCTAAAATGTCATGCCAGCCACATTTTGGGGACAGCTAGGCAACAAGTGGGATTCTTTTCCAGTTAAAAAACTGTTGGAAGAGCCAGAAAAGGAAAAAATAACCCCTTCTGTGAACTAAAATAAATACCAGTTCACTGGGCCTTTTGACCAAGGAATGTTGGGCACAGGTCTAACCCAGGTAGGGGAGGGATCCCCAGGATGCAGGGGCAGCAGAAGAGCTCAGCCTCCCACTCCTCCAGATCCAACTTTCCTTAAGTGTTTTCTAATGCTCTCTTCTCCCAGTGCCTGACACAGCACTGCAGACTGCCAGGAACACCTCAGGCTGGAGCTGGACATGAAATTGGGAGACATGGCTCACTGCAGGACAGAGCATGGGGTAAGACCAGGCTGGTGCCCACCACGAGGCCCCAGCCCAGGAACAGTAGTGTTTTTCCCAGGACGCTGGATTGAACTGCTGCTTCTCTGTACAGAGAGATGCAAAAGAGCTTTGGAAACAATCTAACAGCAATGGAAAACAGGAATGTGCATGCTGAGTTTTACCTCTGCTCGGGAAGACACGCCCTGCATGACTGAGCTCAAGGTTGTGGCTGGCTGAGTAACAAAGCAGAGCAGAGACAAGGCTTTGTTACCTTGCCCCCTTTTCCCCCTTTGCATTCACCCCATCTACAAATCCACACATCAGCTCAATCTGAGCATGGTGCCAGCTTAATGGCCTTTCCCTTCTTTTAAACAGGGGGAAAGGGATGGAAATGAAAGTCTGCCCACATGCTGCAAGATAAACACACAAGCAGAGTGCAGAACTTGGTTCAGCTCATGCTGGCTTTTGAGTTTCTGTCCCATTACATGCAGTGCCTTGGTTTCCTCCAGCTCTGAGCTGGAACCTTGATCCTCTCCTGAGGAAAACAGTCACACTCAGTGAGACCGAGCTGAGGTGCTGGGTGTCTGCAAAGGCCAGCAAACTCCAGTGATCTCCAGCACCTCCAGCTCCACTGAGACTGCCCTCTGCCAGGCCTGAGGGCTGCTGATTGCTCCAGCTGCAATAGGAAGAGGATCTTTTCCCCCAAAGGGATGAAGAGACCAAAATGCTGATTATGATACAGGATTGTTAGTCTGTTTCCCGTTAAGAAGTGAAACACCTACACTTGGAAAGCTGCAGGACAGCCCAAGGCAGCAGCAAATGGCACTTCCCAACAGCAGCAGGGCTGCACAACGTGCTCTGATGGAGTGTGGAAGGGGTGAGATGGGGAACTCCAGCGAGCCAAGGTGCAGATAGCCAAAGCCTGAGAAGCAGCCCACGACTCCTGTGCAGCCACAGCACGAGCACAGTACGAACGCAACCACAGGACACAGCTGGCAGTGGTGACAACATCGACTGGGAGTCAGTTCCTGTCCTAGGAAGCAGCCTGCATCCTTCAGATGCTCAGAGCATGCCTGAAGAATTAACTCCTCCAGAGGTTAAACTTCTCTTCTGCCATCATTTCCAAGCTTTTCTGCTCCTCTTGTCTGCTAGTGTCGGTTTGTTTCAAGTTCCTCCGCCAAAATCCTTAAGAAAGGCTCATTAGCTTGGTGGAGAAGCTTTTTGTCTCCTTTCACTTTCCAAAATCCCATATTTTTCATTAACTTCTCTCCTGAGAACAAGACTTTAAAAGGTGAAGCAGTCTGCATATCTTCTTAAGTCCAAACCTCCATGGGTACCATGGACTCCTTTGTTCCGACGGAGGGAAGCAAGTACTCTTCCTCCAGAAAACGAAAGGGGAATTGTACTAAAAACCCACGAATCTTTTTTAATTCCTCTGCTGCTTTTGCAGGATCATCATTTGCTAATTTGGGCTTGTTGATGAAATCACGCAGCTGGGTTAAATTGTTCACCTGGTCACTGGGAAGGCATCGAAACACCTGATCAGAACAGAAAGAAGTCTCCTGTCAGCATAGGGGAAATGCAGCAATGCAGAGTTCCTGAGAAAGACCAAAGCATCCAGTACAAATTCCCCAGGATGGGAGTGACTGAATTAACAGCCCAGAGAACAGGGAGGGAAGAGGTATGTGCCTGTCCTTGATGAGGCTGGAGCAGGCAGAGGGGAAGCTCCAGGGCCTTTTCTGATCACTGCAAAAGCTCATTAAAAGACAGAAGTAAAATTTGCTTCTACTCCAGTTACACTGTGGCTAATTACAAGCAGTAACTACACCACTCCATTCACTGGAGCTACAGCTGATGCAAACACAAGGAGAAATCTGATCTGCTGCTTTCAGGGTGCTGTCACACTCTGAGAATGCACCAGCTCCAGTTTCTTGTTCACAGCTCTTGCATCTGATGGGCTTCTTTCAAATCATCTCTGAATGTCCAACCCCAGGACTGCTGCCTTTGCCCTCCCTGTGCTGCTTCTCCCACTGGCATCTGCTGCCTCTGTGTGGGATGGAGGGAGAGGAAAATTCCTGTGCTCCTCACCTTATCAAAGATGGTGGCATTGCGAGCTGCTGTGGAAATCCACACCTCCTTGAAGAATTTGTCACAGACGGGATCCTGGTGTTCCGGATTGAGATCGGAGCCGCCAAGGACAACCCTGAGAAGACAAAGGGATGGGTGCTCACAGAGGCTGAAGCACTGGGCACTCCCCCCTTGATAAGTGCCAGGAGATGAGATGTTTCCTTGGGACCTGCCAAACCCTATGTGCTCCCAGCACCCTCCCACTCCCATCCCCTGTGATAATCTGTCAGCTCTAATGCTGCTTGATTTTCTCCTTTTCTTCTGTGCAGTAACTGTCCAGATGGGAAACAGGGTGGAGGGGAAAAAAAAGGAAAAAGAAAAAAGCCTTAAACTAAAAATGGCCGTGTTGTGGGCCAGATGGCTGCTCCCAGCAAAGAAGCTTCCTTTAAAAAGTGACACTGCCACCTAAGATTGAGAGAGTGTGCAAACAGGATCTGGAGGGGAAATACCACTTGTTTATGAGCTCTGCTAGCAAAATCCTGGAGCAAAATAATTTGTAAAATCAAGCTTCCAAGCTGTGGATGAACAGTGTGAGGAAGGCCAGAGAAGTGAAACAGCAGCAAAACCCTGGGCTAGGTCCAGGCCAGGCAGAGCTAAACCAGGCAGGTATGCCAGCCCATTGGTCTGAAAGGCTGTGTGAGCAGGCGCAGCCTGAGCGAGCCCTGCCCGTGGCCCAGCCCTGCAGCCTGAGCAATCCCTGCCCGTGTCCCAGCCCTGCAGCCTGAGCAATCCCAGCTCCTGTCCCAGCCCTGCAGCCTGAGCAATCCCTGCCCGTGTCCCAGCCCTGCAGCCTGAGCAATCCCAGCTCCTGTCCCAGCCCTGCAGCCTGAGCAATCCCTGCCCGTGTCCCGGCCCTGCAGCCTGAGCAATCCCTGCCCGTGTCCCAGCCCTGCAGCCTGAGCAATCCCTGCCCGTGTCCCGGCCCCACTCCCACAGGCCCTCCCCGTGCCCTCCGGCCCAGGCGCACCTGAAGCAGCGCAGCCGCAGGGACTGGGCGAACCGGCCCGCGCTGTACTCGTGGCCGTCCATGACGGAGGGGACGGTGTCGGTGTCCTGCACGATGATGGCCATCTCGCTGTCCCTCTTCCCCAGCATGCTGCGGTCGTTGATGTTGGCAGAGCCTGGGCAGGGCAGCACAGGGCACAGGCAATGTCCCGCTGCTGCCCCGGGTGCTCCCGCACAGCCCCCGTCACCACCCGCCACCCCTCGGCTCCACGGGGAGCTGAGGACAGGTAAAACCCCAGCCAGGGCGCTTCCTTATGGAAACACACACCCTGAGAGGGTTTGGGGGAGAGGAAAAAGAAATCCAACTAATTTTTGTAGGCTTCAACAGTTTGGAAGAAGATTAAATCACAGCCAAGCCCAGGCCAGTATTTTCAAAGTTTATTCTTTCTGCAACTTCTCAGACCCTTCTGATGAAGGAGCCACAGCTTTCAAAGGTCTGAAGTGCATCTGGGTTGGATACCCAGTTACCTGAGGCAGGGTGGGCTCTCTGAGTAAATCACAGAATGGTTTGGCCTGGAAAGACTTTCAAGCTCCTCTCGTTTTAACCTCCCTGCCATGGTCAGGGAAACCTTCCCCTAGACCAGGTTGCTGTGCCATTCAGGGGGGTCTGCTCCAGACCAGCTGAGGCTTTATCCCCCCAGACAGGTCTGTCTGTCCAACACAGACATCAGAAAACAGGGGATGGGGGAACACTGTTTGCTTGCAGCTGCTGGCTCCAAGGGAACAGCAAGATGTGGGAAGGTTAGGTATAATGAGGTCATTAACCCACAGAAATGACCAAAACAACAAGAAAAACATCTCCAGACACAGCTGTGAGAGACCCTCAGACAGCAGCTACCATTGAGCCTTCCCAGAAACTGGACTGACTCCAGGGGAGCCAACACTTCCAGAGGTAAAACCAGCTAAGTCCCTCTGTGCCTTCACCCCCTCTTCCAGCACAGTAGCTCCATGAGTATCTAATTTCCATGCACTCTCTCTTTTAAGTGGAAAAGGGATCCCCTCCCATCCCCTCACCAGGCAGCAGAGATGCACAGGCTGTACAAAAATCTACCCTCAAGGTAGGTACGGAAAATAGAAACTAAGGGCTGCCTCAGGCCCCCAGACCATCCCAGCTGGAACAACACAGCTCCTGCTGTGATATCAAAGCACCTCTGAGCCACTCTGTGCACTGGAGACAGGATCTGGCCCCTGAGAAGGTGACTGAGGAGCAAACCTCACCACAGGTCATCTGAGACCACTGCTTTGAAGGGAGGAAGTATTTCAAGTCTTTTGAATCTGGTATTAAGGTATTCATTGGCAAAGTTTTCATTGCTGATGTAACAGCTCAAAAAGGACTTCTTTAAAGAAACAGGCTGAAATTCTGCTGCACTGTAGAGCTCTAAGCCTCAACTCTCCTGTCTTTGCTTCATGTTCTCATAATAAACACGGTAAGAGAAGAGGATGAAATGATATCTATTACTCCCTATAGCATATTGTCCCATTCTTAGGAAATGGAGCTGATACATGACACATGTTGTCCAAACCTTCCAAATTTTACAGCACATTCTGTTCTTTCAGGAACAGATGACAAGTCTCACAAGTCTTCCTGCTAGAGCAGAGTTTGATACAAGACAGATGGACAATATTCCCTGCACTGGGATTCTCTTCACGGTTACACACAGATTTAAAACCATTTTAGAAAAACAAATTAAATGACAACCCCCTGAATCCTTTCCTCCTTCTTGATGAATTTATGAGTTTGGTTTTTTGGTTTGTTTTTTTTTAAACAGCAAAATATTTCTCAGGAAAGAAATGACAACAGAGAAAAGCCCATGGCCCTGCAGCCTGCACTGTGCATGGGGATGGGAAGGGATTGATGCAGGTATGACCCAGTGGCCCAAACCCCTCCTGAGAGCCCCTGCTCACCGATTATAACTGTGTTGTCATCAGCAATCAGCAGTTTGCTGTGCACATAGATGAGCTCTGTGACCAGCTTTCCTTCCAGCTCTGCATATGTTCGAAGTCCACAGAATGATATGTAGTTTATCCACTTATCTCCAACTGAAAATTAAAAGACAAGAAAACTGATGGGATGAGGGAGGTGGAAGAGGAGAAAAAAAAAAAAAAAGGCCTTGTTTACATGAAGACCCCTATGAATAACAGTTCACTTTTGACTTTTAAAAAAAATTGTAAAAGAACAGATAACAGAAATAAATAATTTTAAAAACAGACTTGAAAATTTGCTTGTGAGCTCACTGTGCTGCTCAGAGACTCCCCCTTCAGTGGGAAATGACTCTGGTCTCCCAGGCACAGCACACAAGGGTCCAAACATCTTACAATAAGTGGACTATGAGACTGTTTTTCTGCAGATCCTGCAGAAAGGAGGCTGGAAGCAGGTGTTTTTTCCATGGTGAGTATGGCAAATGTGCCCTAATGCACTTGTGTGCAGTTCAGATTTACACCAGGACCTAGAACAAATGAGGCATTATGCACGGCCCTGGTGTTTGTGATATGTGGGTTTTCACGGTGCTCCGATTCCCAGCAGAGCAAATTCCAGCAGGATTCCTCACAGCAAGGAAGCAACTCAGAAACAGCCTCCTGCTTAGGCAGGTTCTTCCTCTCCACATCTGACAGCTGCCAGAAACAAGCCCTGGGTGGGATCCACGGGGAAGGCTGAGGGCTCAGGGCTCCCAGAAGCGTGACCCCACTCCGGACATTTTCCAAATAACACAATCCTGAGCAGCTGTGACTGTGCCGTGCTCCTCCCTGGGGTGTTTCCCTCCTCTGGATCAGGGCTGCAGCCAGGTCTGAACTCTGACAAGTGGCCATGGCTCGTGTGACCCCACAGAGCTCGCCATGGGAGGATGGTCAAGGAGGAGGTCACTCCCAGCCCCACAAGCCCTTAGCACGTGTTGCATTACGTGTTATAGATGTATCCATCAAACAGCAGCATCCAAAGTAAACAACACAAAGGAGAGGAATAAAGCTCTCACCCTCTGCCTTCAGCTGGCCCAGGATGGAGTTTTCCCCTCGGCACATGGTCCTGGAAAGAAGGTAGGCAGCCATCAGCACATCCCTGTGGCTCGAGACAGCAGCACGTGCTGGAGCAGAACCAGGCAGGGTAAATCACAAACACAGATGCCTCTCAAACAGCAGGAGAAGCAGGGTGCTTCAGAGCACACTTTTTTCCAAATGACTGTTAATACATCAAGGACTGCTCATGTTCCAAAAGGAGCTCACACCAACCTGCAGAGCAGCTGGGGAGCACTTTTGCCTTGTAAATGTGTGACAAGCAGGGCTGCTGCCCTCTGTGCCAGGCCTGGATGTGAAATCACATGAGGAGAAACATCAACATGAGCAGAACACCAGGTCAGGGAGTTTGTGTGATTGTGGCTGGGCTGGAAGAGCCACGGCTGGAATTCCACTGAGAACCAACCAACCCACCCATGGGCAATTTCTCAAGACCTGTGGTTGCCCTTGCAGGAGGAAGCTCAGGCAGAAGAGCCAGGGGGACACACTACTTTCCATCTCTTTGTGTCCTCTGTCCCACTCATCCTCTTGGACATGCAGCAGGTCCCCTGCAGCCCAGCAGACAAGGGGCATTTCAACTCTGAGGGTTGCAGCAGTCTGCACACTGACTGTGCCCTGGCTATACCATAACATAGCAGCTCTCCAGTAAAACCATCTTGGGCCATTTTGCCTTCCTCTCCATTTCCCAGCACAAGGGCTACCTGGCAGTGCTGCATCTCAGTCCTTCCTATGAGACCTGCTGGGCTGCAAGTGCCCTGCCAAAACATCCATCCTGGAGCAGGGGAATCACACTGGGGCCAACAGGCAGAGCCAGGCCAAGTATCAGCCAAAAAGGCAGATTTGGAGACAAATCTTGGTCAGCAAGTCTGATTTAATCAATGAAGTGGAAAACAAATCACAGAATGGATTGGGTTGGTAGGGACCTTAAAGCTCATCGAGCTCCAGCCCCCTGCCATGCGCAGGGACACCCTCCCCACGACCAGGTGCCCAAAGCTCTGTCCCTGCTGGTCACACTGACAGCAGGTGGGGCCTGGGGACCCCCTGCAGCAGTGGAGGGCCCGGGGGGTCCCTGCCACCCCGCCTGTGGTACCTGTAGTTGAAGTGCATGATGGCCTGCAGCGCGTTCCCCCCGCCCGTCGAGATGTCCCCTTCGAAGCCCGGCAGCAGCGGGATCACCACGTACACGCGGAAACGCTTGTTCTCCCTGCAAGAGAGTTTGGGGAGTATCAGCCTGGGCCTGTTACATCAGCCTGGGAAAGTTACAGCTTTGCACAAGGCAAAGTCCCCTCGGTTCCACTTCCCCTGAGCAGACAGACTTGGTTCCAATCCAAGGCCTCGACACAAATTTTAAGGGAGCAAAGCGTGAGCGCATTTCCAGTTTCAGGAAGTCGTCACCTGCCATCAGTACTTCTGTGAGTGCTCCTTCAGGAGGAGACTGAACAATTTACTCTCAGTGGAGAACAAAAGAAGCTAAAGGAAAAGAAATACATTTTTACTGAAATTCAGGGGCAGGCTAAGGATTTTTCAGGATGTGTCTGCCCCTATAAAGGTTTGTTTGAGCACCCCAAAGCCCAGTCACACTGATACTGGTGCAGACTGGTGTGTCTGACTGCCTGGCAGAGCACAGCAAAGCTTACAGAGCTGTCACAGGCAGAAACCCAAAATCCAGCCCAATGTCCCCACTGCCTCCTGATTTTCAGAAGTCAGAAGCATCACAAAAAGTGGAAAAAGCTCAGGGCACAAACAAAATATTGATCATTTGGGAAAGGCAAATATGTCCTTGATACATCACAGCACCCAAATCTCAGTTCCAGAGTTCTCCCAAACTAATCCATACCCTAAACCATGATCCCGTTCAGAACAAAAGCTACTGTTGCAGCACTGCCTGGGGCTTTTCTCAAAGTTCCCTCTGGATTTCCTCTGCTGACAAATGCCAGGTACATCTGCTCTGAGAGCACTTCCCAGGTGCCCCGGGTGCTGGGAATTCCCTGCTCTGTGCCCCAGAGGAGGAGGAGGAAGAGAAGGACGAGGATAATGCTCTATGGAAGGATGCTGCCACTAGATGGCAAACACAGTTTAATCAGAAAAAAAAACACTTCAGAGGCACTCTGAGGATGAGCCAGTCTGCAGTTTTTGTTAGAAGTACTCCTTCCTGGGGCAAGCCATGCCTGTGAATTTAGGGGTGTGGGAATTGTGAAGCACTGGGAGCCCATCTGAGCTGGGAAGAAGACAGTGAGGACCTGTGTGTCTTTCACTTCAACCAGTGCTTCCTTCCAGCTGTGCTGGGCACTGCAGACTGGCTCGGGTTCACCAGGAGAGCTCAGAAACAGTTAATGAGGCCTTACCCAGACACAAGAGACTGTGAAATCAAGTCTGTTTGTATCATGAGGAAGGTCTACCAACAAAAGCATTCCCCAGAAAGCAGCTTGTTTGTGTAAGGACTGTGTTTACTAAACTGCTTAGAGAGTCACCCTTGAAAAAAAGAGGAAACCAAGAAAAGAACATTATTAATAACATCAGTAGAAAATATTTAGTCTAGAAGATTAAGAAGTATACAAGCTCACTACAGACTTTAAATTATACTTAAATGTTGTTTTCCTGGGACAGTTTGGAAAATTAGCATTATGATACAAACCACTTAGGTCTGAATTTATTTTAATCTTAGGTAATACAGAATTTGAACCTTATGTTCAGTTAGGAATTGCCAACATTAAGCCAGCACAATATGGATATACAATTGGAGTAATGCAGAAGTGAGCATCACATCTGGAAATGGGTCACTAAGAATCTGTGTGACCCCTTTTTGTGATGGGCTTCTAATGCCTGGACAGAATGACACCCCTTACATAAACTTTACATAAAAGGAGAACCTTAACAGATTACCTGGACAATTTGCTGCTGCCTCAGTTGCATTGCTAACAGCAGACAACTGATGCAAAGGACCTGGGGCAGTCAGGAAAAGCACTCCAAAGTGCCTTTCCAGGGGGACATCAATTGCCACAGAGGTGACAGGATCACAGAATGGTTTGGGTAGAAGGGACCTTAAAGCTCCTCCAGTTCCACCCTCTGCCATGGGCAGGGACATCTGCCGCTATCCCAGGTTGCTCCAAGCCCCATCCAACCTGGCCTTGGACACTTCCAGGGATGGAGCAGCCACAGCTTCTCTGGGCACCCTGTGCCAGGGCCTCCCCACCCTCACAGGAAAGAATTTCTGCCCAATATCCAATCTAATCCACCCCCTTTCACTTCAAAGCCATTTCCTCTTGTCCTATTACACATATCCTTTTCCAAAATCCCTCTCCAGCTCTCCTCTAGCCCCTTTAGGCACTTGAAGGTGCCCTAAGATGCTGTGTTCCAGCTGCCTCTGGGCCTCAAGGCTACAATACAAACACAGCAACAGCATTTCCAGCATCACTGGCACTGCTCCTCATTTACCACAGGAGAAAAAAATCCATCCCATCTTTTCATCCTTAGCTTATTTCAATTATTTGAGCTATTCACTGCAGCTCACACAGATCACAGGCAACTCCACCCCGTTGTTAATGGCACAGCAGATAACACCCAGTTTCTCCCTGTTTGAATAGTGCTCCTCTTTCCACAGAGCTCTGAACAAAGCCTGGTCCAGGGCAGCTCCTGTGTCCTTGCAGACACTTCTTGCACTCTGGTGGCTGTCTCAGGTTGGGTGCCTTTAGCCAAGTGGGAATTTCCAAGCTCAAGTGCCAAAAAGACCAAAATTCCTGCAGCCTTGGAAAGAGGACCTCTGGAAAAGCAGGCCCTGCAGAGCTCTGGACAAGTACAATGAAAAAAATAATCTGTGAGAGAAGACATCTCTGTGTGTGGTGAAAAAGCCCATGAGAGATGAAAGAGAAAAGTTTAGAAAACTTTCTGTGTATCAGCCCAGCAAGAGCAGGATACAGTTTTATACTATGAAATGTATGTCTCAAAGGGACTCCAGGGGAGCAACCTTGAGCAAAGCTGCCCAGGATCAAAGTGAAGACAAGCCACTACCTGTGGCATTAATGTTAACACAGGGTTAGGTGTGCTGAAGGAGTCTCTAAAACGTGGCTGGATTCAATCCATCCAGGAACAAACAAGGGCCCCCTTACAAAGACTGGAGGTGGTGAACACCCTCCAGCATGTACCAGAAAAAGTTGTTCAAACAATGGCAGAACCCTGCAGTCAAATCCTCAAAATGTGTTTGCTTCCCCAATTTGAAGCCACTCCTCTCTAGATGATTTAAATAAACCACAAATCAGTTCACCCTTCCCACCCATGAACTTGCCTGACCACCCAGCTCAAGGCAAGTTGGCAATGGAGCAAAGGTGTCACTGAACCAGAGCACAAAGGACTTGCCTTTAAAGAGGTTCCATAGTTAAAAATACATTTACATTGGGGTAAGTCAAGAAAAATCACTTTCTGGAGGCAAAGAAACCACTCAGGAGTCTCACAGCTGCAAATGCAGATGCTCAACCCCATTGGTCCTGTGTTGGCAGAGCTACTGCCCAGCTGTGTCCACTGACAGGTCATTTTTTGCACCACACCATGGAAAGGCACCTGAAGACTCACCCTGCCTCACTAAGAACAGGTTACCTGTGAGCTTTAAGAATCCTCTGAGCAATCGCATCACCGATCTTGTTCCAGACAACTTTGTCATCAGCACAGCTAATAAAAAACTGGTTCTGCAGGAAAAGCAAGCAAAGCTACTGTCAGACACTGCCAGCAACCAACAAAATATATTTGCATCCTTTATTTCAGAGCAAGAGAAACTAAAGATAGCTGGGTTTGTGTGCCATTGGAGTGGAGTTTTTTTAAAATTATGATTAAATTATATGTGTGTCTGTGCTTGCTTAGGGAATGAATTAGTCCTTATTAATCACACTCCTTAGAAAGTTCATGTAAAGAGCAACCTAACAAGAGGCCAAAAAACAAAAAAAAAAGAAAAAGAGGAGAAAAAGCATCTCCATTCAGCCAGCACTGAGTGTCACTCTGACACAAGAGATTGCTGCAGCTGAAGGCTGTGTGGATGAAGAGCTGTCCTGTGAGTGGGAGGTTTGGACATGCACAAGGGACACTGCAAAGCCACAGAGGGGACAGGGAGACCATTGCACAGGCCATGAAAGCTGCTGGCAAGTTTGCAAAGAGCCTTATAAAGGAGAGGTCTACTTTTTTCCACCTCATGGTCAGACTGCTGTCAGGGTACACAGCCATCAGTCTGGCCTGAAGACCACTGAAGGTCATGGATCTGCCTAAATGCATAAAAACTTAGGACCAAACCTCAAGAAGTAATGGCTGCAAGCCATGCCCAGAGCATCAGGAGCCTCCTGCCACTCACTTCTATGTAGATGTAGTGCTTGCTGTTCTCTATCACACTGATGTAGGCTTTGTGGATGGACTCCTCGTGGTATTTAATGCCAGCAGACCAGTCAGCAGCAGAGCGGATCACCTGGAAAGCAAGAGAGGGACACCTTCAGCTCTGTCCATCCAGGACACCTGAGCCACCCCAGAGGAAGGCTCTTCCCTGGCACAGCCAGGCCTTCACTAAATAAGGTAGTAAGTGCAACATTTATACTGCATTTGTAATTATGACAAAGGACATTGAGACATAGTAATAATGCTTAGCAATGTTTTGATTAAAGGCATAAGAGCCCTGTCCCTTTGCTGTGCTACTGCCCTCTCCCACCTGAGCAGCTCCACATGCTTACTCTTGCTCAAGGTCTTATGATAAACTGCTTCTAAAACAACCTCAGTTTCCAAGCTTTAGGGATGCACATCCCCATCAGTGATCTCCTGCCCAGCACTTTAAAGCTGGTCTCCACTGGGGCAGGGTGTTTGTCCCCCAGGAGGCTGTACAGAATCATACAGTCAGTCTGATAATGGAGGCTGTGCCTTTCTCCTCAGCACTCAAGGGCATTTGTTTCTTCTGCCAAATTCTTGCACAAGCCATCCCATTTGTGATGATATGGCTTTAAAAATTTTTAGTTCAGCTGACCACATTTATTCCTTAGCTTTTACTGGAAATCCACTCTTAAAGATTCCTGCAGATCACCAGGGTACATCCTGTCCCTACTTCCTGCAGTTTTTGTGCAAGAAACCCAAACCAATACAAGAAACAACCTTAGTTTGTGCTCTGGGCCAGGCTGAACAAGACCCACAGCAGCCAGCATCGCATTCCCCCCAGTCAGAGATGCTGTGGCACCTCCTGCTCCTGCACTTTGAGTCAAGAGGCAACCACACTACACCCCAAGTGATGCTTTCCTAGATGGAAATGCAGTTTTTAATTAGGGCTTGGTAGAGTACGTGCTTGGGAGAACAGTTACTCATTATTACACTCTGTCTTTAAACGTTGTCAAGATAAAAACATTGAAACAACAGCCTTAAAATATCTCAATATAAGCATTATGCTAGAACTTGGGGCCAGTCCCACACAGCACAAGATCCAGGGGCTGGGGATCTGTGAAATGTGTGCGTCAGTTCCAGCAAAATCCTGATTTCTTGGGAATTGATTAAACCAAACCTCTCATCTCCAGAGCATCTCTGGAGGTGGCACTCAGGGCCATTGCTCCTGAGCTAATTCCTTCACCTGGAGAGGAGCTTTCTCCCATTTTCCCAGTAAAAATCAGGCCCTGCAACTCTCATATTGGGCTGCTCTCTTGGCCAACAGGAGGGTGCACTCTGCAGTCTCTCACACTGTTGGGGTCACAGATGCAGGAGTGAGTCAGCCTGGACACAAGGGCTGCCACACCCTTTTAGCAAAAGCAAACTGCTGCCTTTTGCCTGCATAAGCCTCTGCAAGGCTGTGCTGATCATTCCCAAAGGTTTTTAATCACTTATTTGGTTTACAAAGCCAAGGCTGAGTGTTCCCACTCATCCCAAGCTGGGCACTGCTGAAACCACACTGAGCACCACAGCAGACTGAGATCTTGAACAAAATTCCACCACTAGCATTAATAAGCTGTTACTGGCATTAATAAGAACAGAAAAAACCCAGCTTTTCTGGGTAGAAAGCAGGCTAATTCTTCCATACTCAGCCTGGATTGGAGCTCATAGCACTTCCACTCTCACCAGCGTAAAAATCTGGAACTGCACTTCAGAAAATGGCAGATTGCAGCTTTCTAGTGCACAGAGTCTGATATTCAACCTTTTTTTTTTTTTTTTTTTTTTTTTTTTTCTAGTTAACACAGCAGAACCATCACATCACTCAGGACCATCCCTTTCCAGCACCATGACTTCCCAATGCATCATCCACCTGCCCTTCCCTACATTCCTCCTCACCCCTCCACATAACTGGCACCCCAGCTCACCCTACATCCCAGGCTGCCCCTATTACAGTGCCATCATCCCTCTGCCTCACCCCAGAACAATGTGTCATGGCTAATTCCAAAAAGCTGGCACAGCATCACCCAAAAAGCTCCTATCAGGTACAACCTCAAATCCCCAAGCAAAAGGAAGAAGAGGTGTCAGAAAATTTTGGATGGGACAGCAGAATGAGTATAAGCTTCTTCATCTTGGACCTCCTCAAAATCAAGATATTTTTAAAAAATCTGCAGCCAAAGGGACAGGTGAGGAGGTGGCAGGGCAATGCCACCAAGGCAGCATCCCATGGAGACAAAGCTGTGGCACTCACAGACACACATACCCACACCTGGGAGCTTGCTACCCAGCCCTTCCCTTATCCCTGATGTTCCATCTCACACTTCTGAACACTTCTCTTCCCTGTCAAGGTACTTAAAGGCAGCTGGTTCAAACCCAACCTATGTCCTGGAGAGAAGAGGGCACAAGCTGCCCAGCAGAGCACCTCCCATCCAGAGCTGGAGTCTCCATGCTCCTGCCTCTCCCTTCCCCTCCCTCGAGCCTCTCAATAGCTTGTCATCCCTTTAGCTCCTCTAACTGATACAAGGGTAATAAATGTGATGTTTGCTGAGGGCTGGTGCATAAACCCTGAACAATGCAAGCTCTCACGAAGACTTCAAAGGGGTGAGGGCGTCAGCTGCTGCCAGAGCATTAAACTTTCATTGCATTTCCATCAGGAACAGGGATGTTGCCTCACGTCACATCTTTTGCAAGGCTGGCTTTGGCAGATAACTGCAAACTCTGGAGTGGAAATAGGGAGATGGAGAAAAAACCTGGCACTGCCTTTGGCAGATCTCTATTTGACTCTTGCAAGAATCAATGTGCTCTTGCAAAAATCACGTTGCTTATTGCAAGCAAAGCCCTGGAGTTCAAATGAAAGAGGATGAGAGACCATGCCTGACTCCTTTTCGTCCTCCCCAGCCTGTACCTCCACAGTGTTTCCCACACACACTGCATTCATCCTCCCTGCCCAGGGGAAAGCCCTTGTCAGTGCCCTATCCTCCCAGAAATGCTTTCCTACTCCTCTCCTCTCACAGAGGAGAGCAAAAACAGATGGTACAATGAGGCTGGAATCTGTTGCTGACAGGTCAATGGTTTGGGCTTGCAGCAACATTGCAATCCCCACGGATCCTTTGTGTTTTCCCTTCCTCTGATCTGCCCACAATTGAAGACAGATTTGCAAACAAGGTCAGAAACAAGAAACACAGCAGCCAGGCTTTCCTCAATCACCCCACAGCCAAGGACAGTCCTGGGATGCTGGATTTTACCTTGGGGCAGTAACTTCTGCCTATAAAATCCCTATGCAGTACTCAAATGGAGATAACAGGAGTTTGGCTGCTGGCTAGCCAAAAGATTCTGTATTAAGAAGAATAAGAATACCAGTCTAGTTTTTCTGGGTAAGAAGTTGGTAAAATATTTTAGGATATCTGTTTATTTCTGTGCAGAACTTTACTACTGAGAGGAAATGTAAGCACCTGAGCCCTCTGCTCCAAAATGAATAAACTGGACAGGCAAGAGGGTGATATTCCTGTCCCTGCAGGAAAGGAGAAGTGACACAGTGCCCTCATGCACATCCTGGGAACTCCAGAAAAAGGCAACCAGGAGGGGGAGTTCAGATCCAGGCTGCAGGTGTCCTCCTCCTACAGCAGCTGAATCTGAAACCTCCATCAGGAGGAGAGACTGAGTCACTCATGGATTCGCAGTGGGACTTCAGAGATGTTCAGGGCACTTGTGTCACCTGGGGGACCAAGGGAAACCAGGCCAGTGTGGGTATCAGGGAGGAGATAGTCAAAATTTTAGTATGTGCATGCAAATCCCTGCCTTGGAGCTTGAGGAGGTCACCCAGAAATCATAACCAGCTGAAGCACCCTGGGGACCTGTACCCAGGCAGGTGCCCCAGCCTGGGCAGAGGAGTCCCCCTCACTGCTTCCACCAGGCTTGGCACTGCAAATGCTCTTCCCCACCAGTTTTCCCTCATTCTGGGAAGGCTGGTACATTTCAGGACAACACATTTGCAGCCTAATATCATCTAGTTTTATTTATCTGGCTATGTGCAGGGCTATTTTGACAGATAC
Source organism: Notiomystis cincta (assembly GCA_013398075.1). Taxonomy (NCBI): domain Eukaryota; kingdom Metazoa; phylum Chordata; class Aves; order Passeriformes; family Notiomystidae; genus Notiomystis; species Notiomystis cincta. The sequence goes on from VZRX01001005.1 coordinate 205,626, forward strand.
ATAAATAAGAAATGAGCAAGGTAGTTTCAAATGAATAATTTACAAGACAAACCTGCTCTGTTTTTGCTGTTTGTGGCATCACTGAGAGCAGCCCCTCATTTCCTGGATGTATCAGTTATTTGCAATGCCTCAGCAATGTGGTGGCCAGGCTGGTTTTCCAACTGCTCACCCATCACTCAGCACCGGCGTCTGTGGATTCCGCAGTCACCGTTTGAGCTCCATCCTCCTCTCCCATGGCCTGATGCCCTGAGCCAGCAGCTCTGCAGCTGGACTGAAGGGAAGGTGGATCTTGGCTGTTCTCAATTTTATTTCTCCTTTGGGAACTGCTTCCAATTCTGTAATCAGTAGAGCTTAACTTTTTGCTACAGCCAACCCCGTGATTTAGAAGTTGTGGCTTATCTTGTGGTTAAAGTGTGCTCAGGGGACACAAGCTCCATCACTTCCATGAGAATACGATTTCCCAAAAAGCTGGTGCCAGACACAGACAGGGAGGCATTTACAGCCACAGGGAGCAGGATGATGCCTGAAGAGAACTATTTCCCAGCAAGCTGGGAGCCTTGCTTTGGAGGCTGAAGTAAAACACCCAGACCCCCGACACAAGATCCCTGTGCTGCCCATCCCTCACACCACACAGAGAGGAGCAGACAATGCCCTGGCAATCCACAAACCCAGAAAAAAGCATCTTATTTCACTAAGCTTCCCCAAGCATTGCTGTCATCTGGGCAGACCACTCCTTACAAAGAGCAAAGTCATGCATTTTTCCGGGTTTTGGTCTTACTTCATACCTCTTTCATCCACAGAGACATAAACAGTTTTGCTGCTTCAGCATAACTATTTTGACTTCGTATTCTTCAACAAGTTCCTATTTCTGCTGGGTAACAGCAGTATTCAAGTATGTGCACTTGATAGAGCTAATAGGGCTTTTAAACAGAGGTATCTTGGCAATTCTGACTGTGAGACTGACTGTCAAAAAACCAGACTGTGGGCTGTGTGGAACTGCAGAGGACCCACAGGGGTGCAGGGCTGCATAATAAAGTACAGATGAAGTTCAAGACAGAAAGCTGCAGCCCCAAGACTCTACTTAATGCTGGGCTCTCACTGACCACCCCCCGTCTGAGTGAGGCGTCAGGGCCTGGCAGACTGCTCTGGAATCTGAGGTAAATACTCAGGGGGTAACCTCAGCCCATCAGGCCTTCTCAAATCATAAAGCCCAAATGAGAGCTGTTAGACAAAGAGAGGCAGAAAACAAACCATAAAACCACACAAGCTGTGCAAAGTCACGGTGTTCTCACCACTTGAGTACTGCATACACTTTACTGCATACCACCTCAAAGGTGGAGACATAAATTAATGCTTCTCTACTAAAAGAGTTGCATTATTCTACTGCAATTGAGGATCTGACCACCTAATCTGTGAGTTGAATTAGATAAGAGTTTTGCATCTTGTAATTCAAGTTTGACAGAAGGTCTGCCAGGCATTCAAACTTCCTGGGAGGATGCAGAGCAAGCTCTCTCAGGAGTATGAGAGCAGGAGACCATCAACACCCACCTGGACTGTGGCAGGAACAGCCTCGGGCACCTGATACTTCAGCTCGTTAGCGGTTTGCTGAGATTTTGGCAACAGGAATGGGTAGGACAGGGACCGGTACTTGGGTTTCATAATCTGCACAGGGGGGAAAGGAACAGATAAAGAAGAAATGCTTGAAAAATGCTTGCAACAGATAAAGCAAAAATACTTGCAACTTATCAGAACACAAGGAGATAAAAGAGATGCCTGCAGAGGGCAGGGAATGAGGCAAGGCTGTGCTGCTCACCCACACCCACCTTGGTGAAGTTCCAGCGCTGGATGAAGTGCCGGGCGACGTCGCGCGCGGCTCTGCCGTGCACCACGGAGGAGATGTCGTGCCAGGGCATCCTCGGCGTGGTGTATCTGTCAATGAAGTCTGCAGGACAGGGGAGCACGGTTGAACTTCCTCAGACAAAGGATGTGATTGTGGAAAAACACAGTGTCCCCCTCCCCAGACTGAAGTTTCTGGGATGTGGCACCAAGCACCCCCAATTGCAACAACATAATCAGCCCTAAAACCCTTCAAAGGGAGTTTTGCTGCTTTTTTCCCAGCAACCAAACCAAACCAGCCTCATTACCTCTGGCTTGGAGGCAGGAAAAAATATGGTCTGAGACCAAAAAGATGTAGAAGAAGGTTTGGGGGAATGCAAAGACTCCCACTTACCAGCAAAAGGCTTGTCAAGTTGAACCCAGTCTTTAAAGACAAAGTTGCAGTAGTCTTTTCCGTGCCAGAACCTGGTTTCCCCAAGCAGCTCTCCAACACCCGTCTTCAGGCTGCGGATGGATCCTTTATCTGTCCCAGGCACACAAAACAAAAACATGCTCCAAAGTCATGGCCAGCCACTGCACACAGCAGTGAGAGACTCACAGCTGTGGAACAGCACTGGTGGGACCTGCCAGTCCCAAGCAGCTGAAGCTGGTTTCTCCCTAGTCCTCCTGTTAGGTTCAAGGGATATATGTTAGTATTTTTTCTTCCCTATTTTAGTATTTTTTATACAAGCAGAAGAGGTTATATATAGGAGTCTGTTATGGAAATGAAAAGCAGATGCTGAATTTTATCTTGTACTACATCACCCTATAACCATTTGCCTTTTCCCAGTTCAATAACATCTAAATATTCCCATATGGCAGTCCACATCATGTATATGACCTACTTAATACATTTTACAATAATAGTGAACTAATTCCATCTTCTCTGGTAGAGAGTTTATTATTTTGCCTCTCTAGCAGCGTGTATCTCCTCTAACAGAACCAGTCTTTATTAACTAGAATGAGATGTTCACGTGCCCTCATGAAGTATTGTGGGTTTTCCTAGTTTTGTTTTTTCCAAATAGCAGTGTCATTTTTGATATAATTTTACACATTGTACAAATGGATCGCACATTCCAAATTTGTGTTGATTAAAAATGGTCTAATTATACACAGGGACATTCCCTCCTAACAGGATCCCTTTTCCAGAGCACATATTTTGGCACAGTGATCTCTTTTTCCTGGCTCTTAAAAGGTAAAAAATGTTGGCCTAGACCATAAACAGTTAACTGGTGTTATTTCCTGACCCTGAGAGCAGCCTTCATCTGTGACACCAAATACTAATTCAGTAATCACACAGCAACACCACAAGCAGAAACCTTCTCCTAACCCAACCACACCACCAGGTAACCACAAAACCCCCTAGCACACAGAAAAACCAACTTTCGTCACCAACAAAACAAGCACTGGCAGCAGCACAAGACCAGGGGACACAAAGCAAGCCCTGCCAGCGCCGCCGTGACCCCGCCGAGCCGAGCTGAGCCAAGCCATGCCAGAAGTGCCACGCAGCAGGTTTGCACCACAGCTGCCTCAGGAAGCTCAAGCTTCTAGTGAGAGTCCAGGTGGAGCTGGGGAAGCACTGGCTCACCATGCCTGGGTGGGAATGGGAATGTGGGACACGGGCCAGCACACGCTCCGTGTGCCGCGCCCTCGTGACTGCACCGTGACTCATGAGGGAGCACGAACGGCCACAGGGGGGATTGCACATCATTTCCACAAGGACAGGGAAATGCTTTGTTGCCTGCCTCTGCTTTGTAACCAGTATTTTATAATTGGCAATTAATGCCTTAGAGGAAGATGTTGCTCCTCACTCCGTTCCTGAACCCAAAGGCGTCTTGGAAAGGCACCACACTGGGACAGGCCCTTCCAACACCAGAGACAGCAACAGCTCAGTGCTCACAAGCACCCAACTCCTGCCTCAAACAAGAGTGCTTTCCTTGGTTTTATTTAGGGGCCAAAGGGGGGACCCAAGTCTCTGTCCAAACGCAGGACTGGCAGCAGCCACTCTGCTGCTTCCTCTCTGTTTGCATGTCTTCCTGCATCAGGCTTACTTAAAAAATATCCAATACAGAACTTCCCAGTTCCAGTAACAGCTCTTTCCTTTTACAGGATGAGAGCTGCTGAAATCATCACATACCAGAATGAGAACTATTTCTGCAACTGTTCCCTGCTGTCATTATTGCAAATTTTTTGTTTGCTCATTTGGGGTTTTTTGTTTGATTTTGGGGTGGTTGTTGTTGTTGTTTTGGGGTTTTCAATTCTTATTTATTAATGCTGCAGTGTTTGTAGTTTCTGGAGAAGGCTCTTCTGCCAGGATGCCAACAGAGGAGAGAGAAGGATGATGGGAGAACAACAAGGAGAAAAGGCTGATCCTGGCACCCAACCTCACTCTCACCATAGTTATAATGCAAAAACATCAGCAGCTAAAGCCTGAAGGGGTCCACAGCTCTGCCTTCCTCCACTTACCCTCCCGAGGCTCAGCGAGCCCCTGTTTGGATTCACTGTGGTGATGGAACATTTTCAGATGGGGCCTTAAGCTGTGGATTATATTCGGTTGGCTCCTAGTGGGGTTAGAATAACCTGCAGAAAGTCAAGATGCTCTATTCATGGCAAGAACACACGGCCACCTCTGCCACCCTGGTGCCTGCTCCCGTCTGAGGACACCTGGCACACAGGAGCTCAAACCACACATCAGTTTGCTGAAACAAGAGACTGCCAGGCAAAGGACCAAATTCAGGACCCAGCTGGTTTTGAGCCAATCAGATGTAATGAAGTACAAAGCCATGGCTGTGTCCTGAGCTGACTGCAACCAACACTCCCACAAGGAGCCTGAGGCAAGAGTAAGATCTGCAGGGAGACATGGAGATTCCAATAAATTCCCACATGAACTAAGGATTTCAGGCTGGAACAATTGCCAAGTTGATCCTTGTAATTTTAGCGGTGACGTTATCTTTAATGTTGGGAATTAAAAGCTGCATTTAAATATTCAACTGTTGAACAGACTTTCCTCTCTAGTAAGTGGGTAAATTTGGAATATTTCCATTTAAGTGAACTTATTTAAAACCTAGCTTTTAACACTAGTCTATGAGAGGGGATAATCCCATTCAGAAATTATTTGCTTGTTATAATAAATCAAAGTTGAAAAATGAAAGATTCAATTCTCTCTTGCAGGAACAAACACTTCCCAACAATACAAACATTAAGAATCACATGCACTGTATCACATCATCTGACAGCTCATGAAAATTGCTAATTAGCAAAATAAAAAATCCACATAAAACCTTTCTTCTCTATTTTGCAGTGGCACAAATTTACATGTTGACTACACATAGCTATTATTCTAATAGTTAGGTAACTTGTCGACTTTCCTTCCATACAAAGAACACATTGCCTTAGAAATCAAGTGAACGTGCACATACACCCCCCACCCACCCCCACACATCCTTTCTGTGCATTGTTTAGTTGAGCATCACTTACTTGACTCACTGTCGATGCTGCTGACACTGTCAGCATGGTGCATGCCGTGCTTGTGCAGGTGCTTGTAAATACTGAACCTTGAAAACTTTTTGGGTTTTCCTACTCCTTTCATTTTTGATGTGTCTGGGGCATCGTCAGCATTCCTCTCAAACAAGTGGCTCTCTGGGGCCAGAGCTTGAGGCTGCAGTGGGATGCGTTCACACGACTCCGCTGCAGACTTAAGAGACACAAGATGTGGCTGCAGGTCAGGAATGAAGAGGTTCCCCTTTAGCTACAGAGTCTCATGCAGACCAGTGCTCAGAAACAGCCATGAGCCATATTTTGCTCTGTGACAGACACACTTTGGGGGCAACTAGGCAAGCTTTATGGGGAGAGTCTGTACTGAGGAGGCACTCGCCAGGAAAGAATAGTAATAGTAGCAGCATTTGATTCCATAAATTTACTCTGGATTATCACTCCCCTTGAAATTCTCACCAGCCTAGACCTCTAAAATTTTGAGAGACATGTGGTTGCATACAGACCCAGATTAGCAGAATGCTCAGCAAACAAGGCAGCTGCTGAGGGCACAAACAATGAAAATTTCAGAGCACTCTGCAAGTGTTTGCTCTGCATTTCTAGGTTTTGTTAAGAAAAGAGAGGTTGTGGATGCCCCATTCCTGGAAGTGTTCAAGGCCAGATTGGACAGGACATGGACCAACCTGATCTAGTGGAAGGTGTCCCTGCCCATGATGGAGGTAGGAACAACATGACCTTAAAGGTCCCTTCCAACCCAAACCATTCTGAGATTCTATGAATTTAAGAACACAGAATTCAAATTGTGGCTGCTCTTCCAAGCTCCAGTGGAAACTCAGCTCTCTTATCTCTGTGCCCTGGCCAGGGCTGGTCAGCACCTGGCCCTAAAGAGTCATTTGATGCTTAGATCCTTCCTCCTCCTCATGACTATGTGTCACTAAAGCTCCAAAACCCACCCCTACGCTCAGAAGAGGAGCCAGCCCACTGAGCCCTGCCGTGGCTGCCCGTGGCCAGCTGGACCCAGCCCACTTACTGCCAGGTTGGCCGTGGACACGGACTTGGTGGCGGCGGCGGCGCGCTTGACGCTGCCCACGTCGGTCAGGCGGTGCTCGTCGTCGTCCCAGCGCCCGTACGCCAGGTCAATGCCGCCCACGAAGGCCACGGACTGGTCAACGATCACCAGCTTCTCGTGGTGGGCCCACAGGTACACGGAGGAGGACACGTGGTCTGGGTGCCTCATCACCTGCGGAGGAAACCAGCACTCGAGCTCAGCATCGCTGTCAGATTTCAGTTCTTCCAGGCAGAGAGCTGTTCAGCCTTTTTTGGCTGCTTGGGATGATGGGGAAACACTGGAGTTGTTAATGGATCTATCCACTGCCTAGTTACTACTGGACTGCCCCATAGCTGGTGACAGAGATATGGCAGGCAGGTGTTTCCCCGGGATGCAGGAATCCCAAGCAGCAATGGTTACTGATGTTGGGATAGGTCACTCTTACAACAGTTCCATAAGAGAACCACAGTCAAAGAAATTGCTTCAGTTGACTGTAATAGCTGAGCTTTCGAACACAGAGCCTGCTCTGAAAGAAAACAACATATTGGTGATCTGAGTCACTTCTTTGGTTGTTGTCACCACACAAGTGAAATGAGAAGTTGGGTGGTTTTTTCTCCCCACTTAAAATCAAGTTGTTTGGCATTTGTTTAGGAGTTTCTTTTTGACAAGTGTTTATGGAAAATTAATTTCTGTATCAAAGCTCAGAGTTTTATTTTTTATGTTAGAGCCATTAGACCAGCTTCCTGGAGAAAAAGCTACCAAATTTCACCTGGCTGCTCCCAAAACCTGTGACACAGCTTGTGTGTATCGTCCAGTTTTGCTGAGAAGATGAGGAATGGATGCTTCCCTTCACTGTGGCAACTGATCAAGTGAAAATAAATCAATTATTCTAGCATAACAAATATCTTATTGCTCCTTAAGGTGTATGTGTCTCTAAGAGACTGAATCTAGCCTTATCTACTGGTTTGTCTGCCACAATTGATTTTCTGCTTGGTACCAGAACAGCAGCATAAGCACAGGACAGTGCAATGTGGTTCTTCTGTGGTGGGAACGTTAACACCCAGTGTTGACTCTCATCACTCACTGAGCATAAATGCTGAAATGAGGCAACATTCTCAAATTGCAATTTTCCATTTGATGTAACCCCATTTAACTTGTCACATGAAATATGCTTCATGTGAATTAAGGTGAATAGCTGTTTTGGCCAATCTAAACTAAGCAATTTTATGTTCCATTAGAACCTAAAGCAATGAAGTTGCCAGATGTCACTACAGTCACTACATGGGCATGTCTTGTCAGACTATTCCCACTGCAGTGGTGGGAAACACTCCTGAACTTGCAGTCCCCACCCAAATACACTGGGGTCAGCAGCAGCCATCAAGAACACTTGAATGCAAACAGCCCTGTGCAATTACCTTGATGTTTGGATGGAGGCGCATGAGTGTCCGCTTGCTGTATTCACTGTTGATCCCCAGGGCAAGCTCCACCTCTTTGTACAGCATGACAAAAATTCTCACTCCTTGTTGCTGTCAGAAATAAAAAGGAACACACAAAATGCAGGCATGTCAATGGACACAGTCTGTTTCTGAAGGAAGGAAAAGCCAAGAGGCAGTAAATGTGTTGTGTCTGCTGATGGAAATGCTGACTGAGGTTACTTGTTCTTGATTATGCTCTTCCAGATCCACCATGGAAGCCTGGAAGGACCTGCCTGTTGGGAAAGCTCTCCAGCTTTCTGAGAAGGGCGCAGTACTTGGGTTTGAGTGAGTTTTGTTGTTTTTGTTTGAGCTATGCCAAGCCCCATCCACAGGTCATTCCTACAGCAGTTCCTTTAACACTGCCTTTGAGGTCGATTTTGCAAACATGACACACTCCAATCGTGTTCATCCACTAAAGTTCAGTGTTCTGCTGCTTTGTGCTGCCCTGAGGGCTGCCCGCAGTTAAATGTCTCTGCAGGATGATGAGACTGGTGAGATCACACAGACATCCCCTTCCTGAAGGGGATGTCACCAACTCAACACCAGCAAAGAAGTTCTTTATGCTGGTAGAGCTAAACAAGCTCCTGGAACACACTGAGCAGTGCTAAAAACACGGTGCTTTCTGTGACCAGCATTGTATCCATGGGAGGGTGTCTACACACCCTTGTTAAAGCACTTGCATATGTGCCAAGTGCCTCCCCAAACTTTGGCACATACAGGTTGCACACTGGGACACCTCCACTTCCCATAAATCAGCATGGATTAAAAGCTTGCACAAGAGTTTGCCAGCTTAAACTTGGAACCTAAACTCTCCACAGCCTTTTGAATTCCTGTTCCCATAAAGCTGCTACCAAGAGCTCAGGCAATTTCCAAATTGCAGACAATATTCTGCTCTCCACTGCACCCAGGGAAGTCCAAGGCAGCACTGCACACACAGAAAGAACAGCCTTACCCCTACACCTTGACATCAGCTTGCTGACTGCCCTGTCGAGTCAAAGAAATGCCACAAGTGACAGAGCAAGCACTTCCAGGGACTGGCCTCACTCTCCTCATCACTCTTAAAATGTTTTAATGGTCATAAGAAAATCCATGTCAATGTGACAAAAAGAAGCCAAATTCCTCCTTTGAGTGAGTGATGCCTTGTGGCCAGTTTATTTTTGCCAGAAATAAGAGCAATTCCAAATCAACAACAATTAGACTCAAAGCTCTAACTTTTTATCCAAGTGTGGATAAAGTGGAGGGGTGAGGACTGTGATGGCAACTGGTTTGGAAGGGGAAAGAATCGAAGACTATTTTAGCATGTCACAGAATCACAGAATGCTTTGGGTTGGAAGGGACCTTAAAGATCATTACATTCCACCCCCAGCCACAAGCAGGGACACCTTCCACTAGACCAGGTTGCTCCAAGTTCCATCCAACCTGGCCTTGAACAATTCCAGGGAAAGGGTAGCCACGATTTCTCAGGCAACCTTTACCAGGGCCTCACCACCCTCACAGGGAAGAATTTCTTCCTAATATCTAATCTAAACCTGTCCCCTTTTAAGTTTAAAGTCTGTGCCCTCGTGGACTTCTACCCTTCTATTATAGCAAGAGTCCAAAAGACTTCCCAGCCACAGGAATAAGCCTTGTGACTCAGTGCTGATACAGGCCAGCTCTTTTTAGCACCAGTGCACTGCAGAGAGTCTGAACAACTGGAGCACAGCCCATACTCCAAAACACACCACAAAGTGCTCAGCCTCCCCAGTACCTCTCAATTACATAAATCACATGGAGAGCACCAGACAGCAGCAAATCTTTGACCCCACCAGGAACTGGGGCAGTTGTAAAGCAAGGCCAAAGTGACACAAACCTGGGGCAATCAGAGGATCTACCCTTTCACCTCTGAGCTCCTCCAAACCCAAACAAGGTGAACAAATCAAAACATGTGGCTTTCCAAAGGAAGCTTTAACTCTCATCTGTACCAAAATGAAGGGTGGAAGTGCTCCAGCCCCAGCAGGAGCCTCTGGCAGGGTGGGTGCAGGGTGAAGGGTCAGCTGGAGCTCACTTACAGCTTTCCTCTTGAGGATGCAGTCCAGCCGCCAGCGATTCCCTTCCACCACCGGTCGCTTCATGAAGATTTCCGGGCTCAGCCTAAGAAAATAAAGGTATATAAAAAACACAGCAGATGTAGCCTGCAAACAAAGCACTGGCCTAAATAACCAACTTGGGAAGCAAAGGAATTGAAGTTTAAATAAAGTGGATGTGAAGGCTCATGTCCCAGAGTGATGCATTCTCCAATATCCTGCTCTTTGTTCTTTAATAACTGAGCATTACAGAGGGCAGGGGACATGTCCAGCACATTCATCTTCATATTCAACAACCCACGAGACCAGGCTGAACAGTGGTGTAGAAATAGGGAAATTTGGACTCTATCTGTGAAAGAAAGATGCGACAAAAGAAAACCCTGAGGTAGATTTGAAAGAGATATGCAGACATAAAAAATGAATAAGAGTGGGATTTCAATTCTTCTGGCACTTGAGCTGTCTTGAACCGAACAGATTTGTGCTGAATTTTCCTTGCTGCCTAAAGACAAAGCAATAGGATCTCTCAACAGGACATTTTATTGCTTCAAGGATTACAAGAAATAGTTAAGCAATCTCATCTAACTCCTGCACAGCAAGGTGACAGAATTTCATTCCTTTACTTTTGTACCAAGCATGGGAACTTGGGCTTGGATCAAGCATATTGCTACAGCCTATTTTTATCTTATACACCAAGTTTCAGGTAAGTTTGAGAATTCCACGATACTCTAATACTTGTCTGAATAAAACACTAAGTAAGAGACAACGGGTCTGAAATGGGATGCTCTTGAACCACCACCTGATGTTGCATATGGGGAGCATTAGGCTTAACTATGGTCATGACAGGAAATAGATTTACCCCACTAAATGTTAACATGGTAGGTAGTTTTCTTGTAATTATTTCCTCCTAGTAACTAATTCTCCCAGTTCCGAGGCAGCAGAAAAGCAGCAACAGGTTCATTTCACAGATGGAGAAAGAGGAGCACAGAGATATGCCCAAGGTGAACAGGAAATCTGAGTCATGTCTTGGAAGCCTCCTATGCCCAGGGTCCAGGCTGGCTCAGGCAGACTGACCTCCAGAAAGGCAAGACATGGGCAGCCACAACCAGCACCCAGCCAAGAGACTCTGCCCAGTCTCTGAGAACACTCTTCCTGCCACAAACAAGAACCAGAGCACTGCATAAACACACAAACTAGGTAATAAGTGGGCAGAGCCAGACCCTTTGGCAGACACACAGCTCAGAAAAGGTGACAAAATTCCCTTCTTCCCTTATCTGGCCCATTTAAGAGCAGACCAAAAGGACACACCCACAAGATGCTCTCATCTCTGCCATGAAGCTTCCCAAAGCAGAAAGGAGGAGCTGAAAGGGGGAGCCCATGCAGGATCCCATGGCAAGAGCACTGTTGAGCATCCCTGTTCCCTGATATGCTGAAAGACACCCATGCCCCTCAGGTTTGCAGCGATTCACACTCCTGAAGAGCCCCTCCAGCCACCACATTTGCAGTTCAGGTGGTGCCTCCGTGTGCTTTCAGGCATTTCCGTGGAGGGAGACAACCAAGCTGCTGATCTGAAGCGTGCGCTTTTGCTGCCAGCCCTCCTGAAAAGGCCTTTGAATACAACACAAGGAGAGGGTTGGGTGTGCTGCCAAACCATCTGGCTGCAGGGCTAGCTGCCATACTGTAGGCTCCAAACAGTGCTGCATTGTCGGGAGCGTCCCCGGAGAGACAGCTGGGCAACACCCAAACGTGTCAGTACGAACCACCAATCTGTGATGAAAATTTCCTCCTTAGCGGCTTCCATGGCATTTGCGACATCTTCAAAGTACCACTTGGCATTGACATACCTGCAAAAGCAAACAGAGTGCAGCTATGTCTCCTCCCCTTCATTAAACAAAGTGCACAGCTGAAGAGTGCTGGGGCTCTGTGTTAATGACAGTTACGTTCTCTTCTCGAAAGAAACACAATCCTAATTTCCAGAATCAACGCACAGGGAGAATTCAATGCTGCCATCAGTAGCTCGATGGAACAGCACAATAAGGGAATGTTAAGTGCCACTTGGCACTTCAGCCAACTTCATATAATATTTCTGAGTTGTGCTTGACATGCAAGCCAGGTTTGTCTCTCAGGAAAGGATGGTGGACTGGTGTTTGATTTATGGAAAGTACTCAGGCACAGGTTGTTGCATGGCAGATGCTTCAATGAAAGCACTGGTCTGCTTCCAGCTAGAATCAGTTTTCGAGGCACTTCTGGGAATGGATTAGTGCAACTGGGTTACACTGGGGACAGAAGAATTTCTCGGGCACTGCTGTGTGCATAAAGCCCAGTCACCCTCTGACTACACCCAGATCTGCACTTGTTGATTCCCTTTTCTTCTCTTGATCCTTACAATGACAAATACCCAACACATTCAAACTCAAACACAACTTGGTGTTACAAAACGCAATGAGCTGTGACGCAGAGCTCCTGCCACCGGCACTGCTACTCTGTCCCTGCTGAAGAAAGCCTCATTTCTTCTGCAACTTCTTTAATTATCACCAGCCCCAGCAGCTACCAAAGGCTACCAGCTCTGTCCATGAGAGCTGGGGTGCTGAGGGCAGGCAGGTGACAGGTGCTCACCACTTGGCCAGGGTGTTCTCCTGCACGGCCGCGTAGGAGCCGAAGCGATGCTCCGTCAGGAAGTCCTTGCCGTGTTTCCGGACGAACTCGTCTATGCCCTGCCTCCACCACTGGGCATGTCTGTAGCTGTTACACTTCAGAATCAGTGACCTGCAAGAACACACGACACACAGGGCAGGAGGCTGAAGCCATTTCCATTGAATTGGGCTGCTCCTCGCTGCCTGTCCATGTTGGTAAACGCATCTGTAACTGGTCGTATTTAATTTACACCAAAAGTAGGGACTTGGCTGTTTTGTTTGCAAAAGAATGCACAGCACTGAGCTGCTCTGAGTGACTACCAGAATTGCTCTGCCAAGCATAAAAAAACACCCATGTTTAAATTATTAGCACCAGCTTAACTTGGAGTTGGAGCCAGTTAATGTTGTATTTTTTAAGAGATGAATTTATACTGTGCGCTAACATAAAAACATTAAATATCTCTTTATTCCCCACTAGCACATCTTTTGAGTAATACTCCACTGGGATGCAGAAGAAAACATCCTGCTTGTAGCATAAAGAGAAAAGAGTGCCTAAAATATTACCTAAGCAATTGCTGCCAAACCAGACTGTGCAGCTCAGCATGCACAGTGCCCCCAGGCCCCAGCAATAACCACAGGGATGGACAAACAGAGGCTCCAAGTGCCTCATTAAGACATTGGAAATGGTCAGCATTAAGCCAAATCCCCAGCAGGCCTGAGCACACCAGTAGCAGCCACCCAGGCTTGTCAACCCCTCCTGCAGAGCAGCATCGATTCCTCCGTAAAAAAGTAAAAGCAAACTAAAAGGGGATAAACAAAGCTGCTTTCTTACCTGGAGAGATTGTCAATCTGCAACCCGTATTTAGTTTCTGTTTCTTTCTGGCCTATCTTGATGTTGAATTCCTTATCAACCAGCAGGACAAAGGAAATGGCCCCTGAATCAGGCTTCATGTACATCAGGAATGAGTCCTTCACCACCAGCCACCTGTACAGACACAGCATCCACATCACCTGGATTTCAGACCCATGCCAGGCCTCAAAACATGAGCCACAAAAAGAGCTCATAAAATGGAAAAGTGCTTCTTCAGAGCAAGTGTAAATCATTTATCAGGGAAATCTACTAAATGGTAAAAAATATTCTCAGAAGCCAGACCGGGGGGGGTGGTTTTCTTGAGCAGAAAAGTGTCTGTTTTATGAACTTGGGTAATGAGTTTTAATTCAATATAGGACTTTTAGAGTGATTTACATAACTCCTTTTTACAGGAGTCTTTAAAAGTACAGGTTCCTTTGTTTAATAAAACCCATGAGACTCCCTGGTCATAAAGCTCCCAGCAGCAGGCAAGGCACAACAAGGATTCCTCCATCCCTGATTTTTATTCAGCTTGAATGCTATATGGGAGTTATTTGACATTTCTAACATTAATTCTGATGCTAGGATCACTTTCACTCCTATCAAAATATATGAACAAGGCATTTTGGAAAGCTTTTATTGCCAAGCAACAGGCACCCTGTTAGAAACACATGAGGAGGGATGACCGGCAGGTTTTACATAAATAATGTAGCCTGAAGGCAACTCTGGGAAAAAAAACACATTTTTTACTGTGAATGGCATTTCTAATTTTTTCTCCCCCTGCAGCGTAGCTGGGGTAACCAGTTCCCTCTGTCCCACACAGGTCTCCATCACCAGACCTTCGCCTCATTCTTCTGCACACAAAGCAATACAAAACACTGCAAAAATCTGTTCATTCTTGTATCTTTAGTAACAGCCTCAGCTCCTCATCTACTTCCAATAATTTTTTATTAGATCCCATAATTCTTTTCTTGTGTTCAGAGCCCTGAAAGAGTTACCTGCCATCACCTTGCATTTGGTGCCAAAATACCTCCCCTTTCTATTTGGCCAATAATTTTACTCTTAAACATCCCACAGGGTATATTTCCAAGTATTCTCCCTTCTGTTTTCCCCAGGCAATTCTACATGCCTGAGGAGTCCTGCCTGTGCCCATTCACAGCTTCACCCCACTATCCTCCTCCATGTCCTAAAATCCTTCCTTTAAATAACCCTCTCTGGGAAATATTTGTTATTTGCTTATTCATTAATGCAGAAAGTATCAGTCCCAGTGGGCCAAGATGAGAATTTAGTGTCTCATTTGTGATATTCTGTACACAATCCCACTCAAACACTTCTCTCATCCCCTTTTTAGGCTCCAAAGAAAAATGGAGATCCATCAGAGCTGGATGTGCTACTGTCCCCACTACAGCTTGGATAACACAAGGAAGGGTTAACTGAGGAGTATCAAGAGGAAAATGCATTTTTTCCATAAAAAATAAAAAGAATTGGTGACAATTTAATGATTTGACCTGAAGGGAGGGCACATATTTTATCTCCTTGTGCTGTCATTAGAGAGATCTTCTAAATTAAATCTAAATTAAGAAATGTTGGAAAGACTGTGCAGAAATAAGACCTTTCCTTCTCAAGAATGCAGAAATGTTTCACTGGAAAACAGAACTATCAAAGATAAAATTAATGACAGCCCATGGGTGATCTAAAATCCAAAGGTGCACAACACCTGGGGAAACACCATTGACCAAGAAATTGTTGCTGTAAGGCAGATATGGGCTATTTGGTTTATCAAATGGAAAGATTTTCCTGGGAAGGGCGTGCTCCAGGAAATACACCCTGTGTTTCTTGGATGCTGGCTGGTAACACAGGTACTCCCCCACAGACACAGCTCCCTGTGCTGCAGCCCCAGGCAACACCAAGACCTAACACGGAGGGTAACGGGATGGGAACAGCAAGTGATGTCTGTCTGCAGCAGGAAGGGACATGGGAACTGGAGAAAACACTGGGATTCAATACCTGCAGCAATAAGCAAGAGGAAATGTATTTAATGCCAAGGTTAATTGCACCAAACAGCTCCTTAGTGTGCAGGTCACATCTGATTTCATCCTGCCCTGAAGCAGTCCAAAGAGTGCTTCAATTAATTGATTTTCATTTTGTAAACTGAGGAAGGGAAGCTCAGCAAACCAGGCTGAAATCTGCCCAGGGCAGGTCACCAGCCACATTCCCTCCCGAAGGCACAGAGCCACTCATGCTCCTGCAGCAGGGAAAGCTGGGCACAGTCTGGGAGGTCACTGCCATTTCTGCCAGCTCTAGGAAATCTGAGATTTTCTCTGGAGTAACATGTCCCTTGTGTGAACTCCAAAGCAGAAGGAAAAACCCACCACGCAGAAGTGTGAGGCAGGGAATAGCCTACAGGTCCTTTCAACCTGCAAATCTGTCTCTTTCAGAAAAAAAGCAAGATTCTCTCCCACAGACTTTGTGTGAGAAAAAGACAAATGAGGATTTCTGTGTGCCCAGGGAGCACGTGGCATCCATCCCCCCCCTCTGCCATGCCAGCAGTACCTCTTGGACCAGCGGTAGCACATCCTCCCTTGGCCACAGCAGTTCAGGCCAGGAATGCGGTGGCCCCCGGAGCGCTTCATGATGAACCCTTCTCTGCAAGGACAGGAACAGGGTCAGGGGAGGGGCTGTGGCTCACCTGCAGGTGCAGGGGGGATTTGGAGGGGGTGCTTGCTGAACCCTCAGCCCTTGTGCTTAGGGCTGGCTGCTGCCCAAGCAGCCTCTGTGCTGTGCTATGAAAGCTGGATGAAAGGCAAAAATAACCCCCCCAGAAGAAAATAATGGAGTTTTAAGAAGCACAAGGTCCTGGCTTATAGCACAGGAAGCAGAAAATTAAGTGGCTCAACGGGCTGCAGGGAGGGAAGGGTGGAAACCCTATAAGCAAAGCAGCCCAGTTGCAAAACCATTTCTCCAAATTTTAGCATTTCAGTCTGAACAGTAATAATTTTTCACATCTAGTTGGCAAAATATTCCCCAGTCAGTTACTGGTGAGAAAGGAAAGCTATTAATTTTAGCAGTATTTATGTATAAAGCCATGCTCTTAGTGAATCATAACTCACAAAGACAGAGCTCACAACTCACATGCCCTTTGGTCCCAGGTCGTGGATGAATGACAGCTGGCTTACTGCAACAAATTCCATCTGGGAAAGAGAAAGAGATTTCCCCATCTTTATAACTCTGAAATCCACAGAATTTTTTTGCTTCATCAAAGTGACTTGCCATAAAGACCTACAGAACATCCTGAGCAGATGTTACCCATCATCACTTGAGCATCTTCAAGAAGACCAAGGAAAGTCATTTGGTTGAGTTTTCTGTTTGTTTATTTTAGATGTACTTTGGAGAACACATTTCAGGACAGTTAAGCTCAAATATATCATAGGGACTCCCTGGTATTCTCCCTCCTGGATCTTTGGCTGAAACAAGGACTCAAGTTTGACACTGTTTGGGGGTCTGTGTGATCTTCGGCTGGCTGCCTGAATCCCCTCCTCCCTCCAGGGAGACACCATGTGAGGGTTCAGCCCCACAACTCATGAGCATCCCCCAAGGGCTGGACACACATCACTGCCCATCAGGTTCCAGGAACCAAAAATCCACAGGACAGTCACAGCAGGGCAGGAGGAGAGCAAGTTCAAATCCCAAAGTCAAGGAACCTGCCTCCTCATGGCTCCTCCAGCTTCAGCAGGGATTGCAGGGAACACAACAGCCAGCAAAGCTGGTGAGAAAGCTCAGCACCATTACATTCACCTCTAAAAATAGGACACTGGGCAATTTCCACCGAGCAGGCTTTTCTTGGCACAGCAGGACATTCCTGGCAGTCTGCTGGATATGAGCCCTGGGCCTCTTTAGCAGGGAGAAACATTCTCCCAGGGTGTCCTGTGCAGGAAAGGGCTGGGGCAGCACAGCCCTGCAAAGGAGTAGCCTTGCACAGCAGAAGCTTGTCTGCACCCAGGCACTTCTAATTTATTGTCACATCAAGTTGTCCAAGTGCAGAAAGGTGCTCAGGGCAGGGTGAGGGCAGGTGTCACTGTCCCTCTGGCCAGGCAGAAAGCCAGAGGGAACCTCTAACAGCACATTTTAGCAATGTACCTTGCTGGGGCTGCAGTCCAGGGCTCAGCCCATGCTCCTGATTGCAGCTGGGACAGGAAGCAGCCTTGGTACCAGCTTCAGGATATGCCTACCCACACCAGCAGCTCCAAGGAAAGGCTTTCTCTTCTCAAGGAAAGGGCCACTGTCACCTGCTCTTTGGCAAACCAGCCTCAGGGCCCTCATCAGCAAAATTCAATTTTGCACAGGAATTACATGGGTGGACCCCTAAGTTTTCAGACACCAAGTATAACAAAAAGTATCAGTAAATTTGGGGTCAAAGTCTATCTTGCCATTATGATAAGGTTAGCACAGGCTCCCTTCCCAATACCATCATTTTTTCACAAAAAACAGCACTAAGACTGAAGATCCTTCAATCTATGCTCAGCTGCTGGGACCTTTCCAAACTTCTCTTATCAGTCAAGGCCATGGAGAAGAACAAAAGACACTGTTGCTTTCCTCTGAGTATCTCAAGGACATAAAGTAACTTCTACTCAGCTGAGGCAATTTTAATGCTTTGATTTTAGGGTGATTTCAGCCTGT
The DNA here is from genome assembly GCA_013398075.1 of Notiomystis cincta. Classification (NCBI taxonomy): domain Eukaryota; kingdom Metazoa; phylum Chordata; class Aves; order Passeriformes; family Notiomystidae; genus Notiomystis; species Notiomystis cincta. The sequence continues at coordinate 223,736 of VZRX01001005.1, forward strand.
TTTCAGAAAGAGGTTAGAATAAATCATTCCATGCTATTTTACCAACCATCTTCCACTCTCTGTTCTCCGTACATGTTCCAGAAAAGCATCAGGTGTGACCTATGAATGTCTCAGCTGTTTCTGCAGCAACACTCAGAGCAGGGTGGGAAGCACCTGAAAAAATCCAGTGTACCCTAAAAACCCTTATCAGAGGTCCCAACCAAATTCTCAGGCCAGTTCTTTGTCTGGATCCCATTTTAACTTCTTCATGGCATTTCCTATCAAACAAATCAGAAATCCAGACATCTCTCTCACAGTGGGCACACACACAAAAAAAGCATATAAATGTCAAAACCCTTTGAAAATGCTGGCTGGAACCAGAAAGCTGGCAGGAATTTGAGGAGCACTGCATGCAGAGAAATAATTGTCCTCAAAGAAACAAAAACGAAAACCAAGAGGAAAAATTACTTGCAGAAACAGAACCACCACTACATAAAAGAGAAAGAAAGATTGTCTGGCAGCACAGCAACCTCCTCTTCAGCCAAGCAGTCTTTGGAACAGCAATGACAGGAGCCCATCCAACACATTGATCAAGCGTTGGTTTGCAAAAAAAACCTTAAATAAATTCCTGCAGTTAGAGGGAAAATTCCTCAGCGTAGTACAAAACATCTGATGGAATGATTTATTGTTACAATTAGCTATTTTTACTGTCACAGTGCCTCATCTGAGGTGCTCATCATTCACAGAGAGACTGGGAGAGGCAGGCAGGGCAGCCAGGAGCTTTCATCTCTGTCATAGTGGAATTCCTGCGCTGCCCAGCTGCCTCCCTGGGATCTGGCACCCCACTCTGGTTTAAGAGTGACCCCCAGCAGGATGGTTTTGGCATGAGATATGGCCCTGGAGAATGCAGCTTCAATGACATTGTTGTGGCAATGAAAAGGAAAATAAAAAGGCGGATGGGAGGGATGGGCTGCAGGAGGACAGGATATGGAAGGTGGAGAACCAGCTGCAAGGTGTTCAAACCATCCTGTCCTGCCAGCAATGTGGGGCACTATGTGTGATCTATGTAAGCAAAAATTTCATAGACCATCCACATTTCAGAAAGGACTCAGCTTCTCCATGCTGTATTTTTTTCATTTTGACTCTTGGTCTTTATTTAGTGGGTTCAAAAACTCATTAAAAGCTGATTAGCACTGGTCACTAGCAATAAAATAGAATTACACACTCTTCAGGATAATATTGCTGCACAATTTTTTACACACAAAAAAAGTTTTTTATAGGAAATACAAATTAAAAAAAAAAACCTAAATGTGCTGCATTTCAAGTGCAATAAATAAAAATACTGATGGGTTGGGTGGAGACCTCCATGAACCTTACACACATACACACACTCCAGTCAAATCTTATTTTTCATTTTGCTTGGGCATCTTTTAAGTATGGGAGCTTGTACAAAAATAATGCAAAGGTCCAATTAATAAAATTTTTACACAGAATCCAATTAAACCTCAACATTTTGAGGCTATATTCCTCCAATTTCCAATTTTCAGAAAAAAAGTATGAACTGTTAACACATTGAGATTCCCACAACATTAATTTTAACAGTAATTGTCTTGAAGCACTTCAGCCCAAAAGTACTCTAAAAAGATTTTGGAAAGAAGAAGACATGAGATTTAATCACATAAATCAAATAAGTAAAAAAAAAAAAAATTAAATTATTAAATATAGAAAGCTAGAGGATGTACAACCTCTACAATGCCATGAAGTCACTGTGGACCTGATCCTTAACCCAACCAGAGACTTCAGGTCTGCAAAACCACAAACTTGACTTGTAGGCTCAAATGTCTCAGTGCATGGCACATCCTCCAGACAGTGCATAAAGCAGTTTGCTCTCACTGGCAAATAATAAATTAACCACAAACGCAAAATAAAAGAAGTGAAAAAGGAAATTCATTAAATTGTGCGGCTCAGATGTAAAAAACAACTCCTCAGAGATGCTACTGACCGAAGCAGGCTCTTCACAATGACCAAGGGTTACACTCTAGGCAGGTCTCAACTTGCCTTTGCAACTCCATGACTGATTTAACAAAGAGTTCCTGATTTTAAAAAAGCCCTCAGTGCATGGATTTGATGAAAGGAGCACAAAGGAGTCCAAATGTGATCCAAGGCTAAGACAGTTACAGCATTTGTCAGCATCCGGGCAAAACTCTTCTCAACCACAGGAAGAGCAAAGCCCTCATTTTGTTCTCAGAAGGACAAATACAGTTCCAGGGAAAGTGCCAGAAATCTTCACTTGAGTCTGGCCTGAGAATGGTGGGGGTTGTTTGGGTGTTGTTTTAAAGGAAGCACTTCCTTCCCTGTGCTTTCTTCCAGCATCGCCTGCAGGACCCGCGCCACCACCACGGGCAGCAAAGTCCTCCCTGAACACTTCTCTGTGGCCAAATGCAGTGAAAGCCAACAATAAACTGGGAATTTATGTGCAAAGGGACATCTGGCTCCGGGGGCTGGGGACAGAAGGGCGATTCAGCCCAGGAGGGGAGCACCCCACAGCTGCCCTGGAAGGCAGGGCCGGCAGTCTCCTCCCCCCTGTGCAGCCTGTCTCTAACCACAGCCTGGCCAAAGCATCACCCACGTTCTCATAGGAGCAGAAATGTTCCAAAATATTTGAAAAAGGCAATGCCTGCCTAAAAGTGACAAGATGGATCCACACTGTAAAATAACTCTCCCCCGCTCTGCATATGCTACTGATCAAAATTGCCAAGTTATCCCAATCTCACTTCTAGAACAAAAGATGACTCTTTTCCACATGCAGACTAACACAGCTTCTCACTGCACAGGAATTAAGCTCCACTGCCTGTCCCCTAAAGAAGCACTTTAAGGAATGCAGCTTCCTCAGCCCCAGCCTGAAGATTTCCTGCCATCCAGAGAGCAATGGCCAGTGGGCACTTGGGCCCATGGAACAAGCAGTGCTCAACACTGAGCTCTGCAATAGAGCACACACAGTTTTTAACTTTTTACACACAACATCCAGCTATGAGCTGCCCAACATCTACACACAACTGAAATCCTGCAAAATAGAATATCTAACAACAGCAAAAGTGGAAGAGAACTGGCTGCTACAGAAACCCAAAGTTCAGTCTGTATTTTTGGCTTGTTTAAAAACCAGGTGTTCCCAGTCATCACTGTGTGCTCAAAAATGTCACTAAACTCGGCAGCTACTCAGTGTGTGCATCAGATTTTGCTGGTAATACAAAAGATGGAGTAACACAATCATTATGCAGCCAAAAAAAGGGGAAATAAATTACCATCCCCAAGAGATGTCACAGCTGCTGCTGACAGGTGAGGACTTCTGAAGAAACGTTGAAGGATGAATTTCAAAAGAAATAGTTTTGCTTAAAATAGGCCTAAAGCTGGATTTGACATCTCTCCTCATTTCAAAGAGTGCTGACTTGGGGAAATAAGCAAACTACCATTTCCCTTTGGAACTGACAAAATACCTGTTCACCTCTCTGGGTATCCCACACACACAAATGCAATGTCCAGGGAAACTGCACAAAATAGAAACCTGAGACAAATCTGCACCCAGAATCACACACAAAGCCCAGACTGAAGGAGCAATTACAAGAAGGGTTTGGATTCCAATTTTTTAAGTATTTAAAACTTTAACTTACCATCTTAAACACTCTGCAGAATTAAACAGAATCCCACTACATCATACATGGACAACCAGCTATCTGGGTTGCACTAGCTTGAGGAGGTTATCACTTGTGTTATACCAGCAGCCTCCAACACTGAGTCATTCCTTTGGTTTTAATCATATTACATTTGTGTTGGAGAAATCAGCTAAGCCAAAATGCTCACAAAACAGCTGTAAAATGTTTCTTGCAGAAGATTCATGTCTTCTCCCAATGAATTCAGCATTTGTAAAGTGAATATTTTTCAGACATTTAAGCAGACTAATTTTTACTTACTGTTCCATGGTAGTTCCTGTACATCGGCATTTTCAGGATATTTGTCAAGTAGTCCTCCAACTGTTTCTACAATTAAAATGTTGAAACTTTAGATAGGATGTGGAGGAATTTCTTGAAAATTCCTGTAATCTAACTGTCTGGCATTAGGAAGCAATCAAGAAATCAGACCCACTTTTCAGTTTGAGTGGATAAATAAATACATTATTATATGCTCACAGGATATCAAAGCTCAGCACCATAAAAAGTTTGGTCATACGTTGTTTACTGCTCATAATTCTGTGTTTGTACCTTCCACCAGCAGACCTGTTGTGTGGCAAGGTTACTTTGGAGGTCAACTTTCTCGACTGAGCTAAGGTTTCAGAATAGTTTTAAATACCAAATCAGTCCCCATTGTTTCTCACCCACAGGAATCAGCTTTGTGAGAAAACAGGGTCAGAGGCAACTGAGAGAGCCTATTTAACCAAAACAAAAGGTTCGTGGGGTGAGGAACACAGGGACCATGCTGTCCTGCCCCAAAGAGAACAGTGGCTTGGCTTGTCCTCCCCAGCCAGGAGAGGAGAAGAAAGCATTCTGGGAGAAATAATCTCTTCTCATCCTCATGGTAAAAAGGAAAAGAAAAAATCAACCTGTCTGGGCATGGGAAACTGGGCAGAGTCCTACAGGACACAAAGCAAACTGAAAGGAAACACCAGCTAAAATAAATATAAAGCATCTATAAAACAGTTTTCTTCCTCTTTTAAACCCACATCTCTCTCCTCAAACTTCCCACACATCAGAGAAGCCAAGAACAGCAGAGTTTCTGCATGGCACAGCCACAAGACACAATCCTTTAATCCTCTGTGTCTTGAAGTTCCAGTGGCACAAAGCCCAGGGAGGGAGAGAGGGAGGGAAGGAGCAGCAGAAAGAGAACGATAAGCACAGCCTGAACAAACATGGAGTTTTTAACTTGCAAACAGCAAAGCTGCAATGAAGAGGTAGGAAGACATCCACCCTCTCCATGGAAGGGCCCATCTGTTAACATCTGATGAAGTTACACAGAACACGTGTGCCTGGGCTAAAATTACCCACTTCAGCATCAATAACCTGACTGTCATCTCCTCTTTCAGAGAGGGACAGCACTGAAATCTCTCAGATTTTGATGGCCACGGGGCTGCCTCCATCATGCAGCTTGGCTCTGCAAAGTGCCTTGTCTATCTTTAAATCAGAACAGGTGGGAGGAGGGAAACCACGGTGCCCAGCATCACGGTGTTCCTCAACTGCAGAGGAAAGTTTTACCCACATGAACCCCAGGAGCAGCACCCTCATCACTGCACAGCAGAGAATCTGGCATTAAAGCTGGACTTGTCAAAGCCAAACTTTGTCGTGCAAAACACTGTAACGATAACAAATGAGGTTTTTGACAGTGTGTTACTTTGCAAGTCACCTCCCTGGCTTCTCTGCACCTCAGAGCATCCCTCTGGCCCCAGCCTGAGGCGGGCACTTACCCTCCTGCTGGAAAAGTGCTCCTCCCGCACCGTGCTCTCCGCCGTGTGCGGCAGACTCGGCATCTGCCTCGGCTCTCCCCTTTTGATGGATTGTCTTCTCACCGTGTGACTGCAAGGAAAAACAGCCCAACATCAAGCCTCAGGGCTGCAAGGGTCTGTATGCCTCAATAGGTAACCCCTCTTCTGCAGTGACTTTATTTTTCCTATCCAAGATCTTAAAACCTGACGGGTGGGCAGGATAGCCAAAAAAGCAAAAAACAAACCAGAAAAGAAGACAGTGTGGATTCATTTAAGAAGCCAGTGTGCTCCAATTGGCTCACAAACAAAAACAGAACACAAAAATATCACAGTTTGATTTTTGAGGGCCAGAATTTTCCCTTTTAAGTAAAAGGAGCCTTGCACCCTGTTTTTAGAGCATTATGTTCCTCCAGCTCTTAACTCCTCATAATTTTACCTTTCCTATCATATCCCAACATTTCTCTTCAAACTTCTTTTCCCTTTCTTCTCATATTTCCAGCCATCCCAAGCTCCAAGGCCAGCCTGGACAGTGACCCCCATACCTCCCACATCCTGCCCACACTGTCAGAAAGCCACAAAGCTCCAGCAATTTCCATTAGCATTATCATAACCCTTCCTCAAGTTCAAGGCAAATCCAGCTCAAAAGCTAATGACCTGGGAGCCAACGTTTTCTGCATCAGCAGAGAGATGTTTGCATCACTTAGATTACGGCTGCTAAACACACAGATTAAAAATTTTTATTATAGCTGCTAAATATTCATGGAGACTGAATTCTTCTGCCTTCTCCTCCTTACAGCAAAGTAAATGGGACCAGTGAAGCCAAACAGATACAATATTAAAAGATCACATCTCCCAAAGCCCACCACGACCACAGGGATGCACACTCACCTCCTGGTGGGGATAGGGATGCGCACGAAGGCTTTGTACCTCAGCAGCTCCCTGTGAAACTCCTGGAAGTGCTTGAACTTCCTTTTCACGTGCCAGACGAACTCTCCATGGGTCAGCTCGATGGTGTAAACATTGGGGCTTGGTACCTGCAGGGGAGAACATCACCACATGGGATGCAAGTTTAAAATAAGCCATTTTCCTGCAGCTGCTCATCTAAAGAGCCTTTATTCAACTTTACTTAAGGATTATTCTGTCTCATGATTTCTTGTTTTGCTTTATTAGATTTTATAAATAGACAGATAACCTTCTCTCCTAAGCGTTTTCTGAGACACAAGCACTGCTGCTTCCTCAGCCCACGAACAAGCAAGCACAAAATTAAGGCACAAACAGCATTTTAAATACAGTTCCACAGAAATCAAACCAAATTTCTGGAAGTTCTGACCTTCTTAGTAGAAGTAAAGCGTTCAACTTCCAGCACACGCACTCGGACAGGACATCCCGTGAGGTACGTCTGTGTGCCCGGCTCTTTGAACCCATGGGTGTGGTAGATGGCAGAGAAGGGAATGCACACTGGAAGGACCACAAACCCCACAAAACTGTTAGCTCAACAGCCTCTAACAATCCACGAGGGCATGAAAGCCAGCAGACAGCAATGCTTTAACATGGGAGCATTTATACAGCAGCATTAATTCCAGCAAAAGATAGCAATTTTTATTAAAGAGAGCTTAAAGGTTACACAGAAGGGACCTGACTTGAGAAGCTGAAGTATTAAGAGCCTCCTGGTTCTAAATCAGGGTCAATGCTGGGCTTGGCAAACCCCCTGAGGCTGTAGCCTACCTGCCAACAGGTTGTTAAACCCAGGCAGGACATGGGATGAGAACACACGGGTGTCAACTCACCGGTGCCTTTGGGGTCAGTGAGCACCTCCGAGTCCACCTCCTCCCCCTCCACATGGAGCTCCCTGGTGTCCAGGCTCTCGATGATGTTGCTCATGTCTGCAGCGAGCTTCTTCAGCGTGGATGTGGCTGCATGGCTTTCTGCCCTCAGAGACATCTCAGGCGCCTGCGCTCAGGAGCCGCGGGGCGCTGGGGAGAGACGGGGCAGAGCTGTCACCACCTTCTCTGCAACACAGGGCTCAAGGAAACCACTGGCAATGCATGGACACATCTTCCTTCCATCCCTTCACCCACATTCATCCCAGCTATCCCCATCCTACACACACAATGCCAAATGTTCAGCCCGAAAGCTACAAACCACATCATTGCCTGGCCAAATCCCAGACTTAATTCACCCGGCGCTGCATTTCCCAGGTCAGGCTGCAAAGAGGAAAAGCTCACTCAGAAAAACCAGTAGGCATTTTTGCTACATATTCTTCCTTTAAGTGAAGTAGTGATAGAAACTCCCAGCATTATTAAGATTTCCTCTATTTCTATGCACCTTACACAACTGCCCGTGGTGTCTGCATGCCTCGTGCTCTCCCACAGCTCCATCCTCTCAGCAAGCTCAAAAGTTACAGCTGTAAAGGTTCCTCTCTACGGTCAGGAGCATCTTGATGCCCACAGAAAGCCAGGAAGCAACAAGGTGGACTCCACAGTTTCTGTGTTCACCAATCTAACATGCCAGGTGGCTGCAGGAGACCAGCCCACTGTCCCTTTGTGATGGGGACACGGCCAGGGAAAAGGCTGCTGCCTGCTCGGGCACTTGGAGGTGTTTGGGCACTGAAGGCTACAGCACTTCCCACCTTTATTCCCACCCATCCATGCCAGGAACCTGAGTCATAAGAAAAATGGGGAAGGAAGAAGAAAAAATGATAAGGAAACAAAGTAAATCGATATATGAAACATGGACACTGACACGAGCCTTCTCTGCTCCTGAGTATTTCCAAACCCTCTTCCTCCTCCTCCTCTTCCTTCTCCAGGCTCTGCATCTCACCACTGGACTGTGGAGCTGGCTGCTGGTCCTTGCACACAGCCTGGCTCCAGCTCCTGGGCACCTCCCTGATGATGATAAAATGTTCCTTCAATCTTTGTCCTGCTCTGCAATAAATGCCACAGCTTGACAGCTACACTGAAAAAAAATGGACGGGACAAACTGGCAACATTTTACAGAAGCCAATACAAGGATGCCCATTTATACTTGTGGAAGGCTCTTACATTGTGTTAAAGAATGATTTTTCCAAAGAAGTGTGACATTTCTGATGTTAAGTTCTGCAAAGAACACTGTGCAATTATTCTTGAGTGAGGTCCACAACAAGAGCTGGGTATGCTGTAACTTGGAAATAATTTAACATTTTAATAAATCACGTGCTTAACTGCTTTTGAAAGAACATTCTTTATTATTGTTTCCTTTTGAAACAAGTCCATTATTTCATTACTACATAAGGCTAATACCATGTAAGCCCAAAAACATGCTAGAAGCAGCTGCCTTCAGGAAAAAAAAAATCCATTTGCACACAGACTTGAATCAAGAAACCTGGGTTAATCCCTTCTCTTTTACCAAAATAAGTGCAGAACCAACAGCTTCATCTTGGGAGGGAGGGCTCTGAAGGCCTTGGTGGCTCAGTCACCTTTCACCAGTGGCAGTGAAAGCCACGAGAGCACAGAAGGCTTTAGGACCAGACCAGGGGATCACTGGGCCCCCAGGTCCCCCCAAGAGATCTGCGTGAATAATTCAAACGTAAACACACATGTGGGTACCTCCTTTCCCAGTGATACACTGAACTGCAGGGTCCTGGTTTCAGCTGGAACAGAGTTAATTTCCTTATTAGCTGGCACAGTGCTGTGTTTTGGATTTAAGACCAGAAGAATGTGATAACACACTGATGTTTGAGTTGTTGCTAAGTATTGCTTCACCTAACTCAAGGACTTCCCAGTTCCCAGCGCTCTGACAATGAGGAGGTGCACAAAACACTCTGGGGCAGCATGGCCAGGACAGCTGACCCAAACTGTCCAAAGGGATATTCCATTCCACAGGACACCATACCCAGGATATCAGCTGGGGAAACTGGCTGGAAGGTGCTGACTGCTGCTGGGGGCTGGGCACTGGTCGGGGGGCAGTGAGCAATTACTGTATTATGCATCACTTGTTTCCATCAGTGTTATTCCCCTTTCATTATAATTACTACTATATTTTATTTTGTTTCAATTGCCAAACTGTTGTTAGCCCACTGATGTTACCCTACCCAGCCTGTGGAGCCCCTCTGCAGCAGGAATTTGGCACTGGCACTGCCCCACACCTCCCTCATCACCACTTAAAGGAAAGCCAGTTCTCGTGGAAGCTGTACACTTTTCCTATTCTAGCAATGTACTGTAGGGGACTTCAATCATTCAGAGAGCATAAGGTACATTTTGTTTGGAGTGAAGTCATTCCACCTGATATAGACTGGCTTTGGATGTTTGATTTTCTCCCTGGAAAGCAGGCATACATAAACAGCATTCCCAAGTGAGGCCATGCTACAAGGCTTTCCCAAATAACCCTGGGGATGGCAGGAGGGAGCCCAGAGCCTCACTCTACACCAATACATACAACAAAATCCTATTTCCCACTCAGCACTTCACACAAATAATTTTTTTGTGTATTTCTAGTTGGAAATAAAGCAGCATCTTGCTTTGTATTTCTGTCTGCATTCACATTTAGAACCAAAACAAAACAATTTCTTTTTTTTTTCTCCATCAGAAGACACTTTTACTTCATGGAAACTTAATGCCCTTTCCAAAAGAAGTTTTCCATGGTCAAAGAGAACACAAGCCCAAACACACTCTGGACATGCCATACCAGCAACTACACTTGAAAGAAACCAGCAGACAAATACCACACCAGCAAGGCTGGAGGAAGAGCAACAGAGAGGAGCCAACAGGGACAGAGGATGCTCATCCTCTCTCCTCCTCCTCCTCTCCTCCCCGCCGTGCCAGGTACAGCTGGGTTCTTTGTCAGATTAATTGACACAGTTGGTTAATGGATAAACAATTAACCAGTGTATGCAATGATTATTTGCAAGGGATCGCAGCAGGGCTCCATAACTCAGGATTTTTTTTAAAGCTAAAGCTGTTTTCACAGCTGGCATAGACAAATCCTGCGATAGAGCAGGGTCCAAACTCTGATGGACGTGAGTCAGGCCCAGCAGCAAGATTCCCCCCATCGAGATTACAGCCAAATTTTGGGGTTGAGAGGGAAAACATGACTTGCCTGGGGCCCTGCCAGCAGCCCCATGAACCTGGGCAGTGGCCACGCTCCCTGTCACAGCCAGCTGCTGCAGAGCCAGGGGACACAGGGCAAACCCAGCCCTGGGCAGGGAGGATGGCACTGGGGTCAGCTGGAAAGACAGGACATACCACATCCCTCAGAAAGCTTTGCCAAATTGCTTTATAGGGCTCTGCTCCATAAGAGCTATTTAACCTCCTGGCCAGAGTTTCCATGCAGACACTCTCTGCATTCCCATGGGCAAGCTAAGGAATGCCTGGGTTAATCTGCAACAGGCTGGGTGCAAACAGGCACCAGGCAGGGATATCCAGGATTTAACCACAAACCAGGCAGGCTACACCAAGGTGGCCCTGCCTGTCCAGTGCTACTCACTGTTCACACTGCTGATGGACTAGAGAAGGGAATTACAAACCTCTGATACTGAACTCTAGTGATACCAGCAAATCCCAGGAGACTGCAAATAATAGGATGAAACTTATGATCGATAAATAAGTGCTACGTTTCAGTATTCAGATGTTGCCATTAGAATAAAAAATAAGCCGCAGTTTTTTTAAAGGAAAAAAACAGGGTCTGACTGAGTCAAGAACCAGCAATCCAAACAAAGGCAAAACCTGTGCCAAGATGCAAAAACAGGACTATTGCCTGTGAGCCAGGAAGGAAGAGATGGTGCAGAACACAGGAAGACTCAGACCTAAAGCATTTGACCTGTGAGAACAGTGTCAATACTGAGAGAAGGCAGAGAAATGTGGCAGCAGACTGCAATCCTGCAGAAGGCTGCTGTGAGCACAGTGGACAAGTGAGAAGTGCTCTGAATTAGAATCACAGACTGGTTTAGGTTGGAAAGGACCTTAAAGATCATCCAGTTCCAACCCCATACCTTTGTCTTCCACTAGACCATGCTGCTCCAGTCCTGACCAACCTGGCCTTGAACACTTCCAGGCCTGGGGCATCCCCAGCTTCTCTGGGCAACCGATGCCTCATCACTCTCAAATGGAAGAATTTGTTCCTGATACCTAATCTAAACCTCCTCCCTTTCAGTTTAACTGCTGATTTAAAGGAGAGACTAGGGAGAAAGCCCTATCTAATGGCAAAGGCATGGCACTGCCTGAGGAGGAGTTTGCAGAGCCCCAGGACTGGAGGAGGCAGGGGAACAGTTGCACCCCCCCAGCACCCACTCCCCAAACCTGCTGCCAGGGCATCCAGGAGCTGGTGTGGCAACCTGTGTTTGAACAGAGGGAAGGTGCTGCTCTGGCTTTCTCCAGCTCAAAGTCTGCATGGGCAAAAGCAGCAAGAAGGAAAACACCATGAAAAGATTCAGCAGTAAAGGAAAACATTGGAAAAATTGAACAGACAAGGAAAAAGGAGACAGTTAAAAACGAGAGGAGATAAAAACAAGTACTACAAACACCATAAAGACTCCTGACATTGACTTTGTCTAACCCAATTCTCATGTTAATTACTTCCTCCTCCAAGCACCACTTGAGCTCTCTGCCTCCTGTCCCAGGCTGTCCCCACAGCACATGGGCCCAAAAGTTCTTGAACTACATTGGAAATAGTGACTGCACCAAGAATCAGCCAAGATTTCAACTGCAGGGACAATGACTAAAAAACCAGAAATTAACTATATTAATCCCTGAGCCCTTGTGGGTATATTGCAAACCTGTAGCTCCATCTTGCAACTTTGCAAGCCTGATATCTACTTGTTATTTGCAATTTTGGTTATGCTTTAACCCCAAGTTATTACTTCAGGGATCATATGACCATCTCAGCCTTCACCAAAGAAAATTTTTTTCTACTTGTTGCACAGGACAACAAAAGCACAGCTTTAAAGGCATGGAAACTGGAAGGCAGAAAATACATATTTTTGTAAATATTCATGAACAGTTCTGTGTTTTGAAGACACTCACGCCCTGATGTGAAAATGTATGCAGCTGGTAATAGCACAGGCTACCTAAAACTTGGTCAGCCTAAGTTTATTCTATATCGTGGCAGATCTGAAACAAGCTCAGATAATCACAGCTCCTTAATGAGGTTCTGATGCTGACAAGAATCACACAGAGCCATGAAACCCAGAAAAACTTCATTTGGAGAAACAGGGGAGTAGAGAAGAGAAAATACATCCAGGAAAAACCAGACATTTCCTGCTAATGCCTCCCAGGGTTTGATGCTCTGTATCAACTCTTATCCCTATGGTGAGAAGCACTACAATCCCTGAAAATTATCTCATTCCTGTTCTCATGACATCTCTCCCAGTACAGTGACCTTTTGGCAAGGACTGTCACAAGTGACCGCTGTTCCCATACTTGGTTTTCTCCTGCAGGCAGCAGAGCCCATGGCAGGACACACAAAAACCTCCCAGGCTGCCTGGAGCAGAACAGACAGGCTCAGACCAGAACAGGGCAATGAGATGGGGTTATCAAACAGAAAACAAACAAACAAACAAACAAACCAAAGCCCAAAGAATCTGAGCCATGAATTCTCTCTCTCCTCCTGCTGCTGCCAGGAGCCTGGGTGCAATAGGGCCACCAAGAGCCCAGATGAAATGCCAAGGAATTCCCATACATGATGCCCTCAACAGCTATTTGCTCAGTCTAATGGTGAGGAATCTTTTGCATGTAAGTATTTTCTAATTCATCCCATTTTAAACCTACAATTAGCTTTGGACCACTTCATTGTGGAGAAATACCTTCAGCTGACAAGAGCCCTTTCCAAGGAGTTAATTGCCTCCCTCAGGAGAAGCTGGGATTGTCAGCATCCCCGATTTATGCCCTAGCACACCTTCCTTCCCCAGCCCTGGGCAGGAGTCAGCCCTCCACCACAGTTAGGAAGTGTCCCCTGTACTCAGGATCACCTGCAAAGAGCATCCTGCTTTTCCACCCCAGGAAAAATTCCCATACTCACAAAAAGCAAAATAGGCACACACTGATTTTATCTTTCCCCCAGTATTTAATCTAAAACCCAGGGCTCTTGTAGGTAGCATGCTACATTTCCTAACTATGAAGTTAAAAGACAAAAGAGTTGAAAAATGCTCAGCAATGCCTTAACCCTGTTCTTCAGTTCAGTACTTGGAAAACACTCAGCCGGAGGAGACAGCAGCCAGCAATAGCACATGCAGACGCCTCCTGAAAATCTGCCCTTCTGGATGCTCATACTGCAGGGGCACTGCAAAAGGATTAGGGTTTGTTTTTTTAAACACACAAAACAACCCTTGAATAAGAACCAAAGCATTGCTCCTACTCTGGGATGATCTGGAGCTGGAGAACTGAAATAAAAATCCAGATGAACAATAAACATGTTGAAACATCATCCTGACCTAATTTGCTTATCTCTAGCCCAATTCTGATAAAACCAAAATATTTTAAAACACTGTTACCAAAACAATTATCCCCACAAAGTTCCCACATTTAATAGCAATACATCTAAAAGCAGAGACCAATTAGTGCTTCCTGCACCACAGTTCCCTGACTGCATTATTGATTTCTACAGTCCTTGCCATGTGAGGTTTATTGCCAAGCCACCAGCCTACCCAGAGGAACAGCAAAGTCACAGGAATTCACATGGCCTGTTTGCAACAGGGCACGAGATGCTTCAAGGCTGAGATGGCCTGGATATAGCAGGTTCATCTCTGCAAGTCCCTGCTGCACTAAACAGACTGGGCAGAGCCCCTTCTGCAGCATCCATCCCACAGCACTCCTGCTAGAGAAAGAGCACAGAAAAGCCAGGCAGTCAAGGGAAAGGATGAGGCAAGGCACTGGTGACTAACTCACAGCTTCAGGCAGAAAACCCCTCCGTGCTGGTTTGTCCCCACACCCAGGCCCAGCCTCAGCGTCAGGCACCTCCCAAGGACTCCTTTCATTTGCCCTACAGAACAGTGAAGGGAAAACAAACATCCTCGGATGGGCAGCGGCTGCTGATCTCATGCTGATGTACTCGTCGCTCTGGCTCCCACTCCCCCTGCTCAGCAGCACCATCCCTGCTCCCTGGGCTGCCACAGGAAGTGCAGCCTTCCCGGGAAGCCGATCATTAGATATTTATTAGTAATTAAGGCTGGCCCTACACATCCTAATTCATCACCTTGTTTTGGATTCCTCAGGCATGCACTAGAGTGTACAAGCACAGCACTCGCACCTCAGGCTGTGCATCCTCCAGGGATCACCACCAGCCCTCCACTCCCTGATGTGGTCCAGGCACACACCCTGCAGCCCTAAACCCAGGAGCACTGCACATAACCAGGGCAGGGGATGCCCAGAGCCTCTGGATCCTGGTTTCTCACCCCCAGAGACCCACTAACACTATAGTTGCAGGCAAAAGGAATCAGGCGACAGCACCTTGGGGATCAGCTCCATCTCAGCATCCCCAAACCACACAACTGAGATGCAACAGAGTGGTCAATTGAGTCCTGGGCTGATGGAAAAGAGAGGATGGGAAAACTGCCTGCTGCAAAGAGCACAAACAGCAGGAAGGCCAAAGCATGCAGCACTTCTGGGTGCTGACAGACACGCAGAGTTTGGCACAAGACAGAGCTCACAAAAGCTTTGTATAAAATCCTAAAAGCAGGGAGCTTGCCAAAGTGATAGTGTAATGCACAGGACTCTTGGAGTGACCATCTCCATGAGGCTCAGGGATAACAAGGACCATCACGCTGCTCACAGGATGATAAACATGGCTGCAGCTCTTATCTATAGTTGAACAGGTCATACAAATACAGCACATATTTTTGTGACCTAAATGTACAGATTTCTACAGGGCTGATGTCCTGTACATCACTCAACACTGTTCTGGTATCTCCCAGTGCCACGTCTGCTCCAGCATCCGCCACCTGCCAAGCCACATTTCCGCAGGGAATTCCAGTGGCTCGGAGACAAGCGAGCACGCTGGCAGGCAGCCCAACACCTCCACCCCTCCCTCCCATAGCAGGGTTAGGTGGCAGCTGATAAATGCAATCACAGACCTTCACATATCTCCTACCAGCCAAGCTAATTCCAGGGAAAGCACTGCAGCCTGTGCTCGGGAGGGATTCTCCAGCTGCGAAAGGATCTCAGCCCAGCCCTGTGCCCTGCACGGGCACTGGCTCCTGGCAGCAGCTCTAGATCACAGCAAAGAGCTCAGGTACGTGTCAGGAGGTCAATGTCCCCGTTCCTGCTGCCACCCTGCTGCTGACTGAACTGTTCCCATTAAGTAGGAACATGACTTTTCTTTTTCCTCCTGCTTCTTTCCAAGTGAAAGCACAGGGAGGTGATTTTTGTTGACCCTTTATGTGACCCGCTCAAAGAAATGAGAAATTCCTGCGGGTATCACAGCAACAAGGAGTAACAGATTGAGACTGTGTATTTTTACTAATCATTTAACTAAAAGTTTAACACTTCAACAAAATGCTGTTTCCATTGTCTTGACTTTCGGGAGTTTGTTTGCTTTAATGGAACTGCCAAATCATTTCCATTTAAAAAAACCCCAAACAGGTGGCTTGAGCAGAGGGCCGTGAGGGAGGAGGAAAGCAACCCTTCCACTGAAAAGTACTACTGTTAGTGTAGTCCCCACTACAGTGCAGAACTCAAATATTCCCAAGTCCAATTCCTTCCCCTGCCTGGGGAATCCAAGGCACAGGCTCATCTCCCAGGCTGGCTTCCCCAGGACACCACCAGCTTTGAGGACAACCACTACAGTGTGGCCACCACCACAGTTTTACTGATGCTTTTGTCCCTCACAGAGGCAGCTCCCAGTGCAGGGTGTGGGGCTGGGACCCACATGCAGTGCCAGGCCCACACAGGTGTTCGCACGGTGCCGTCCCACGCTGATCCTTCTTCCTGGCAGTGTGAACCAACCCTGTGACTGCTCATGCTGAACATTAACCTCTGCCAAGCTTTTGCTGACTGTGCACACACTGTGCCAGGGGTGTACTTTGGTAAACCCAAAGCACAAGATGAACTCTAGTTAATGGCTGTGAGAGGAACTGTGGCACCTTGGGGTCACCAGGCTGTCCCAGCAAGGGTATGTCTCAGTTCCTCTCTCTGCTCCTCAGACAGAACCCCACTGCCTCCCCATCCCAAACAGGACCCTGCACCACCCTGAGTGCACTGTCACCTGCTGACCCTGCCCAGGGCAGGGACAGGCTGGAACCACAATTGTGAAGCCCCATGATGTGGTGCAGCCACTCTCATCAGCCCAAAACTCTCCTGTATTCCTGCCTGCAAACCTGGATTCAGCACCTTTCCAAACTGAAGCTCCCTAGTCATTTTTAATGTTTTATTTAGCAATGCTTTTAAATGTGTTTGATGCATTCTGGCTGATCAGCTCCACAAGAATTTGATGTCTCTATCCTCATTTGACTTCAGTTATTTTCCAGTCTACTCCTGAAGCTGTAGCACTCAGTGGCTGCAGCTCTCACAGTCAAACTGGGACACCCAGCACTAAAAGGCTGTTGTACAATCAGGCATTGTTCCCAAAAAACCAGCACCAGCAAGTCCCAGAGGTGGCAACAGGAGGGTGCATGTCTGCTCCTGATCCACATGTCCAAGACCAGCTGCTTTTCCTCAGCACAGCCAGCACTGACACGGGCAAACACCAGCCCTCAGCCTCCCTTTCGCACCCAGAAATCTCCAACCAGCTCCTGAACAGCTTCATCCGTGTATTTAGGATAACATTTAGGCCTCCCAAGAACTGTATTTTCCTTCTCCCTGGCCAGCTAAAACCAATATTTGGGAATGTCTTGTTTACAGGAAGAAAACAATTGGCTTGGGGAGGTCCCAGAGGTAATTGTAAGAGAAGCCATTAAGCCAAGCTCAGAGGGCAGAGGTGATGCTGTCCCCAAAACTTCACGGAGGGCTCCAGGTGGTTTTGCAAACCAGCCTCTCCCATGGAGACCCTCCACAGTAACATAACAGCACCTAGGACACAGGGTACTCAAGTTAGTGAAAAGTTAATTTTTTTTATACCTTGAAGTGTTTGATTCATTATCAGAATAAAGGATGAGTATGTAATTATAGTAATTGGGTTTGGATTTCTCAAATAATTCTGGAATGATGGCTGAGGTTTCAGACTGAGATCAAATCCAAGCAAATCCAGTAAGAAATTGTCTGTTATGAAGCAGTAACTTGCAGAAACAGAATAGCTCCCTTACGATTTTTTCTTAAATACAACTAAACACCTGCAAATTTATGCAAAATAGCTCATTTACACAAATTGACAATACTGACAGCTTGCTTAGAACAAAATAGATGCTGTGGATAAATTTTTTCAACCACTTTCCTAGAGGGGAAAAGCAATGCCTCAATCAAGCCTGTACAGGAGCCTGCTGATGGCAGGCAGGCAAAGATGATGCTCATCTCCGAGCTCAAATCGAGCCTCATCTCCCTCCTCTCTCCTCTCCCTCACACAAGAGATTCCCAGATCTCCAGCACCTTACGAGCAACACGGGTGTCTGGGCAAGGCAGACAACCCTGCAGCTCATTCTCCTTTTGTCAAAACTCCCCTACTGTATTTTTCCCACAAATTCCTAGAGGAAATCAGAGCATTAAGATTTACAAGCTTAACCCTCCAGACCTCAGCACATAATGAGGCAAAAATTAAAGAATATTTTTCCTTCAACTGCCATGACCTTCTGGAGCAGCGCTGCCCAGAAAAGTCTTTGCAGGGAGTTTTATAAATGTACAAAAAAAAGCTGTTTGGCAGGAAAAAATGTGATAGTTTTGGGAGAGAAGTAAAAAAGCCCAAACAGGCTCAGACAGCAGTTCCCATCTCACCAGTTCTTTCTCCTGGTGAACAAAATGGCTCACTTGCCATAACTGTTGCCAAAACTCAGCAGGATCAGGTCTAACCACAGAGATTTCAAAGCCACCATGAGTCATTTACTATTCTTTCTTGGTAAGACTTAATGCTGGGTGGGACAGAGACACACACAAAAAAAATCAATTTGCAGGAAACCTCAGTCATGGAAAAATATACTTCAGAACATCTCACGGGGACTACATAAATAGCAAAAGAGAAATGAGAAAACAAAGTACTTCTTTCTGAAAAGACTACGATGCACTGCCTGCTCTCCAAATTGTTTCAGCAGCCCTTCAGCTATGACAGAGGGAGGACAGCTGAGATCACTAGAAGATCCCAGCACCCATGGGTGCTTCCTGCTGCACCTAAGAGAACCACAAGCAAGGCAGATTTCGTGTTCTTCACGTGAAGTCAACTGCATCATGTAATTGCATCTTGCTTGAATTGAAAGAGAAAATGCAAGCACAAACCATCCAACTGTTTCACCTCTTCTGCACTACCTTCAAAGCTGGTTGGCACTGAGAACACTTACTTTTTAAATGAAAAAAAGCCCCCACAGAAAGGTTGCTTTTAGCCAAGTAACGGGGTGCAGTTTATGAGGCCCTACCATGGCCACAACACCCCAGGTTACTGAAAGTTTTGGAAAGGTGCAATTAATTACTCTTGCTGGTTTATTTTCCCCCCAAGGGCTTCCTGGAGGCTTCAAGCAGGAGTCAGCCCAGCCGATGGTGAGAGAAGCCCGTGCTCTGAGGTTCATCTGACCCAACGCAATGCAGTGAGCACTGTGCTCACCAGTGGGTGTTTCTGGGTGGGGCTGAGACAAGCAGGAAGAACAAGAAATGAGTATTTCTGACTTAAAAACTCCTGCCAGAAGTCCGCCTGGTAAAACGGGAGAAGTTTCTAGGAAGTGGTTCAGCAATGAGTCAGTGCCGGTGGCAAGGAAGAGCCGTGGGACACGGCATCGGCAGATCCTGGAGGGAACAGAGTGCAAGATCTTGCAGGACCATGCAACCAGAAACTGCAGTTGGCTCTGAATCAGCCACTTGCACAGGCTGGGACAGAGGCTGTCAGAGCACTGCTCTGTGGGACATTGTCTGCCTGGCACTGCCTTTTGTCTCTGTGCTCTGAACACTCGTCCCAGAGAAGAGAGGACCCTCTGTGCCTGGACCACCTTCCCTGGCCCTGGGGAAAAAGATGTAAAATGCCCCCAGCTCACTGGGATCTTGCTGCCAGTCCTGAGAGAGCCCAGGGAAGCACCAGGTGTTTATCAGCAGGCTTATCTTATTTCTCCCAAAAAAGAGCCCTCGTGTGAAGGCTGCGCATGAGCGCTCAGTGCACCAGCAGAAGGAAAAATGGAAGACAGGAATCAGGCCCACCCACAGCCTGATCTGACAAATGCAATCCAGGAAACGCAGTTTAGTTCCTTCTTCACCAGCAGGTGTAAGCCAGGAAAACAGATCTCAATGCCATGAATATTCTGGATATTTGCTGCTGTCAGTGTAGCGTGCACAGGACTCCCCCACCCAGAGAGAAAAGTCTCCTTCTGTCAAGTAAACCTGCCAATAACGATGAGGTTTCTCATCCTCAGCCCTGCAACTGTTCCCCAAGAGGCTTTCCATGGGTGGGCAGTGGAGGAGTGCTCTTTCTCTTCTGCAAAATGCGCACCCCACCATTATTCACCTTTTTTATTACACCTGTCCTTTTATACAGCCTTTCTCCCTAAATAGTGAGTTCCTTAGGACAGATGATAATTTATTTTATCTATTTTTCCTCTGCCACGAAAAAGGGCATAGAGGAGGAAAGGACAATGTCATCCCACTAAGGTAACTAATGCAAACTGGCTACTTTGCTGTCAAATCCTACTGGAGGTGTAGCACCATTTTATTTGATGGAGCTCAATGTGGTCCACTCTGCATCCTCAGGGAGTAAAAGGGAAGATTTAAGGGAAAACGAATCACAGAAAACCAAAGAGCACAAAGCTACCACCACCACACACACCCAACACCAGCTTCAGTGCAGACTTGGCACAGATGGGCAGACACGTGCCAGGGTTCGTTCCCACCCAGCGCCACTCTCAGGCACTTTTTACTGGCACCCAAGCAAGCACAGTAGCCCAGTAAGGCTATCTCAGGTAATTACCTCGATATTAAAGCCCATTTTGGCAACAAGCCCATGGCAGGCTGTCATCCTTGCAGAGCTGGTACCACGCTCGCTGCAGGAGCGGCAGCAGATCCTCTGGCACTTGCTCCATCCCCTTCCCTGACCCCTTTTCAGCAAGATTTCCCTGACCTGTATCTATTTAGACTCCTGCAAGCCACAACTGTTTTTAAATAGAAGTTTCCATTCTCTGAGACAAAACTGGCCTCCCTTCTGGGGTGTGTGGCTTCCTCTGTGCCTGGTGCCACCCCAGCTCCTTTTGGGGTCCCAGCTCTCCAGTGTGGGAGCAGCAGCCACCAGACAGCTTCTCCCCCTCTCCCCCCAGCAGCAGATGGGTGCCTGGGGGCGGAGCTGTCTGACAGACACGAGCCCCACTCCCGCTTTGTTACGCAAACCCCCAGGTTTTGGTGTTTATCTGCTCTAAGGATGCAGAAATCACTAAATGCCACTGCAGTGTGCGTGGGCACGAGGAGCGAGGGACGTGCGAAGCGCTGGGGCAGTGGCGGCGGCACACGATGCCCCCGGCGATACCTCCCACTGCTACTGCGTGGAAACAGAGAAAACTCTGAATTCTGAAGACAAAAATATATATAAATATAAAATTCATGATCTTCAAATCCACATTTCGCTCCTGTTTGTCATCCCCCCCTGCACAGGAGCAAGGGTAAGGGTGTGTGTCCCATCACAAGGGCCATGACTGCCCCGTGCCACCCTGCACACCCTGTGCCAAGCAGGTGAGGGAGCAACATGGCAAATATTTTGTAAATAAAACCTGGCAAATGCAGCTTTTGCCACCAGTTCCTCCACCACTTTCTGCCTTCCAGGGTGTCTGCACATGCAGAGCTGGTAGGTACACGTATCAGATGATCACAAGTCCATGGAAGTGAGCGACAGGGCAGGCGCACCTGGCTAAATATCTGTTAAAAACTTATTTATATAGCTAAAACAACCAAAAAAATTTGAATTGACAGTATATCTCTATCTCTGTCTTGCAGTTCAGCAGAGCTGAGGTCTGGCCCTGCATAGGTGGGTGCAAAGAAGCCAGGCTGCACACAAGCTGCACACACATCCCACCTCTCGGAGGGCAGAAAAAGCAAGGCAAGCAGCACCTAAATATGGACTGAAAAAAAACCTTATTTTGGTAAAAAGAATAAAAAAAAGGCTGGCCAAGATTGTGTGAAGGGGAAGAAAAAAGAACACAGTTGCAGCTCCTGCAAGGCAAATGATCATGATCAAATCTAAGTCCTTGCAGGAGTTTCCAGAGTACAGGGCATGTGAGAGCAAGTTAAAAACACATCATCAAATAATTGCCAGTCAGACAATAGGAGGAAAAGGCATGAAAGGTTTGCTCTCGCCCTCCTCCTTCCTCAGCCATAGCCAAGACCAGGTGCTTACTGACATCAGACACTCCAGAAGAAAATCAGATTGCTCCTTCAGCTCTCTTATACACAGATTTAGGGCCACTGGCCAACGTTGATTCTCACTAAAGCTTTATTATTATTATTTTTAAAATCACTTGCTGCAAAATAGCTGTTCCAACATGAAATTAAGGAACCACCTGTTTGCAGCAAAGGCATCACAAAGGTGCTGCTCCTCAGGGAGCACAATGGCTTCCTGCAGTTCTCCAGCAATTTCAGGCACTGAGTTTCTCCTCTGATGTATTCACTGGGTACAGACAGACAGAAGATAAACTGGAAGCCTCTAGGAACATTAGTAACTGATATCTTCCTTATTATGTCATTCCAAGGGAGTAACACTTGTGGTAACGCCAGCATTTAAGTGCATTCCCCTGACATTTCTTTCCCTGAAGGTTTGATAACCTGCTTTAAATCAATTTTCAGAGAAGGAATAACTATAAAACCCAAGTTCAGTTGCACTTAATCACATAAGAGATTTCTCAAATCACTGCTGGAGATAAGACCCACTCCCTTAAAACATCTTTCCTCCACCAGAGACACACCTGCAGTCTAAAGAGCACCTTGTAACTTACAAGAGTAACAATGTCAAGATGACACAACCCTTTACACTTTGTTACTATTAACAGTAATAAAAATTTCTAGCTGAGGCACAAGATTTCAGCCTGCTTTGTGAAAGATTAATTTCACCAGCAACGATCACCTACCTAGTACTTTCATTTACACACATGTGAAACAGCATCTTCAGCAGTTTAAAGCAGCTGCAATTGTGACACCAGCACACTCTTCCTCAGCTGCAAGAGCTCAGGAGATACCTGTCAATATCATTTTTTGTGGCAGGAGTTCAAGCTTCTCTAAATAAGAAGAGCATCATGGCCTCCAGGAAAAGTGAATTTATTATGCCTTTTCCAGTAAGACCAGAGCCTCAACACTAATTTTCAAAAATTCTGAAAAGGATGATGTTATATATCAAGATAAAACTAAAAGCCAATTTAGTATTTAAGTGAAACCCTACAATCTTCTCCACTTAGGAAGGTTAAATCTTGGCAAAATCAAATTCAATAGCTGTACTCAACAAACTTTCATTCAGTCAGCTGGAGCACAGTCTACAGCAATCTCTGGAAATGTTAACAGGTCTTTTCAGAGCGATCTGACCTTGGCCCTGTCCCACAGGGAGCTCTGACCAAGCCTGGGGCTGGCCTCCTGTCCAGAGGGGAGGGCACATCCAGGGCTCAGCACCCCCAGCCAGCAAACCCCACACCGAGATGGGCGATGGGGACACCGTGGGAGGTCACCCACATGCTGCACCCCCAGGCCTGGGGGAGGCCAGACACACTTTCCCGCTGCAAAAATACTGATTTTACAGGCTTGGTGCTGCCTCGTGGCAGGAGGACGGGAGGAAGGGCCTCTTGCAGCCGCAGGCAAGGGCAGGGCAGGTGCACAGGGGGACTGGCTGCTGCTATCCCACCCCAGAGCTCTGTGCCGGTCCCCGGAGCCCAGATCAGGGATCCCAGCATCCCTGGGGAGCGCTCAGCATGGCAGAATAACAGCGACCCTGAAAAAAGGGCTCTCAAGCAGCAAAGGAAGGGCAACTCAAACTCAGAGTTTCCCAACTTCTGGCAAAGCTGGGCAGTATTTGGCCACAAGACCCAAGTCACAGGGCTAACACTCCTGAGAGCATCGCGAAGTGGTTGGAAATGAAGTTCCCTGGTTACCTGCGAGCCTCTGGCATGAGCTCATACTTATCGAATGGCAGAGACGGCACGGGAGGGAAAACATGAATTCTTGAGCGATTAAAGACACTCGAAAGAGAGCTCCCAGCCCTCGAGCTGCAAACACAGGCAGCTCGAAACCCAACGCCGTACGGAGCTTTTGTCCCAGCAGCCGTGGGCACACCGGCCTCGCCGTGCATCCACACTTACCGTGTTCCACCAGGTCAAACCAGCAGAGCTCCATCCACCCCGTCCAACCGCCAGTGCCTGTCCCCAAACAGCCTCATCGAGCAGATTTACTGAAAGGAGGGATGTGGGGATCACGAAGACCTGGACACACCATGGGCATTGTCCTTCTGTGTGCAGAGAGCCTGGTCATCCCGGGGGAACGCTTCCAAAGCCAGTGGAGCAGCACTGATTTGAACCACGGTCCAGCTCGGACCGGAGACACTTCGGGGCTGAAGATTTCTAGAGAGCATCATGCCAAATAAAGAATGCCAGCAACAGGCAGAAAAGGCTTTTTACTGCAAGAAACCCAGCTGGCAGCTCGGCAGAACTGGCTGTATCAGCACGTTGAGTAACTCTCAGGGTCTTCCCACATCCCAAAAACGGCGAGTGCAAGAAGGGACGTGGCAGGGTCACGCCAGTGACACTCAAGTTCACCACATCGCCGAGTTCCCCAACCCAGGCGCCCGCGCTGACCACAGGGCAGGACCGCAGCGACCCCAACCCACCCATTTCACAGCACGAAAAACGCGCAAAACCATCCCGAGTGTGTCCGACAGGCGACAAACACCTCCCCGCAGCAAAGTCTGCCTCAGCAGCGAGCCCGGGCAGGGGATTCACTTGAAAACAAACGCCCTGCGCTGAAGTCACCGCAGCGCCCCGGGCCGGGCGCCCCCCGGCCGCACCAGCCCGCACCCACCTCCGGCCCCCGCGGCCGCGGGTGCCCCATGGTGCCGTCAGAGCCAGCCGGGTCCGTCAGAGCCAGCAGAGCCCCGTCCCTCTCGCGGGGCAGAAACAGCCAGAGCAGCTGCCAGGAGCAGCCCAAGGAGCCTC
>VZRX01001006.1:1357-14391 GCA_013398075.1 Notiomystis cincta
CCATGGATCCCACCCCACCCCATGGATCCCATCCCCTCCCCATTCCATGCCCACCCCAGCTCCCAGTCCCTGCTCCATGCAGGGAGTCACAGCAGCAGCAGGGACGTTATTTCACGTGCCCAAGGTCTCTGTCAGTGCCTGTCCCAGCGACTCTGTCGTTACTTCTGCATTTGAAAATCCCCTGACTGGACAAGTGGGAGCCCCAACTCTGCTCAGTGTTAACTGTCCTGGTGTCTCCTGTGCTTTGAAGCCCTGACTCCACCTTTTTGGGACGACAAGCAGCACTCTGAGTGTCCTCAGTTTGCACCCTGCAGCTCGAAGTCCCGTTCATCTCCCATTTCTGCTCTGGAATGACACGGGGCAGGCGCTGGGATGTCAGGAGCAATTGCTCTGTTGTTAATGTGTGCCTGGCTCTGTTGTTGAATAGCTCCAAATTAAAATTCAGGCTTGTTTAGAGTGCCAGGCTCCCAACTATCACAAAGCCCTCATTAAAGTTGCACGCTGCCAATTGAAGCAGGTTTTGGCAGGGAATTGGAATTCCACACAGGTCTGGCTTGGCTTTTCCCTCCCCAGTGCTAAAATATAGATGCAGTTGTACATTAGTGTGGAGGACCCATGAGTAATGTTGATGTTAGAGGCAGGTCCTGCTGGAAACAGGCTGAGTGGGTGGCCATTATATTAATGTAATAAAGTGTTGGCCTGGAGTGTAATTTAAGATGAATGAATCATTTCGAGTCCCCATTCAGAGTTAAACCTTGGCTCGGGTCTGCCTTGACCTTTCAAATCCAGCTCTAACCCAAGACACGTTGTTCTCCTGGCACGGAGACATGGCAGCAAAACACACCTTAAATATCAAGATTTCAAGTTTTCAAACATCACTGTCATGCTGCCAATTTCGAGGCAAACTGGGAGCAGTTTCTTTAGAGAACACAAACCCACGTCCCGGCGCCTCTGTGGGGGCGGCGCTGCTTTGCAGGCTGCTGCTGTGACTCAGCCTCTTGTTTTGGGATTCAGGCAGCTCCTGGTGACCCTGCTGCGTGCTCCCAGCTCTCCAGCAGGAGATGAGGGGCAGCCAGCAAGGAGCAGATCCGCCAAAATTCAGAGTTCTCAAAGATCGCCTTCGAGTCAATCTAGAAATCTCTCAGGTAGGTTTCTCCCAGGGCAGACTCTTTGCTAGGCACATTGCTCAAATAAAGTGTCTGAGGTGGAAAACTCCATGCTTGCTTTCTCTGGGACATGCCTGGATGTTCTTTCTCAATTTTAATTCCATCTGTTGTACTTTTAGAGCTCTGCTCCCTGCAATCCCATTCTGAGCTGCCCCAGAGCAAGGCCTGGTCCCTGTGAGGTGCTCTGGTCAGTGCTTCCAAAAAACCCCAAATGTTGTTCTTCATTTGGTCTCTTTTTGGTACAGACTCAGTGACAAGTATTTTTAGCAGTAAGGGCAAGTAAAATTTATAATTCCCCAGGTCCTCAGACCCTGCAAAGCCATTCCCACTCCTGTCCATCACGGCTGGACCTGAGCGAGCCCAGGCTTTGGGGCTCAGCTTTGCTCCCCTCCCTCAAACCCCTTCACTGAGCCAGGATCAACACAGAAATCCTCAGCCTCGTGACTTAGAGCTATACAGGGAGAACAGAGTGGCTTCATGCTTCATCCAAGAAACCAATCAGCAGGGAAGGTCCTTCCTTTGGCCAGGAGGGGAGGCTGAGGTGGACCTTGGCCCTGCAGGTTTGCCCAAAACGTGTCCTGCTGCATGCTGGTGTGGGAGGGGAGGTGTTGGTGGAGCAGTGAGGGGCACCAGGGTCATGGAATCACAGAACAGTTCAGGCTGGAAAAGCCCTTGGAGACCGTGGGGTCCAACCATCCCAGCACTGCCAGGGCCACCTCTGCCCCTGTCCCCTGGTGCCACCTCCACGGGGCTGGGAAACCCCCCAGGGATGGGGACTCACCCTGCCCTGGGCACTGGGCCAGAGCTGGAGAGCCCTTTCCATGGGGAAATTCCTGCTGATTCCCCCCTGAGCCTGCCCTGGCCCAGCCTGAGGCCATTCCCTCTCCTCCTGTCCCTCTCCTCCTGTCCCTGCTCCCTGGGAGCAGAGCCTGATCCCTGTCAGGGAGCTGAGCAGAGGGAGAAATCCTGCTGAGGAGAAGGCTCTGGCTGTGTTCTCTCAGCTGAGGGATTGGAAAAGATTCCCAAGGCAGGAAATATGAGGAGAATCAGTGTTTCTGGTAGGGTTGGTGTGATTTCCTCCCAGAGCAGGTCTAGGGGACAGATGGAGGCTCAGGGACAGCCTGGGCACTGCTGAGTCCCTGGGGTGTGGCTGTCCTGGCCCTGTGGAGCACGGGCTGCAGGGCTGCTCTGGGCAGGGGATGCTCCAGGAGCTGCACGTGGGGACAGCTCAGCTGTGGGGACATCACATCCCAGCTGTGGGGACAGCACAGCTGTGGGGACAGCACAGCTGTGGGGACATCACATCCCAGCTGTGGGGACAAGGCAGTTCTGGCCAGAGTCCAGGCTGCCCTGGGGACTGAGGGGCTCAGCTGCAGCAGAGAAGCTCCAGGGAGAGTCCAGAGCCCCTTCCAGAGCCCGGGGGGGCTCCAGGAGAGCTCCAGGGGCTGGAGAAGGGCTGGGGACAAGGGACCCCTGCAGGGGCTGTGTCCCTGGGCAGCCTCAGCCAGCTCCTGCACCGCCTCTTGGCTTTGGCTTTGCCCCTCTGGTCTGAATAAATCCTTTTGCCCCCGTGGTTTCCTCAGGGCTCCTGCCCTGAGCTGCTCTGGCAGCCCAGGAAATTGGGAATGTCAGGATGCATCTCCCCAGCCCTGACTGGGGGAGATGGTTCAGTGTCTATTGAAACTCTCACCAACACACATTGAGCGTGATGAATTTGTAATTATCTGCATGTCATTAGCACATTTTAATTGTCAGGGCTTTGTGAACAAAAGGCTTCTGAGCACAGACATATTTCAGGGTGGATTTACAGTGAACAGCCTTAAATATTGTATCTCAATTTAAAGAATATTTTAGTTTAAATGACAGATGAGTCCCTAATGATTCACCTAAGCAGGAGGAGAGTGCAGACCCCTAAGACTGCAGAATGTTAATTAAATAGATGTTTTTATACCACAACATATTTAGTTGCAGAAATCAAAGATTTACAGAATGTCTATAATGGACAGAAATAAAAGTTGATTTAAAATAGACAGATTTACAAGTGGAAAAGATGGAGGAAGCTCATAATTTGAACTATTTTTGTTTTCTCTGCTGCTTCCTAGAATGGGGAAAATACAAAAATCATATTCAGCTCTCAACCCCCAAAACTGTATCCGGTATAGGAACTGAGAAAAAAGTAAATGAAAGGAAAAGTAAAAAAGAAAGTCTGTGTTTCTTGTCTGATGGTCATTAATTCCCTTTGGCTGGGTCCTTCTGCACTGCTGGGAATAGGGATCAGCACCAGGGGCCCCACAATCCATGGGAGCATCCTGAGGGATGCAGGAACAGCTCCCAGCACCTCACCTGAGGTCAGGAGAAACTTGGATTGTTCCTGATTTATCTGCAAATATCAAAACAATGAAATTAAATCATGGTTTAGGCTGGCCCAGGAGGGAATGAGTTGAGTTTTCTTGCAGAAACAAAACAAGTGTTGTACCGTCTCTTTTTTCTCTTTTGCAGCATTTCAAGGAAAGGCACAGATCAATGAAAGGGAAATTCTGAGCTTAAGAACTATTAAAAAACCCCAACAAACCCCCTGCAGCTGTCCCAAGCTTATTTCTCAGTAATCCATTTTTTAATCAATTGTTGACCCTAACCAAGATGTTTTTACATCTGGGTTTAAACATTTCCTCTGCCTGAGGCGTGTGAATGCATTTCTACCTCATCTCCCTGCATCCCCCAAAAATGGGGAGGCTGGGGGGGGATTTGGGCACTGCCAACCTCTCTGGCAGGTGAGGAGGGGCTGGGCTGGAATTCCCAGAGCAGCTGTGGCTGCCCCTGGATCCCTGGCAGTGTCCAAGGCCAGGCTGGACATTGGGGCTCAGCCTGGGACAGTGGGAGGTGTCCCTGCCATGGCAGGGGTGGCTCTGGGAGGGCTTTGGGGTCCCTCCCAGCCCTCCCAGCCCGGCCTCTGGGGGTGTGTGCTTTGCTGGGTTGCCCCTGTGCCCCTCAGCAGGCTCAGGAGCTCTGTCCTGGTTCCAGCCTGGGTCACTCCCAGCCTGGTGCTCGGAGGGATTCTCCACAGCCCAAGGTGGCTGTGCTCTCTTTGGCTCCTCAGCAGCCTGGCCTGTGCTGGAACAGCAGCAGTGGGAAGACTTTGGGGAGCACAGTGCAGACTGGAGGAGCTCTGAGAGTGGTCCCAGGCTCATGGCAGCTCAGCTTCACGGGCGGTTTCATCGGTGGGGCAGAACAAGGACACAAAACTGCTGGGACAGGAGGCTGGACCAGGGCAAAATGGGGCTTCTTGGCCAAAAACTGGTGCATGTGGGTCACAGCCCCACCCAGCTTGGCTTCCTTCTCCCTTCAGGATATGAGAGAGTGGGTTTTGTTGTGCCAAAAATGAATGATTTCCAAACCACCTTCCTCTGCTGGGGATCAACCTCCCGAGCCTTTTATGGCCCCTGGAAGAGGAGGAGGGCTGGGCCAGCCTTGGGTGGTGGGAGAGGTGAGGGTGGGCACAGGAGGGCAGGGATGGGGATGTCCCACGGGGAGCAGTGCCTGGGAAAGGCTGCGAGGTCTCCATGCCAGGAGGGAGGGACAGCACAGCCCCCCGGGCAGCCTGGCCTGCTGGAAGCTGTTGGAAGGAGATATCTTCAAGGTCCCAAAGCATTCTGTGCCCTGTGAAGGAGAGCAGCTGGAGCTCCACTCTGCAGAGTCTGGCCAAAAATCCCCCCTGGCCTTGGGCACCAGCTCACAGAAACGCTCCACTGAGCTGAAGTGCTTGCGTGGGACTTTCTACTTTGATGAATGAGCATTTTCTGATGGGAAAAGCACTTTGTGGGAAAATTCTTGATGAGAAATTCTCTGCAGTGCTATGGAGCTCCTCCCTTCGAGCTTCCACTCCCAGCTGCTCTCCCTTGCCACAGTTCAGACATTCCTCCCAAACAGGACACGACATTTCCAAAGCGAAAACGAAAATTAACCCAATTGTAACATAATTTGGGGCTGCCCAATGTGTAACGTCACAAGTCATTACTTATGCAAATGAGGGCCCGTTCCTGAGCCTTCCTGGGCCGTGGTTTGCTCTCCCTGCAGTTAAAAGCAGGGTGAGTGTGGGGAAGGTGGGTGTCCCTCCTGGCTCCACCCTGCCCAGGTGGCCTCTGGGGGGACAAAGTGATGTCCTGGTCCCACCGAGTCACCCAGGGCTGGCTGGGCCCCACTGGCAGCCCTGGGCAGCACCAAAAAGGCTCTCGAGGGGACGGGAACTGGGGCCACTTCACTTTTTGGGGCAATGTCGGCAAAACGCCCAATAATCCTTGGTGTGGAGGAGCGGCTGAGCTGCTGAGGGCAGGCAGGGGGGCAGCTGCTGGGGGCTGGCACAGGGAACTGGAGTAAGGGATGCTTCCCTACACCGGGAAACTGCTTCCCAACAAAGCTCCTTTGTATCAGGAGCTGTTTCAAGGGTTTTTATCCTCCGTGTCCCATCGCTGATGGGAGCCTCTGCCGCGGCATTCCAGGAGAGCGTCACTCCCGGGAAATCACCGCCCCTCAGGGTGCTGCTGCTCAGGAACCGACTGCAGTTCCTGCTTTTTCTACTCGGTGGGTGCGAGCCCGAAGGTCCTCGCAGTCAGTCAAATCGCCCCTAATGAGGCCCGTTCCAATTAGCGGAGCCCAGCCCAAAATCCTGCCCCAAGCCCGGGACTGCACCGTGAGGAGATGCTCGGTTCCCAGGCAGGGCACAGGGGGCTGAGCCCCGCTCCCGGTCTGGGCGATGCTGGGAGAGGGGCCCGTGGAGGGAGGGATGGAGGGAACATCCCAGGGCTTCCCTGTGACTCAGGAGAGCTGGGAACGCCATTCCCAGAAGAGGTAAGTGCAGACAAACCCCTTCCTTGCCGTGCCTGTGGCAATCCCAGCAGAATGGAATGGTTCGTTCCCAACATAAAGGTTATGGTTCCAAAGCTCTTTGTGCTCCAGGCTGCTCCATCCTGCTGCTCCCTCCCGCTGGAGTCGGTTATGGATCACCGCGTTTGTGCAGGGACTGTCGCTGTCCCAGAGTCAAAGCGCCTGGAGAGGAGAAGGAGCAGAAGGAGCTCTCGGAGCTGAGCTGTGCCAGCCGCTCCTGGTCCTCATTATTCCCGCTTTGCTGCCGGGGCTCCCGAAGCTGGGATGTCCCAGGGTGTCGCTGCCTTCCTCGAGGGGTTTCTGCCCCGGCTCGGCTCGGCAATCCCCCGCCATTCCCGGGGATCCCTTCCCCGGGGGACGCGGGCCGGGGCAGCGCAGCCGCTCGGCAGAGCCGGGGCTGCGGAGATCCAGCGCTCGGGGCCGGCCCAGCCTGGCTGTGCCGCCTCCTCCGCGTCCTCTTTGCCTTGCGGCAGGAGGGGAACGTTCCCAAAGAACCCGCGTGAGAGGTTTGTATCTGTGGAGAAAGAGGAGTAGGGAGCAGCCCAGGCTACTCCTGATGGAAGTGCAGCGGTTCTGCTGATTCCTGCAGGGTGTGTGTTTAAATACCTGCAGCACCTGCAATAATGGCTGGCACTGGGCTGCCCGGGAAGCAAAATATTAAAATATAAACTTTGGCTGCTCCTCAGCAGAGGAAAGGGAAAACATGAAGAATTTGTAGAAACAACTTTGTCCTTGGGTTGCAAATGAAAATATCTTTATTAAAATACAGCAAACCTTTTGGCAGCTTAACCAAGAATGTGTCCAATGCATCCATTTGCATGCACATGTACATATAAACAATAAAGTTGATTTATTTGATGCAGCTCCAGGGCTGTGAGCAGGACACAGCTCCCTGTGTGGCTGGAGTCCCAGGAGAGAGCAGGTCAGTCAGAAACTCCCCTTGCCCTGGGTGTAATAAACTCTGGGGTACCCAGGGAGGGAAAGTGTCAAACCCCTCGTTCATTTAAAGCCATTAATTCTACTATTAAGGCTTGGAATGCAATTCCATCATGGCTATGTCTTCATTTCAAACACCACTGAGGAGCCCTTTCCCAAAAGCTGCTCTCACAGCTGTGCTGGTGGAATTTGGGAGCTGGGTTTGCATTCTCAAGCTGAGCTGCTGCAGAATTGTGTCTCTAATAAAAGCTCATCCACCAGCAGAGCTTCCTTTAAAGTTCTCTGAAGAGAAGGCAAGAAGGAAAATCTGCACTGAGGGAAACACAGGCTTGATGCAAATTTATTTTACATTCCAGCACCATTCCCACTAATGATTATGACACTATTTTTCTTTCAGGGAGATAAATCCTAACTGATACATAAATATCTTCCTTTTTTCATGTCCTCTGTGGGATAATTTTTATTCACAGCCACCAGACTAGCTGTTGTTGTTATGCCACAAGCTTTAGTCCTGTCACAGCTTTTTAGCTCTCTTCTGGATTTTGCCAGTCACCAAATTTATTGGTTTGGACAGGACTGAGGGTGGTGAGAGCTAATAAAGAACATTGAGGGACAAGGGGAATGGCTCCCACTGCCAGAGGGCAGGGATGGGTGGGAGATTGGGAAGGAATTGTTCCCTGGGAGGTGGGGAGGGGCTGGGCTGGAATTCCCAGAGCAGCTGTGGCTGCCCCTGGATCCCTGGCAGTGCCCAAGGCCAGGCTGGACATTGGGGCTGGATCAGCCTGGGACAGTGGGAGGTGTCCCTGCCATGGCAGGGCTGGGATGGGTGGGGTTTGGGGTCCTCCCCACCCAACCCATGCCAGGATTCCATAAATTCCCAGTTCCACTGGAGCACAGCCACGGTGTGTCCAGGAGCAGCTCAGCTAAGGGAGTTTCTGTTGAAAACTGAAATTCCATGGTGAAGGAATTGGTGTTTCCTGGCAGTGAGGGCCCTTCAGAGCTGAGCCTGATTTATCTGAAACGATAAAATCTGCTCTTGTTCCTGTCAGAAAGGGAAGGAGAGGGTTTTGCAGAGCTCTGTGCTTGATCTCAGCCTCTGTTTAGGGGAGGGGAAAAGCAGATTAATGCCATGTCTGCTGTCTCTGTGCTGTGGAGAGGCAGCAATGCTCTTTCAGCTCTTGTCACTTTAGGAGAGTGTCCCTGTGCTGTGGAGCTGTGCTGGGTGCTGGGATGTTTCCCAGGTGGGCTGTGGGCGATGGGGTGAGAGGGTCAGGGACGAGCACCTGCAGGGCCCTGCTCGTCCCACCTCACTGCCAGGGGGCACGGGGGCTCCTGGGACAGGCAGGGCAAAATATGGGATATCTGCTTGTGTCTCTGCTGGTCTCAGCTTTGCTCCCAGGAACTGCCTCAGTCATGGCAGAACCAGCCAAGCCAAAGTTCTGGGTTCATCCAAAACCTCGGCCCCAGCACTGCCCAGGTGCCACATCCACATTTCCTGAGCACTTTCAGGGATGGGCCCCCCAGCCCTGCCCTGGGCTCTTTGTTCCAATGCTCTACAACCCTTTCCATGGTTTTTTTAACTACCACACAGTTGTTTGCAGCTTTACTGCTACCCAGAATAAACTGAAATACCTAAAGCATTGCCTGTGCCTAGCAGACAAACATCATCCTGCACAGCTAAACCAAGGACACAGATAAATGCAAAGTGTGGAGTAAAACAATTCCAATGATTTTTATCCAAGTGTTTAAACTGTGAGAAACATTTTCCAAGTGCATCAGTCATGGCAGGTGTGGGGTTTGACCCCTGGGGAGGGGGTTTGAGCAGCAGACTGCAGCTCCCCTGTTTGCTGGGGACTGCCTTTGGTCAGGAGAACAGCACTGGCAGCCTGAGCAGGTACTCCAGGCTGCTGACAACTGTTTTAATGCGTTTTTAGCGCTGTAAAAGAGGTGGTGTGGAGCTCGTGGAAGGTTTTATGGCAGAGTTTTAGTGCCTGTCATTAAGGCAATAGAAAGTTATACCCCTTCTTCCATGGCTTAGGAATATTTTGCCATTACTTCCAACTGCATTTTCATTGCATTGATGGCATTTTCAACAAATGTGGCACCACTACAGGAGTTTTGCTTCCGTGGCAAGGATTAAATGTTGTGTGTGGGTATCAGTTTAATGGATACCAGGGTGAGCTCAGGTTATGGAAACAGCTGAAGCAGTTCTAGAACCAGAATCCCAGGCTGGCTTGGGTTGGAAGGGACCTTNGGAATTCAGGTGTGGAGGGAGGGTGAAATCAGCACCTTTTCATTTTGGGTGGTCCAGCAGGAGCTCTGTGAGCATCGCTGAGCACAGGGACCAGGTGTGGGCCTGGGTGTCTGGGGGGTCTGGGGGGATGCAAGGGCTGGCTTGGGGGCACTGAACCCANCACTGAACCCACTGAGGGGTCACTGCCCACACTGAGGGGTCACTGAACCCACTGAGGGGTCACTGCCCACACTGAGGGGTCACTGAACCCACTGAGGGGTCACTGCCCACACTGAGGGGTCACTGAACCCACTGAGGGGTCACTGCCCACACTGAGGGGTCACTGAACCCACTGAGGGGTCACTGCCCACTCCTGGGAATGCAGTGCCCACTCCTGGGGACACCCAGCTGGCACAGGGAGCTGGTGCCATCCCTCCTCACACCCCAGAGGCCCCAGGGTGCTGGGAAAGCAGCAGGGAAAGAGCAGACAGCTGCAATATTCATCCAGGTTCCTTCCTGCCCTGAACATGCCGTTTCCAGGAACAGAATGAGGAGTTCACCCAAGTGTAAAACAGGCCAACATGGAGCAGATAACGCAGCTTTTATGAGTTAGCAGGGAAATGATAGTTTAAAACACTTGTTTATTCACTGCAGAGATAGAGCTACGTGGGTTTTTCCATACATTTATCTTGTTCACACTTCATTATTCTCAGAAAGATAAATACAAGGAAGCAGAGGAAGATTGGAGGGGGAAGGCATTTAAAAGTGCTGCTGAACCACATCTGAGAGCACAGTGAGTTATGCACCACCCTTTAAAGGTTCATTAGCAGCTGTTACTCCTGCACTGCCTGGGCTGTGGCAGCTCGGCTCGCCCGTGGAGGCTGCACACGCTTCATTTTCTCTGATTAACACTTATTGAGGAAACCCTGCACCACTCAGTGGCACAGCCAGCAGTCCTGGAGCCAGAGCTGCTGCCAGGGACAGCCAGGCAGGCAGTGCAGGGGTTCACAGAGCCATGGAGTGATGGATCACCCAGAGCGAGCAGTCCCCTGGCTGGAGAGCTCCTCTCTGCCAGGGAAGGGGTGGAAGCCTCACAAGCAGTGACCTTGTGTGGTCCTGGTGATGTTGGGGACACATTCTCTGGGTACCTGGGCATGTGGAGGATCCTTCTGTGCTTTGGGACCCCCAGCACCTGGTGACTCCAGAGGTGGGAGAGTTCGTGGGAACAGAACCCTGGAATGGTTTGGGTTGGAAGGGACACCTTGTCCCACCCCTGCCATGGCAGGGACACCTTCCCCTGCCCCAGGCTGCTCCCAGCCCCACCCAGCCGGCTCAGATAGTAGTTATCAGTGTTCTGATGTTAATTATCAGTGTTCTGATGTTAATTACCAGTGTTCTGCTAGGGTCACACGAGGCAGGCTGCCCCTGCAGACTGAGACAGACCTTCCTTGGGACAGGAGCTGGATTTGGGGATGTGGAGCCTCCTCCAGCCCCTGCGAGGGAACAGAAACTCCACTGGGGTAACAGCTCGTATCTGACTCCTCCTCAGGCCCCACAAGGGCATCCAGGTGTCCCTGTCACACAATCCAGGCTGTCCCTGTCACTGCTCTGGGATCCAGGTGTCCCTGTCACACAATCCAGGCTGTCCTTGTCACTGCTGTGGCATCCAGGGTGTCCCTGTCACACAATGGAATCCAGACTGTCCCTGTCACTGCAGAGGGATCCAGGCTGTCCCTGTCACAGAATGGGATCCAGGCTGTCCCTGTCACTGCAGAGGGATCCAGGCTGTCCCTGTCACAGAATGGGATCCAGGCTGTCCCTGTCACTGCTGTGGCATCCAGGTGTCCCTGTCACAGCACCTTCAGGAGAAACAATTCCCAGCACTTTGGTTTCACTCAGAGGAGAGCTATTAGCTGCTCAGTACCAGGTGGAAAAGCAGTTTAAATCCCTGTAAAAGACAATTGCATAGTTAAAAATACATTTCCTCGTGCTCTTGGCACTTTGCAGATTTTCTTTCATTATCCTTCTTGAGGGAGCAGGAGAAATGTGTGTGTTTGTTGTCTGAGCCGCCCCCTCCCAGCTCCAACCAAAGGCAGTTTGCAGCACTTGAATGACATTTATTTACTGCAGAAATATTATTTGTCTCTCATCCTCTGCAAGGTATAAATTTTCCAAAGGCTCCACACATTAAGAGGTGCAGTGGAAAGCCAAAGCCCAGACGTGCTCCTGTGAGCAGGATGGGCTGTGGGGACTCACTCCAGAGCAGGCCTGGAGCTGGGCAAGTTTGTGTCTCAACAGGAGCTGGCTCTGCTGCTTATTTACCACAGATCCCAAAGAAGAAATTGGCCCTGAATTCCTTGAAAGCTTTTACATCTTCTCTCTTCAAGGGACTGAACAGAAATTAGCTCTCCACCAATATTTTTTTGATTTTCAATAGAACTCCTCTTCTGCTGCTATTTAGAGGCTTAGATATGATCCAATCATTTCCTTTCTTTTGTGGTTGTTGTGCTGTAGATGAAATAACTGTTGGTGAAAAGATATTGCCTGATTTGCTGCCTGACCCTTTACCAAACCCCAAACATTGGGGGTTTTTATTTCCCACAAATGATTCTGAGGGAGAAGTGGCCTTGCAGCCCGTGTGAAAGGGAAAAAGGCATCTGTGACCCCCAGAAGGAGCACAGAAAAATAGCAGCTTGGGGAGAAAGGTCCTGAGAGAGCTCTGTGAGCAGGAGAGCTGATGGAAATGTGGATAATGCCAATAACTGACAAATGACTCCAGTGCTGAGGGAATGTGCAGCCTTTGGGCCCAACCCTGTGCTTTGTGGAGCGTTGGGAGCCTGGGAAGTGCCCACAGACAGGAGGGATTGTGGCACTGGTTGTAGAATGCATGGTCTTGATGTCCTCCCTGTGCCTCCCTGGGCCTGGGGTGACATTCCTGCTGCTGGGGAGGCTCTGCCCAGCTCCTCCTCGGGCTGGAAAAGGCTGGAAAAGCAAAGCTGCTCCCTCCAGGCTTCCCCTCCCCTTGTGCTCCATCACTGCAACACCTGGAACACCCCTGTGACTGGGAACCTTCCAGGCTTCTCCTCCCCTCGTGCTCCATCACTGGAACTGGGATCCTCCCAGGCTCCTCCCCAGCCAGCAGAGGCTGATGGGGCTCTTCCTTAGCAGCCTCCCTGGGATTCATTCTCTGCTTTGCTCTGGGCTGTTCCCTCTCTTCCCAGGACAGGGGGTGAATGTTTGTTCCTCCACAGAGGTGGAAATGCAGCCTCTTTTCTCAGCAGGGGATACAGGGCGTGTTTTGTTGTTCCAGGGATGTTCTGCTGCTCTGTGTAGTGGCTGTGCAGGAGAGTTTAACCACACGTGCAGTTATGGCAAGGTGCTGTTATTCTTCCTAAAATTCACACAGGGTCCTGCAGAAGTAGCACAGAATCAATCTCTAGAGCTGAAGTGGAGGGGGGCTGGTCCCTGCTGGGGAAGCACTATGAGATCACCAGAAATTCACCATGAGAGCACCAGAAATGCCCTGCAAAAGGGATCACTGCTCCCTGGGGGTGAGGCTTCAGCGCTGGAGTCAGGGGAAATAAGCCAATTAATGTGTGGGGTCTGTATCAGGCTGTATTCAACCAGAAAGATCAACTAATTTTTAAGATCCATACTTGTCCTGCACTCCATCCATCCATCCATCCATCCATCCATCCATCCATCCATCCATCCATCCATCCATCCATCCATCCATCCATCCATCCATCCATCCATCCATCCATCCATCCATCCATCCATCCATCCATCCATCCATCCATCCATCCATCCATCCATCC
>VZRX01001007.1:0-16265 GCA_013398075.1 Notiomystis cincta
ATTTTGGAGCTTAATCTTTGTTGGAAATAGCATCTTGCTCAAAACAGGTCTGGTGAGTGTAAAGAATGGCATCATACTTTCAAATTTTCATGATGATTAGTGACCTGAGCAATTCTTATTGAAACAGCATAATCCCTGGCTCCTCTCTGTAAGACTTCAAGTGTGCTTCAGGATACCCAAGGAATCTCAGAGCAGTAGGCTCTAGCACCCCATACATCTAATCTTCACGTCACTTGACAGCTTTTTATGGGCATGTCTGGTATTATCTCAGTCTCTCTTCAAGTCTAGTTTTGAGCTCTGTCAATGAGTCCTGCTAACTTATGAGCAAAGACCCTCTTTTCCTTCCCTGAGAAAGGTGAATGCCATCTGACACCAGAAGGCCTGGGGACATCCAGACCATCCCTTTACTTAAAAACCCAGAACTGTGGCAATGACATTAACTATGGAGTCACACATTAATAGACTGTGTTTGTCTGCTTCTTCCAATGTCCCTGCTCACAACTGGAAGAAGAGAGGAAAAACTTACCTGTCTACCAGATTCCCTTACCAACTATCCTAAGGCCCTGAAGTCTCTTTTGATTATCCCTGGACTATGTGTTACAGCTTTGTTGCCATGCATATGGAAAAGCAGTAATGGATAATAGTCTGAGGGATTGGGACTCCTTCTGACTTAAACATACTACAGCCCACACTGGCCCATGGTGTCCATGTCTTAATCCTAGCTCTAATCAAGGCTTACCTTGTACCTGCTTCTGACCAAACAGTCTCCTCTAAACTTTCTTCACAACTTAGTTCCCAAGACTGTACAAGGCCCAACCAACTCTCTTCTTGGCCAATCACTATCTCTAATCCAGCTTTCTCCTTACAACTCACTAGCTGTTACCTACAGTAATATTTTCCTGTACTCAGCCATAACAGCAATTAAGGCTTGGCAAACTCTAAGATCTAGATCTAATCCTAGTTTCCCATTTTTTATCTTTTGGATCCTTCAAAAGTCAGATTATATGCCAGTTCAAAACCAAATTTTATCTCTACTTCTAAACCATATCTCATCCATCAGCAAGTCAAGCAGTGCCACATCTTCCATTTAGATAGACAACTACTGTGTTTCACATTTTCATTTCAAATTTAAAGGTAACTCCAGCCCAAGAAACAGCTGGACATCATTATCTTTTATATTTTGTCAATTTTCAGCAACTCTGGAGGGCAAGGAGTGCTCACTGGTAACTCAAGGCATCAGATAGTGAAGATCATAGAGGTACTAGCAGTAATTAAGGAAATATAATTCAACAGATGTTCAGATGTTCTAAATTTCTCCATTAGTAGTGATGATATGCCAGAGTAATTCTTTCCTACCTGCCACTGAGCGTCCTCCGGATTTTGCTACATAACTTTGAAGAAGTTTCCTCATAGGCAGGTCAGAAGCTTCCTCTAATGCACACCTTCCCATTTTATTTTTAAATAAGGGATCAGCTCCGTACCAAAGTAATAAGTTCGCCACCTAGAAAAATAAGTTTTTCAGATAATTTCTTTTCTGAAATTTTTCAGAATCCTTATATAGACTTCTCTCTCTTGTACTTGACAACACAAGCAACTAAAATTGAATCCTTCTTTATTCTAGTTGATACACACCAAGCATTCCCCCAGATGCACCATTATCCTATAATCTTATAATTTTTATAAATTGTTCCAGTTATTAACCTGATGCCATTAAGACAAGATCTCCCAAAATACAGGGTAGGATTCATCCTCCCATAGTTCTTAATTGGCAGAAATAACATGTGGGTTCAAGGGCTCAAGTCAACTTATCCATCAAGGATATATACTTTAGGAGAAAATAAATTGTGCTCTAGATGTGTCTATTGTGATTCGTGTGACTGCAAGGGAAGTTTTGACAGCTATTTCTGATGTACAACATATATCTGATCAAATGAAACACATTCAGATGGTCGTGCTACCAACATTATGATTTTTGTACAAATATAAAGCCTGAATCTGTTGTTACTCAAGAAATTACCACTTTAGTAAAATGTTCCATCAACCTTTGCAAAATACATTTTTAAGACATGGGAGATTTCCAGTCTGAATATTTCGTTTCTGTGGGTAACTCTGCAATCTTATTCCAGCATTAGTGTGATTTTACTTGTACCTCTCCATTTCTTCCTTCAGCACGTGGTATCATTCAGACTGAACTTGACTCACATCCTTCACCTGTGTGTTCAAGTCCCTCATTACTTCTAATCAGATTGCTAATGAGAAAATTGTTAATGAAGTTTTCCTAGTTCACACATTCTCCTAACAACAGAGTAAAATAAAAAGAGTTCAGCTGGCAGCAAAAGCCCTTTTAGGTTTCACAAGTTGTCCCAAGTCTTTAGATTTTTTCAACCAGTAATATTGAGAACACTTCTTCTTACAGGATCATTAGCTACACACCACACTTGTATGCTCTCCTTTTTAACTGGATTACTAGAAAATCTTTTGTATAATTACTTTTTTTTTCTGAAATAAGTTGATTTTACATATTGCAAGTACAGAAAATGATAAAGTAGTCAAAATTTGTGTTTCCAATCTACACTAATAACTTCACACAGAGAAGACAGCTTTGAAAAACACAGTTTCGAATACCACGTTACTGAAAGTCATGTTACTGAATCACTATCATTGTTCTGTTGCTAGTCAAAAACCAGCAAAACTAAATCTGACAGACCAGTGCAGTAAGAGTAAACAGAGCAATGAGTAAATACAGCACCACCATTCTCTCTGGATATACCAGCTCGCATAACTTCAACTCAGCTCTGCACCGAATGATCTTGGTGTGCCTCAAGTGACATAGCTGAGATCAGTGTTCTTCCAATATCACTCAAGTTGCTGGCCCCTAAGTATTACTTGCACAGATGCAGAGTCCTTCATCCACTGCCATGGACATGGGTGTCTTAGGTACCAGTCACAAAACTCAGAAATATTTCATGAAATTGCAACAGTCTGAGATGTACAAGCTGCAATTTATTCTTGGGGCTCTCAAGTCTCAGGAAAAATTATTAATCAGAATCCACCTTTCCTCTTTGCTCCAGAGAGAGTTTTCCGGGAGAAACAAAGTAAGTCTCATCTCAGTTGTGAAAAGGACTAAATGTTTAGGAACAAAACTTATTAACCACCCTTCAAAAAACCCTTTAAAATCTTGGAAATCAGTAAGAATTAGGAGCATATATGCAGATCTATAGAAAAATCTGCCATCATATAAAAGTGGGACAGAGAATTCCTACATAAATTTGGGCCACCCTAGGAACATGCACAGACAGATGGAGGTGA
The DNA here is from genome assembly GCA_013398075.1 of Notiomystis cincta. NCBI lineage: Eukaryota > Metazoa > Chordata > Aves > Passeriformes > Notiomystidae > Notiomystis > Notiomystis cincta. The sequence goes on from VZRX01001007.1 coordinate 3,310, forward strand.
CCACTACCAGACTGAAAGAGGATCTGCAACTCAGACACCGGCTTACGAAACCACTGCATTTGGCAAGAAATCTTACCATTAATTCAAACTGACTATTCAGTTAGCTTTCAGTTTAAGACCCTACAAAATATAAGGCTATTTCTTCACAATTCTCCATGTTCTGTGTTAATACATGGGTGTGCATGATTGTGGTGACATGACACAGATCCATGACCCCTAAATCATGAAAAGAATGCCATTAATAGTCCAGAAGACTACTCAAGTCAGAAGTTACTCTGCAGGGTGATTACAAAATCAGTTTACAAAATAGTATTAAACGGTAGCAATCTACTCCTCAGTAGTACAGCCATTGTCCAAAAGAGTTAGAAAAAACTTCTCCTTTTGGACAAATCTTGCTAAGCATAGAGTAGTTTGAATAGAAATCAGGTAGAGAGGACTTGCAAGCTCCTGAACTTACTATAATTTTAAAAGAACAGCCCCATACAAAAACATTATGTGACCTTCTGGATTCAACAACAATAATTTGTATTCCTAAATCACACTTTGTGTTCAATTCAGAATATACCTCATAATGGCCGCCTTTAACTGCACCTTGCAATGGTGTTATTTGCTCCTTTTGTGTAGCATTAACATCAGCTCCTTCTTTCAAAAGCAGATTTGCTATCCCATAAAAGCCTTCCACACTTGCTATATGTAGCGCAGTCGAGCCTACAAAAAAGAAGAACATGTATTTCACATTTGGGTGAAAAAAAACTGTAGAAATTTATGTCAGTTTTAAGTTGTCTCTCTGATAAAGACTTCACAGAGTATATTAAAATGGTAAAAACTGATGCGTTACAGTAAGATGTATGAAGAAATGTTTATGAGAACATCATGCTTTTGACAAAATTTGCACCTACTGAGGAAGTAGATGCTGCTGTAACAACATTAGTTTTAGATTTGATACTTCTGTTATGAAAGGAGAGAATAAAATTATTCATCCCATATTTTAGTAATTTCTCCTGGAGTAAAACACATATACTATTTTAAGGACAAGTTAAGTTTTCACTGCACTCTTTTATTTACATGGCTATGCTGAAGAGGGTAAGTAAGAAAGAAGTGACAAAAATAAAGATATGAATTATTTACTACCAAACAAAAATATTTGTAAGACTATCCAAGAATGGTTTGAGTGTTCAAATAAATGAAAAATCCCTAGTGAAATTCCATATTCACTACCAAGGTATATGGAAAAAACCCAAGATATGACATGAATTCTACTCTATGAAGGAGCTGTTTAAGAAAAATAAGGAATTTAAGTCTTTGAGTTTAGCATAACCATGCACCATCAGGTCTTTAAACATGTAGGGTGAGAGACATAGGGAAAACATGCAGGGTGAGAGACAGAGGATTTTCCACTTCCTGTCTTCCAGCTCTGAAACTAACTTGCCCTCCAGAAGATCACTTTGATGGATAGTCTTACTCTTCAACAATTTTCCAGTATCAGAAGGTTGTCAGGGCCTAATTCACACACTAAATATGTGAATTAATAAGGCTTAACAGGATTGTTTCAGTCCCATTAAACAAAATTATCTTAATTTCAATAGAGAGAGGAACTCATGAGGCTCTTTTATACACAGCCCAACCCTGAATATTGTATATTCCTAGTAGCCAGGTTTATTATGCAATCTGTTAAGGAGATAATAAAAATTTGCATTTAGGGGAATGTACTAATTTCTCCCTTAGTAAAAAGTATGCTCTACCTCATCTAATAATAAGACCTGGAAAAACTGCACCTGCAACACATTCAATTAATATTCACTAGAGATAAGCAACATGAGTCTGCAAGGACACTGTGCATGCTCCAAATCAAAAAGAAACACAAGTTTCACTGCAACAGTTTCTCAGATCCCCCAAGACACTGTGAGTCAAGACTCAAACTTAGAGCACAAGATAGTATCTCTAACATGCTGTCCATATCTTTGTGCCGGTTTAGACACAAATCGAGGGGGAAACAACCCGGAAGGGAGTCTCCTCTCTCCTGCCAGCCAAGCAAGCAGGCCCCGGCAGCACCCACCCCTCATGGGTTTGGGAGAAAGAATTTCTCACACGAGAGTGAAAAAGCCCCCGTTTATTCAACAAACCGAGCTCCCCCCTCCCNGATCCCAAGAACTCAGTAAGGTACTGAAGCAGAGTACCATAGATTAGGAATAAGGAAAAAATACTAGGCTAAAATATGAATAATCACTGGAGAGAAGCTTTAAAGGAGGAGAACAGACAGAGGCAGAACGTAATATTCAGAACAATGACCCAAAGAGACCAAGGTGAAAGTGCGTGCCAAAATGACCCAAGTCTGGTAAGTCTCCTTTCTGATTACACCTGCCTCACTGAAAAAAAAAGAAGCAGGGCCAGGTCAACCTCTCATCTCTTCAAGGAGTACAACTAAAAGATATTTTGTGCAGATCTGCTCCTTTTGCACCAAAAAACACCAGCAGCCAGAGTCTGGGGGATGAAGGAATGGCAGCCTAGAAAAATATGCAAAGGCAGAAAAATGAAGCAGCTGTGACACCAAAATCTAGAACCACTGCACTTTAGTACACTTGCCTACTTTGGCTGCAGCTGAATCCAGACATCAGCACTTCTCAGCTATCAACACGGGGATTTGAACCCCACCAACAAAATATTTTTTCATCTGCCTCCAGAACATGTTAGTACATATTACAAGTCATTCTGTTAGCTCAAATGCCTGTGCTGTACAAGTCTGAGATTTGCCACTGACCCAATCTATCTCTCAATATATTCTAGAAGACAGAGAACTTCAACCTTGATTCTGGTCCCTTAAATGCCTGCATTATGCAATAGCCTATAACTGCAGAATGTGGTTTTCTTCTTTCCCACAGGACAGTTGTGAAATTCTATCTGCTAGCATAATACAGAAAGACTGTAACAATTAAGTTTTCTAGAAGAACCAGCTGTCTGAAACAATTTTCTTTTTTGTTACAGAAATTTTTCAGAGACTAATGGATGAGACAGGGAAGTGCAGATTAAGAAGAGTCTTGTATTTGAAACAACCAAGTAATAATTAAGGTGTAGTGAAGTCTTTGACACAGTATTACCCACGAAACTCGATAAGGAAAATTGCTTGAATCAAAACATTAACAGACGGCTGCTCTTTGACAAGATGTTTTTCCCTGCCCAAGATGAAGAAAAAATGGAAAATACCAAGTAATCACAACTTTAAAGAATCAAAACAGTGCCAAACTTCTCTTAGGATGTAAAGGGTGAAATCAAAGTTCATGAAAAATTTAACTGGAAAATCTACATTGTGATGTCTTAGGTTGACCACTGAAATGGACAAAAAAATATCCCCCAACTTTAAGATCTATGAAGTTGATTATTTAATTAGGGACTGTTTTGTGATAAGTAGGCATGGAATCATTGAACTAAGGCACGTAAACCTAATTGCATCACTTCATAACTTTTTCAAGTGTTTAACTTCTCCCTCCAAATTTTCTTTTCTTGTATACTTTTATAAGTAGATCTACATGTTTTTCTATGAACAAGTAGTGAGTTAAACCAATAAAAATTTAATAATCAATTGACCAGTCACAAACTAACAGTCTTGTCCACTGCACAAGCTCATAAGATATGCTTTTATTAGTTATAGGCAGGTACTTGTATTGCAAATAGTATTTTAGTACAATTGCAACTTACCAGCATAATCCTGAGCATTTATATTTCCACCAGCTTTTATTATCCTACGTACAAGGTTTATGTCTTGGTGAATAACAGCTCTATGCAGTAAGTTCTCACCATACACATTCCTCCTGTGGATTGTTGAAAGTAAAAGGGGGCGAGCTGGATTTACAGAACTCTTATCAAAGGCTTCTCTTCCTGAAAAATAATGTAAAAGATATGTTGCACAGGAAAGTGTATTTTCCCTCTTATTTTGGGTTCACTTTATATCAGAGTTAGTAAATAAGCTTTCTGAAGAAACAAATGGTCATTCAATAAAGTAAAAATTAAAATCTTGAAAAACCAATCACAAATTGAATAATAATGCCATTTAATAAAAGATATCATACTGCATTTCACAACAAAACTCCAACTGAAATTCAACACACAGAAATATGAATATGTAGAAGGGTTTTAACTTCAGACGTCTACTTTTCTAATGACATTTTTGCAAGTTGCATTGCTTCCCAATGGATGATAAAAACACTATTCTGCGTTCAAATCATTATAAGGTGACCATTTCAATAACTAGTCAGTTATTCAATGATTTAACTTTTCATAAAAGTCAAATTTATCCACCATTCTTTTTTACTCATCTATCTTTTAAAACCTCTGCTTTGTGAGCAAGTATTTACACTAGGATAGTGATTGAAATTAGGTCCTTGAGGTTATCTTTTCTCATTACTTCACAACCAGATCAGTTATTTTGGCAATGAGTGAAAGGTGAATATGAGGTTTAAATGTAAAAAGTTAAAAAAGAAACTGTTTTGAATGTTTAGTTTACTATTCTACAAAACAAACACTATCTCCCATTATGCAGTCATCACAGTTTTCAGCTTGGCTGAAATTACTTCCAATACAGATGAGCTGTTCTGTACTTCACCAGCACTGTCATTCCAGCATCCCTTAAAACTGTGGAGAAGAGCATCCTGGCTACTGCCTCTGATGAAAAACAAGGAAGAAAGAAAAAAGAGAAGAAGGAAAGAACAGGAGAATCACTTGAAAATAAACACAGTGCAGGCCTAGGCCATTAATCTATCTACTAATGAAAACTCTTAGGACAGCAGGCTATACATATTGCTCCTCTCCACAAGCTGTAGCAGGTGTGCCCCACAGGTGTTAAAACTCCACACAGGTGCCAGTGATGCCCTAAAGAACCTAGAAATGAAACAACACACTTCCAAGGCAATATTAGTATAGGAGACAATATAAAGGCTGGTCTTTATTTGAAATCCCTGGGGGAAGATATGGAAAATGCACATCCTCACACAGGTGAATACAGTTTCATAACTTTAGGAAATTAGCATAACAGATAAAAATCCCCAATTAGAGATATAAGTGGTAAAGTAATTCTTCCCCGGTCCAACCCTTTTCTTAGTCCTCCCTCCTTAGATAGGAACTAAACTTCTTGTATGAAAATGTGTTTCAAAGAGCTGTTTGCAACCTTGGCTCCCAGGAAGAACCAAGACAGGATAGGGGCCTTAGGCCCCCAGGTTGAGCCTCTGGAATGTGCTTTGTCTTTCCACCTATCGGGGTAGGGAAAAGGTAGGGAAAAGTAGTGGAGCTAACTACAAATACAATAACGGGCTACAGAGCTATAAATATATGTGTAAAGAATACAGAGGACATATAAAAGCAAAAAAGGCAAAAATCAATTCGGCATCACCAGAAACAGACCCTCATTCCCATATTTCCTCTAGAGCTGTAACTCACACAGCCTGATGTTTTGTGCATTGTGATACACTGTGAGCTTGGACTAATTCTAAACATTCTTAAATTCTTGACTCTGGGTAGATTTTTAGAATCTAATAGATAGCAGTTTCCCTCAGCTGAGCACACAGTCCCTCTCCACTACCTGTCCAGCCTTGCAAGCGTCAATCATTTAAGGCATTCAGTCAGTAGTCAAAGCTGGTCTAAACCAGCCTAGCAGTTCAGGAGGGATTAAACAGCACAGACATAAACAGAACCATGTGCAGGTTTATGTTACACTTTACCTCATTAAAATCTTCCTTGAAGGGATCTCCCATCACTTCCACTTGCCTTCCCTAGAGCTTTCCATGTGCCTGACCTTGTACAAAACAAGTGACACATGCAGACCCAATCCAAAACTTATCATGAGGCTGCTTTTAGAGTGAATTACCAAACTAAGATGACTCATGGGCTCTTGAAAGGTCTGATGTCAAAGGGAGGTAAGATTGCTAGATTGGTTTAACATGAAGCTACCTCTATAGGGAGTGCAACTCTTTCTGCAGAAACCATGCTAAAGAATCAATAACTTGTTTATTGAGTGGAAACTAGCAAATCGATTTGAAATTAGCAGTTAGTCATTCAACTTTAAATCTCAACAAAATGGTGCTTCCACTGTGAAAAATTAAAATCCTGCAAAAGATGATTAAATCCTGTTAACTGGAGTTGGACTTCTTTATGTTTTTTAAGATCTATAATGTATCTGTTGCAATTCAAGTACTTACAAATTTTGTAAGATGTTTAAATGATTGTAGGTAAATGGAGAAGCCGTATCTGAGTGGACTTAAACAAAAAAACGCCCCAACAGGTAACACCCAATCTTAAAGGTGCTGGAGTGAACATTTAAGTGAGGAAATTCTTTATTCTCACACAAATTTCCTCTGCAAGGTCAAGAATTTCTCTGCATGTACTTTCTAAGGATGAAAAATAGCAATCTTTCTCTCTAACAAAGCAAATAAAAGTACTTCAAAAGAGTGCTCTGTAATTGTGGTAGTAAAGGCCCCATAATCCTGTAGACAGGGTAACAACAGCAGGCATTCAAAATAGAATAATCTGTTTTGTATAGTCAGTTCTTGAGGATGGCACTGCTCTGACAATGATGTTGCACACTAAATGACAGAAGGATATAGAAATGTAACTCAGGATCTACCTTTACACTCTGCAAAAAAAACCACTTCTTTTTAGAACACACCCTAATTTTTCACATAAAACACTGTAATAAAAATTGCATCATGAAAAACCTCTCAAGATTCTTATCAGTTTATGCAAACAAGTTAAATGTTAGGGGTTTCAGAAGAAGGGAAATTATCAACCACTTTAATTATTAAAATGAATGTTTACACCAAATTTTTAAAAGAAAACCATGCCACCATTTCCATATATTGGAAAAATTATATTTGATTCAGTAGAGTTGTTCAAATAATAATCTGTATGACAACAACATAGAGTTATCTTACTCCGTTTGTTGTCAATTCTCTTGCTCCTTCTCCTCTGATTAGCTTCTGCATACTCATTCAGAATTTTTTCTTGCCATATGACAGTTTCTAGCTCCTGCTTGTCTTCAGAAGTAGATTTCTGAATTTTACTGACAAGAGATTTGGTTACAATCAACAAAAATACTCTCTATATAAATCAATTTTTACAGTAGAGCTAAGAATATGAATGCAATTGATTTCAAAAGAAACTCTATAACAGCAGGCTAACTTAGGTAGTACTAAGTATGGAATAAATCAGGAGAGAAACTAACTCCCAGATCTTTCAATAAAAGATAAAACCTTTCTCTTTGACCATTTAGAGTCATTCACATGACAAATGAGTACTTCATGTGAATTTTATCTATTACATTAATAAATTCTAAAAAAAATAATAATTATCCATACATTTCTCATACTCAAAATGCTTAGGATTGTATCTTGATATACTGTTATACTGTTATACAGCCATTCCCTGTTTTCTCTTCTAGTATTTGGTGATGAGGAAACAATCTCTGTACTTTCCTGTAGAGGTCTTGCTTACCTTGATGTTGTTTGGGCTGTTTCTGCACACGCTGCACGCTCCACTGAATATGAAGGTCCCTCACCAGTTTGCTTTTCACTAAAGGTGGTATCCAAGTAATCTGAAATTACTTCTTTCTCTCTCTGCTGACCACCCACAGGCTGTGATAAAAAAAGTAATATTAAAAGCAACTTGAGGGCATGAAGTTAAAACAAAGGCTGTATATAAAAGAGTTCCAGGAACACTCTTTTTAAAATTGTATGTGTGCCCATAGAGAATTGAGGGATTGTTTAAGTGAATAACTGGAATTCTACAGATATAAAAGACAGAGGCTGCCATAGGAGAGGCAATCCTGAAGTAGTATGCAATGCAATGTGTTCCTGGCAGAATTAGCCACGAGAATTAGTCTACTCAGAATCACAACTTAAAACATAAGCCTAGGCGGGATGACAGCAAACAAAAGTTGTTCCATCTGAAAGTTATTTGATTGGACATTTGAAATGACAACAGATTCATTTCAGTTTCCAATGGACATGAACTCCTGTCCTAAAAAATAAGATGATGCTTGAGATGTCTTAAAATAGCCCATCCCATCTCACTGTTGCAGAAACCTTAAAACTCTCACAAGGTGAGATGCATATTTCCCCTGAAGTTCAGTAACTTGCAGCTGAGCAGTTGTTTCTAAAGATGTACCATCTCTGAGCTACAGCCACTATAGAAGAGATTCACTTCACCTACCTTCAACCTGCTGAAAGCCAGGCATGTAGATGACAGGAGGCATCCTCATTACCTTATTACTTATAAAGAGGAAGAGCTACTCTGAGAGGATAGAGATTCACCTCATCCTGAGTTGTGCAAAAGGCAAACTAAATGATTCATGTATACCAGAGACTTACCTCTAATCCCACCCTGAAGACAGATCACCACAAAGTTAATTTGAGTTGCTTGAGTTTATTCACTGTTTTTGCTATGTGAAGGTGACATGCTGCTATTTATCACTCAAGCTCCTGAAATGTGAGTACTCATTAGATTATTACATACTTGAGTAATGCTGAAAGCTTTTAGGACACACCCTCAGCACACATGCATAGAAATTCTTTCACAATGATGTGGGAAAACTCGTTAGTCCTTTCTCGTGATGCAAACAGAAATGGAGAATGTGCTGATTAATTTTTTTAATTGACATATTTAGCAGAGAGGTTACTAAAGAGGAGAATTGTCATCTTAGAAGTGGTCCTTCAAGAGACAATGCAAGTTAACATGGGATCTGGGGCTGATCATGGGATTACGCTAAACAGTCTGAGGAAAAGGAGTCTCAGCAGTGCCCTTATTGCTCTCTACAACTACCTGAAAAGAGTTTGTAGTGAGGTGGAGGCTAATCTCTTCTTCCAGGTAAAAAGCAACAGGGCAAGGGGAAGTGGCCTCTGCTTTGCCAGAGAAGGTTTAGATTGGGTATGAGGAAAAATATTTTTACTGGAAGTGTGGCCAGATACTGGAGCAGGCTGACCAGGGAAGTGGTGGAATCACCATCCCTGGAAATGTTCAAAAGACATATGGATCTGGTACTTGGGAACACGGCTTAGTGGTAAACACAGTGGTTCATGGTTGGACAATTGGACTTGATGATCCCAGAGGTCTTTTCCAACCTTAATGATTATATGGCAGCTGGGGAAAATCAAATATATTAGCCGAGAAAACTATCATAGCAGTACTTTCCATGGATCCACATCTGCAATGGAAGCAGGGTTAGAGAAGGAGAAGAAAACATTTCAAAGAAAAAAGTACCACACTTGCTTTATAAGAGACCATATACTAAAATATATGGGATATCCAGCATCTTGATTGCATCCACAAGTCAGTACAGACTCTCCTCCTTAGGATACTTGTTTCACCACAAGAATACTCTGAAGAAAGAAGGGTGAGAAAAGACCAAGGTGAGTGATATGCTGTTACAATTCAACAGTTACTAACAAAATAACTGGGATTTTTTTCTCAGTAAATTGCCTCCTTACTTTCTGCCTTCAGGAACACCAGATAAAGGCGCAAAGAAAAGATAAAGTTGATTATTTTTTGACAAGATGTTAGAGATCTCCATTTCCACAATACTGCAGTTTTAACTGCAATTTTGAGCAAATCTATACATTAATCTTCACACAGCTGTGCTACAAATTTAAGAAATCAATACTTCACTTAAAGAGCTTTGTAAAGTGCTATGGTTCTGGGACAATCAGCCTACAGACCTTTCAGCACCTTGAAATTAGCCATCTTTTTGGCACATTTAATTCCATGCTGATATGTTCAGTTAATACTCCTAGGAAAAGACAAAATTCACTTCATTTTTGGATGCTTTATGCCGCTGCGGGGAAGAAAAGCAGTTGTAAAACCACCTTAAATAGCCGACTTTACATGACTGATCATTGATTTGCAGCTCCAGATTATTCAACAACAATACAGAGAGAGAATCAGGTTACAGATTTACATGAGATGCTTAATATACTTTGCAGCATAAACCCATGTCTCCTATCTGTCCTTCTCTTTCCCTTATTATAATCTAAACAGGAAGAGACTATGGCTTTCATTTCATGCTCCTCTCCATATTTTTGTGTTGGTGTTATTGAACAGAAATTACTTGTTACAGAAAACCTTCACAGCATAAGAAGCAACAAGAAAGATCACAATCTATATCCATACATACTGGTTTCCTCAGGGGAGGACAGGAACAGAAATGCATGCCTCAGCTTTTTCAGTATGTCTGGCCTAGGCAAAACTAAGCATAATAAATACATTTCTAAATACATGTGTAACAAAATCCCCACTGCATAATCTTCCTAGTCTACAGGAAAGACAGCTATAATCTATTTTGTAATACTTGCAAAGCATTTGCCTTTGCAGCAGTGAGAACTACGACAAAAGAAAACAGCACGTTATTGCCTGGATCAAAACCAAAACAGGATGCAGTAAGAATCTGGAGATGAAATTGGCTGGTATATGCTGGTAGGCTACAATGAAATAACAGAACAGTGTTTTGAAGAGAACATGAAACACACAAGATGTACAAGGGGGTCTAGGAGTTTTTGAAAATCCCATGCTGATTCTAGGTTTCCACATCAATCAATAAATTAACTTTACTAGGATTTCCCATCCCAGCAAGCTCAGCTATTTGCATAACATGGATCCATTCAAACAGGAAATACAGTATACAATTTTTAAAATACGAACAACTGAAAGTATTTAAACATTCAAATGACTGATGCTAGTTAATTATTTACTAAGATTCCCATCTTCAAGTAATTTGGCTACTTTATATAATATTTTCTGATAAACATAAAATTTCAAGTATGAATTAAATTGTGGGTATACTTGCTCATTTCCTGTGCTCTGCAAGTTAGATCCTGTGAAGGCATTTATTTCTTCCACCTGAATTGTAGCTCGAGGCTCCATCACATTTGTTATTTGAGTACAGTCATCATCTAGCTGCAGAACATTGGTTTCTGAATTTAGCTGCTCTTCCTTGGTGTTAAGTTGTCTCTCATTTGGTGCTATAGGAGTGGCAGTTTGTACCACTGATCCTGACAAGGCATTCAGAGGCGCCACAAGCTCTGCTGGCAGGGCATCACCGCTCTCAGCTGCTGATGGATCGATGGAACAGGCATGACCCTGACACTCTAACTTGTCAGGCAATGGGTTTTTAACTTTAAGACTATCAGAATCACTAGGGGATCTCAACAAATCACTCATGTCAACTTCACTAGTCTCTATATTCTGTTCAGTGAATACATCCATGAAAATCTTCCCTGGGGATGACAGTGAAAGATCTGTATCATTATTAAGAGAATGCTCTTTTACTGCGTTATCTGTGTCAATAATGGTCATGCAGTTTCTCCAGCAATTCTCTAAAACATGTGGAAATGTATCTTCTGGTGGCTGTTCCTTTAGAACTGTTATGTCTTCCACAGGAGCATGCAGAGAGAGGCTTACTTCTGGAAAGCAATCATTACTTAATTTTTGCGATATCTAAAAATTAAATTAAAAAAGTTTACAGAAAAGAATGGAGCAACTCTTTCTAAAAGCATTTAACTAACATTCACTTTAGAAGTCACCTCTCTTTCTATATATGTGTGTGCATTTTATTACAAATTTTTGCAAAATCTACAAGACTCAAAGCCTTTCTTCATACAATCTATTAACAAGAGTTAGACTGAGCTCTCAGTTTCAAAAGAAGTTACAACCTCAGCTGTTGACTTCTACAGCAGTGAAAATTCAGGGCAAAAGAGACTAAACCTGTTTTAGTCAAAGATATTATGCCACTGCCAGTAACCTGAGGATGCTATAAGGCTTTAAAAGAAAGTCTTTAAAAATTTCTGTCAAAAAACAATGAAAATGAACTTTAAACACATAGTTAGTAAAACACAATATGGGAGTTTTTATGTGGATCCAATACAGGTATGGAGGATTTGTGTCTCACAAACTTCAGCTCAAAGCATTAGGATTTTGAGAGGATTTTGCATAGTGTGGTTTCCACACTAAGTACAGAAGACAAAATCATAATCGTTCTTGGAAAAGTAATACTGCTGTTTTTCTAATCACTTTGAGCTACATCCAACAGAAGCACCATTCTTACATGAAGAAATTGCTTTTCCATTTTTTTCGCTATTCCTGTTTTAACCGCTCTGCAGAAAAAAAGAACATGGTGCCTCCAGAGACTTAAATCATATTTTTTTCTATATAACATTTGTATATAATAGTACTCATACTTACTAGTACTGGATCTAAGAAAATCTCTTTCAATGCATCTTTGGAGTCTTGCTGCCAGCAAGTGGCAATAGCAGGCAATGCAAGAAATCTTTAACCACTGGTGACATGGTTTAGATAAAGCTCATACACAATAAAGCAGAAAGTGCAGAAATCTGACAGCATAGATTCATGTTCAGTTTGCAAACCAGTATAAATATCTGATTCTTTGTTGAAAAATTATCCCCTGGCTGTGTGTTTCCTACCTTTTATATATGCATCGAATTGTTTGTAAGTACTGATTACTTCTTACTTTGCCTGATTGAATTACACTTTATTTTTACACCATTTCTCTAATTTATCCAGACCTTAAACAACTGGAAAAAAAAAACAAAACAAAAAACCAAACTCCACTGGTGTAACTACTTGAGGAACTATGGTATAAACAGTATGTATATGTATTACAAATATTCCAAGAAAAAGGTTCAGTGCATTTGTTGAAGAGTGGGTAAAATTTTGCAAGATCCTAAAATCCCCAATGTCAGTTGAAATTCAACCCTTAAATGTGACATGTTCACAAAACTCCAGACAAAGTAATCCAGGTGGGGTCTCACAAGAGCAGAGGGACCACCAGGATTCTAAAGTCCTTCTCTGACAGAGTTGTTTTCCTGTCAGCTAGTACTGACAGCTGTACTGGTGCCTGAGGTAATTTCTCCCCAGATGCAGAACTTCCCATTTCCCCTTGATGAATTTCATGAGATTCCTGTCCT
>VZRX01001007.1:16554-28432 GCA_013398075.1 Notiomystis cincta
ATGAGATTCCTGTCCTCCCAGTTTTCTGATCTGTTCTGATCCCTGTGAATGACAACACAACTATCTGCTCTATCAGTCATTCCTCCCAGCACCATCTCTGAACTTGCTGAGCGTGCAGTGTTTCCATTTCCCAGCTCACTAATGAAGACATTGAACTGTCTGGCCCCACTATTGACAGATTAACCACAAAAGAAATCAGTGCTGCTACACCATCAAAACCAGAAAAACTAAGCAATACTAATTGTGTGGTGTCAGAATTCTATGCACAGATAACCTTAATTTAGAGATTTATTTTGTATTTTCAGGGATACACAAAACTAAGATATTCAGTGGCTCACTGCTGGTTGTCAAGGTGTCTGTCCTGACCTTGCTTCAAATCAGTGGAAGCCTGTGACAGCCATTGGTTCATCTCACTAAAGATCCTTCTGCAGGACTCGGTCTTGCTACTGCCAACATCAGCCAATACCCAAAAAAGTAAAATCCAGCTTTCTTACTGCAGGACCCTAATAAAATATCTTCTCTGGAGATACTCTCAATGCTTTCAATCTGCCTATTCTCCAGAGGGTATTAATAATAGGCAATCTCTGTTTCAAGGCATTTAGAGTTTGTTCTATGGGACTAATCCTGTATGATGAAAATGCTTCATTTAATAAACTTACAGTTTTATATTAATAGTTGTATATTTTTCAGGAAATAATATCCTAGGAGATTTCATTTTTTCCCTTTGTTCTGACATGGGATATTTGACCCTGTCATCACTCATATTTGCTGGAAGACATGAACAATAAGGACAGTAAAACAGTGTTTTACTCTGATAAGGACAGTAGAACAGAACAGCACAGCCTTGGAGAAATAGTTAAAGGATGTAACTTAGGCAAACAGAAGCCAGGTAAAGCGCAAGCAGGACGCCAGTTCAGCTCTGCAAGGCTGACAAAGTAGAAGTTATGCAAAACAATGATATTGTGCTTGCTCAAAAGCAGGGGTCAAGGAACAGGCACCTAAAAAGGACATGGGACATTGAGAACAACCCCAAGAACCATATAAGGACTTTTGATAAGGAGTGTGACTGTGTAAAATAATTTTTAATAGATATACATCAAGTAAGGGATGATAGCTAAAGAATGTGTGATTGGTGTGTTATGATAAACACTCTGTTCACTGGATGCTCAGGGACTCAACTGGAGGAAGGATCCTCCAAGTGACCACTGCTGCACTAAAGAATGCCTGCTCTCAAATACTCAAAACTGTGTTAGAGAGTTCCTATCTGGCCGATTTTGGTATCAATACTGGTTTCAAATCTGCCTTTGGTGAATTCTGCCAAGTACTGCTTTTTCCCTGACACAAACCTCAATCAGGATCCTGGAAAAAAAAGCCAAGTAAAACTGATTTATATAAAATCCTAACTTTTTATTTGTAGGTACAAATCAATGGGACTAGATGGAACAGTCATAATGACATCTGCATTAAGCAGAGTCTTTCACAGCAGAAACTCTGCTAATACCTATTTCTAGCCACAAGTAAGACTCTCCCAAACAAAAGGACAGTTATAGATAACCTGTTCCTCCTCAGAGACCTTCCAAATGCACTGCCTGCCTCATAGCTTTCATTGGTGGGAAACATTTTAAGATACTAAGTGTCTTCATTACTTTACTTAAGTAACAGCCCTTTTAGATTCTGTTTCATGAGGATGGCTTTCCCTCCTCCCTTTCACTGCTACCCCTCTACCCTTGTGTTCTGCAAGCTTAGCAACTACAGTAAAATTACAGTTTTGCAGTCCTTACCTGTAAAAAACAGAAAATAAAAAAAGCTTGAAAGTTGTTTTCACCTAATATACTCAGTGTCAGAGTCAACAGCCACGTGCTTGCTTACCTTTTTTTCTGAATCTTTCTGAAATCCATCCAATTTGATATCTAAATTTAGAAGAATAGAAAAATATTTCCGTTTTACTTTCCACTTCCGAAAGTTCTTATCATCTCTAAAAAAATGGCATAATTTCCTAATTAAGGCTTAAATTTCTAACCTTAAAAATTACTATAGTCAAGTTCCCTAAGTGGAACTGACAATAAAATTTCTAGTTAGGCTCTGTTAGTCACCAAATTATATGCCAGAGTTATTTTGTCACATTTCTTCACTGTGGTTCCTGTGTTTCCGAAGACTATCAGCAGATGGAACTGCCACCCATCTCACACAATGAGACCTATCCTCTGCCCTCTCTAACTTCAGTGCAGTTAGACAATACTGCTAAAACAATCCAATAACTTACTGGCTCTGGATAGGGATAGTCCCAAACCCCCTACTCTCATCACCCTGTTTCAACACACATGTGACTCTCTGGCAATTTCCTAATCAGAAATAAAGCGAATGTTTTTCTGTTGGATTACCAAAAATAAGCTCAAGTGGAAGACAGAAGAACAGATGGGGCAGTCCTGCACTTTTAGAAACACTGAGGAATGGAAGCACAACTTAAGCAGCAGTACATGTCATACAGATCTGGGGAATAGTAGTATTTTTGTTTCTCTGTTCTTATAAATGCCTCTGATTCTTGGATATGTTAGAAAGAAGCAAGTAGGAACCCTCCATGACCTGTTTACCTTACACATCTATAAGGCATTTAAGCACCATGTGGCCTGTAACCTTGGCCAGGAAATTCCACAGCAATGAAATAATTTTTAATTGGATATATACCACTGGCTTGAGAAAACAGTTACTTCTTCAAACAATCCTAACAGAATACTTGCAAAAACAGAACTTGCAGTCTATGACTATAAAAAATGAACAACTGCTGTAAAAACCACATATAGTCAGATTCTATATAAACCTACATGGATACTCATCTTCAGCTTCTCAAATGATTTTCTCAAACAATTTTGCCACAGCTAGAGCAACTCCTAGTTTTGTATAAATACAACATACCTACAGAATTATTTTGCTGTTCTTCTGCTGCAGAATTTAATGAAAAACCAGGCTTAGAAATATTTTCAGTAGGTGATGAATGGTTTATCCAATCCCTAGAATTAAATAATACAATAAAAAAGTTCTTAAAGAATTGTAATCTGCTCATCTTAGGAACATTTTTACATGTTTACTATCTGTGTAAACAGCTGCAATTATTTTAGAGGTATACCTTTCTTTACAAGGACATGCAAAAAATAAGACCTCTGGATTTCCTATACGGAGCTAGCTATGTTTGCACATTTGTTCTCTAAGTGAAAAAGTGGCCTTTTCTGTTCTTTATTATTTCTTTCTATATTTCTGTTATAAACCTATCTTCTACTGAAATCTTTCCATAGTTTTCACGAACAAAAGGCTTAATATTATTTATTACAAGTTTTTATTTGTCTAATGATTTTCCCCAAGTTGTGTTATCCTTGTTGGTTATGTTCTTAAACCATTTAAGATAGTATCATCCACAAAGATAAATCCAAGTACAGCTTGATCCATACTGGACACTGAACTACTGCCAACATAAATATAAATCCTCCGCTATGCAAACAAGAAAACTGTTTCTCAATATAACACTGGGAATAAAACAACATACAAATAGAAGTATAACAGAATTATTTAATTACATTATGCCTGATTGAAATTCCTATGTGATGTTTTATACTTACTTCAGTAGAGACTGAGACTGCTCAGATGTGCATGCCTCTTGAAGTACCTGAAACAAGGAAAAAATTAAGAAGTTAGTAAGCAAAGTACTTAATTGTTTATTTTCTCAGTTTTATTGCAGGCTTATCTTCTTCCTTCTGTAATTCAGTTGGAAATGGAATTCTTAGATCCAATCATTACATACATTACTACTAAGATACAAAACCATTCCATTTAAATATTTTTTTACTTGCACTATTTGACAAAAATGTCAAAAAATAAATCAAGACTATTGAAGAAAACATTCACACACAAGTAAAACAAACTGTTTCAAGAAAGATATAATTGCTTCAAACTTAAGATGTTTTATACATCAAAGGACCAAAACACAAGGTAGTTTAATTTCAACTCACAGTTTTAATCTTTTCTTTGACAACAATTACTTTTCTTCATTAAATAAGACAAGCTCCTGTTCCAAAGTCTGTGGTGTTTAGTATACTGCTCTCAATATCCCTGTAAATAGCGCATTTAAGGAACTTCAAGACTTGCACATCAGCCAGTTCTGACTGGCAGGGCTGCCACAAGCAAAGACAGAAAAGAGCAGGTGGGTAAGGAGAGCACTGATGTCTCAGCAGGAGCCAAATTCCAACTGCTTATTACAAATATCTCGGATCTGCTTTTTGTGCCTTTGCCAATAATACAGAGATCTCCTTCAGTATAGAAAATGAAGCTTTTACACAAAGTCTAAGGCAAACTAGAGATGATTAAGATAGTCCAGTGAACTGCAGAATGGTTCTCTCACTGATGAGCTAAGACAGGGTATTACTAGTGGACTATCCACACACACTGGCTGCAATTTTAAACAAATCATTACCTTACAGTGGACAACATGAACAGCACTAGAGGACTCTAAAAAAGAACATCTTGGTGTGGACAACTTCTCTGACTTACACAAGGTACTAGTTACACAGTAAGAACAAACACCTTGACAATTGCTTCAAAAGCGACACAGAGATTGCCCAGTACCAAGGACTGCTAAAAGGCTCCCTGGAACAGAACAGATTCTTTAGCTGGTGCAACAATTATTGACTGATGTAATTCCAAAACATGGTCATAAGATAGTTCACAGAAAGTTATTTATTTTGCTTAAATATGCCCTTCAGGCGAGTCAGCCCTGAATATTTACACAGAACATTATGCAGAGACCAAGCAAGGTCAGGAGAGTAACAGAACAACCACTAAACCTCTCTAACTGGGTATCAGTGCTCAGATAGACGCTTTAAAATCTCAGCAAACTACCATTATAACTCAGAAAAAGAAGCTGTTTTGTCTGCTAAAAAATTAGGTTCTAAACAAAATCAGTATATTGCTTACTGGTTGAGAGAGCTTCTCAAACCATATACATTACACAAATAGTATTTTGGCCACTGACTGAAGTACTGGGACCAGCCTTTCATCCTGCCCTCATTTTTGGTGAAGAAATTCCTGCAAAATCTCAATAATTTTTCTCACTTGAACACTTATTTATACAGACAACTATATGTGGAGACTCTGGATGTTTTCCACAAAAAAGACTAATGCTTAAAAGCTGTTATGTGTTACCTAATGACTTTTGGTGCACTTCACCGAATAGTGTAAGAAAAATAATTATATAAAAAGGGAATGATCCAATGTACAATCACTACACCTATCTGAACAAGCTACACAATACCATGTTAACAGATAATGAAAACTACTTATTGAAAAGAACCTAGATCTTACAAAATCTATATATATGTCTACTGCATCTCTGGTAGATGAAAATTCTTAACTACAATTTTTTACATGACGGAATCAAAGACAGGACTGCATATCCTAAGTGGCCCACAACCCATCTGAAGTACAAAGAAAGCTAAGACTCTCTGGAAAAACTGGAAGAAAAGTTACTTTTCCTGAAAACATTCACAGCCATCCGCTCTGCATGAACCTCATATCGCAGCACATCTAAATGCTGTATTCATAGATGATCATTTCTGAGGACAAACTAGAAGGAAAGTTCTATGAGAGTACATTCTATGTTGGCTCTTGAAGTGGTTGAAAGACCTACACTGGAGCAATGTACACATGTATCATATGCCTATCAAAGACAACAGGCCAAGACCATTCCTTACAGTATTCAGTAAAAACTTAAAATTTGGTACTGTCCCCAGGCTGTCCATGACCAAGCTACCAGTGTCTTGCTATACAGGTCAAAAAATACTAAGAATTACTCAAACTATTTGGTGAAAAGTGCTATGTTTCTTTGCTTTTATGACTTTTTCTTTAGTGGACTGGGAATTTGCCCTTGGATTTGGGACTGGCTAATCTGGTGAGAAACATGAAACCAAAGGCTAAAGTTAAGAAGCAGCTATCAGATCATCTCCCAGAGGGGAAAAGGAAAGAGTAAATGTGCACTTCTCTCATTCCCTCCATCCTTAGAAAATCATGATAAACTTCAGTCAAGACAATCATCAGACACGCAAGGAGCAAAATAAAGTTATGGAGAAAAGTTTTTTAAATAACAGCATCTGTTGGATTTTGTTCACTGTTTCCCACACTGTCAGTTGAGACAAATTTATTTGCAATTCTAAAATAAGCTGTAAAAACATTCACTTCATGAGAAAATGCGTCTTTTTCAATGTACCTTTTGTCATCTAGGAAGAAGTCTAGCTCTTTTTAGAAAACCTTTCTTTTACTGCAATAAGGATACAGGGTTTGTGGGTTTTGGACTGGTAAATCCAGGCTAAAGACAGCATAACAGTAATTGTTAAAAGCAGAGAACCTGTTTGTCTCTAATTGTTTCATGACTCTGCCATATGCAGGTGGAAAGCTAATTGCTCAAGTGATTAGAAGTTTACGGGCTATCTACCAAACGGTAAATATATTAAAAGGTAGGCTAATCAGCAGATTAGGGAATGCAGAATTATCCATAGAGTAAAATAATTACCCCATCATCATGCAATCAGACATTTTATTTTGCCTTTTGGATTATTAACTCTTTCCTTTTGAAAGAAACAATTAATCAATCATTGGATCACAGCTAATCTCATAATGAGTAACCCAGGGTGTATTCTGGCAACCAGATGATTATCCTTCAGCTCCTGAAGGGAACATATTAAAAAGCCTGTGCTCCACAAGTTCTTCCTCTTTGTCCTAGGCTTGTTTCTCAAGTTTGAAAGGTTATAATCTCATGAAATAGCAGAGAAGACACTTTGATACATTCCTGCAGACTATGTGCTACATAGGTGACAAGATGAAATTCAATTCAGTTGTAAACCACTGAACCCTTTGGCACATAATCAAGGGGAGCCCAGTGGGTTTATTAATAATTAATCATTAGATATGCTGAGAAAAAACATCATCATTTCTGGACTTACTGGATTTATCTGTTCTGCCTTATGACAATATGAGTGGTCAGCAAATTTCTGTATAAAACAGATTTCTGGAGAAAAGCTTCCTAGAAAAAAAAAATCCCCAGTAATTAAAATTTTGATTGTCTTAATTTCTATGTAATTTTCCATAATTTCACAACCTTTTACATAACTCAGTAGCTGAGCTACAGGGATCAAAACTTCTGATATGCAATGGATTTAAGTGGATAAATCGTCTATCACACTAGAATTTGAAACTACATGAATGAAATAGAAATCAATAAAACCAGCCAGCAGTGGAAATTTATTTCACCTAGTGTTCCAGGACTACCCCTAATTTTGCATTGGAGATTAAGTCTTTCCTCTTATTTTTTAAACTAACAACAGCAATTTTGGTAACCTGCTTGATCTATATGACTAAGATATACTTGTATTCCTCAATGGCATAGTTTTTTAATGACTATGTAAATGAAGACCTTATCTTAAAAAAAATTAAAAAGAGAGAAACCCTAGGCTTAAAAACTAAGATGTTGTTATACACTAATAAAACACTAATCAAATTATATTTATGCTATGTATCTCATCACCAAATTACAACTATACAAGTATGCACAAAAATATGAATGATGAAATTCTAATTCCAACTTACTAAATATAATATGATGCAGGCAGAATGCTAAAAATATCTCAATCTACCACAGCTGCAGGGACAAAATCTCCCCACTCAGCTGTCAGACAAATGTCCACTCCAAAAACTGAACACAGTCAAACAGGCATGCCTCAAACCATATATGTTGAATGTTGCAAGGATTTAATTCCAGTGGACAACCACAGGGAAGTTCAAAATGGGATGATGCTTCTCTTCTCACTTGAAACTATTAAGCAACAATAAAAAGTTCAGCATTAGGAAATCACAGCCATTGGAGCTTCTGCAGATTTCAATGGACTGAAGATAAGACTTGTATTATTAACTCAAAGCAGGCTGACAAAAAATAATGGTTTTTCAGATCTTCAAACTGGCCAAAAGTTAAACACGACCAAAACTGGAAAAACACCATGTGTCACTTAAAGAATAGCCAGTCTGAAATATTGCTGAAATAAAACCTATGGGATGCAAGTCAAATAGATTACATAAAAATGCCAAAGAAGACACATGAACCTATTATGCAACTAGAACATGCTTGCTCATGCAGCCTGCTCTATGGGAGTTATTAGGGAATATTTTAAGACTTTAAATGAGTGTGCATTTGTTTATGCTGAAAGTAATTTAATGATACACTAAACATAGTGCACTGAAATACCCTACTCAATCTCTTTATGTTAAAGAGAATGGATATCCTAGCAATATTAAAGTGATTTTTAAAATACCATAAGCAGCTAGAGTTATATATGACTGTTATGCATATAGAATCAATTTATTTATTCTGCTCAAACATGAACATACAAATACATACATGTAAATAGAAAGGATATTCCCATATCAACACTTCCCAAGCCAGGGACTCTCAGTCACATTACACAAGAAGAATAGAGAACTCAAGAGCAAACCTCATCAAATATTAAAAATGTGCTGAAGAATCTTTTAAAATATGAGCTAAAATTATGAATGCAATCAAAGAACAGACACAGCTCCTAAGAATGAACTTCATGCAATACCCAAGTTTAAACATGGACTCAGGCAAAATCCACAGCAACTGGTTAAGGGAAAAAACCAACACAGACTGAAAAAATAATCTGTCCTACCTTTACTAATACTTATCTCAGTTGTTAAAGCAACGTCCTTGTTAAGAAAAGCCAACCTTTGCAAAATAAATAAAACAAAAGGTCGTTAAGCAGTTGTAAGCATTACAGTCCTATAAACTCAAAGGGCATCTGAAAGCACCCATCCCAGCCTTCACTGTGGGGACACCCCTGAGCAAGCACTGACACGAACAGTAAAAAAGCCCCAAACTGTAGGGAGGTATATGATTTTCTGCATAACTAGGGAGGCACCTCACTGGTTTAAGTATTTAAGAACTACCGTGCCACAAAGCCAGCATAAAGATCTGCATGTGGTTTCAAATCTTCGCTGTATCTTAAAGAATACAAGAGATAATGCCATGAAAATTGCATCAAGGCAAAGTTGCAGGGAAACAGAATCAGTACCAACTGTGTTTAATACTGTTTATTTTCTCCAAGTTGTTTTCTGGGACATTTCACTTTTGCTGACTAAAATGTTACTAAAATGGTGGGTCCGGAGGCATAAGCTCCGAGGCACACAAGGTGTGTGAAAATAAACGGAGCTAATTGCAGAGCTAAGAAATACTGGGTCTAGGAGCATATAAAACGGCTCTGAACAGAGACGGGGGGAAATAAATTTTTAAAAAAAGAAAAAAAGAAAAGAAAAAAAAAAAAATCCCTCAGCTCGGGAGCGGCCCCCTCAGCTGCTGCCGCCCTCACACAGGTAGATGGGCAGGTGCCGCTCGCAGACACGGCGCGTTACCACCTCCTCCTAAGGAACTCCTCTTCGTCCACATCACTCTCTGTCACAGAGCACTCCACGATGGTCTCGTCGCCGTCGGTGTCGCTGTCGCCGCCGCTCTCCCGCCACTCCATAGGGCCGCCGCTCCGCTCCTCCGGCGCCTCCTCGGGCGGCCGCCCGTCCCCCTCAGCGGCGGCCGCCATCTTTTGCCGGGCCCTCGCTGCCCCTCGGGCGGCGCTGGGCTCGTAGCGCTCCCCTGAACCACGGAGTGCCAACAAACACCGCGCTGTGTGGTGGGATCAGATGGGGCTCACTTCCCCGCGTTTGTGCGCTTCTGACGCTGGCATCTCAAGAGCCGGCAACAGTCAATCTGCCCAAAGAGTTAAAGAGTGAAAAGGGTTTGTGAAACAGGGTCTTATCACTAAAAAATCACAGGGAGCCTCAAACGGGGGACCCTGAATGAAGGACTACTTGGGCTTTAACTGCATTGTCTAGGGTCTTAGAATCATATAATGTGAAGGGGTTGGAAGGGGCATTAAAATTAATCTAGTCCCAACTCCCTCTGCTACGGATGGGGACACCTCCCACAAAGCCAGGCTGCGCAAGGCCTTGTCCAGCCTGGTCTCGAACATTCCAGGGTTGGAGCGTCCACAGTCTCCCTGGGCAACCTGTTCCAATGTCTCACCACCCTCACAGGAACTATTTCTTCCCAACACCTAACCTAAATTCCCCTTCCGTACCCATTACTGCTTGTCCTATCACTACAGGTCCTGACAAAAGGCTCCTGTTCAGCTGTTGGCTCGTGCTGTGCCTCTCGTCACCTGGCTGGTGCCACAGCTCCCCGTGCTTTTTGTATGCAATGGATCGGTACCAACTCACAGGCTCTTAAATCTTAAAGTGAGAGATTTCAACCACTAACTCACGGACCACCCTCAAGAAACCCACCTACTTGAGAAGGGTGAGCATGCAGACACATTAGCATAAAACAAGAGAACCATTCAACCAATAGAAGGTAGAATACTAATTAATATGAGAACTAAGTAACTTGTAACCAATGAACTGTGTTTGCTAGCATATACATACATAGATATATACATATATATATATTGCAAAGTTTCAAGAATTGGTGTACTTTTTGTGTGGAAAACTCCACCCTGTACCCTGCACAGAATAAACAATGTCTCCTTTCTAAACCAGGCTCTGTGTCGGTGTTTGGAGAGTCCCTAAACTGGCAACACTCCTCTGGCCGTGGTTAAGTAGCTCACTTCATTGCTACCAATGAATGGTTCATGCGCTCATGAGTGGCAACAGGTTTGAGATAACCAAATTATTAGTTTTTTCAGCATTTGCAGCAGCACTCTTCGGTGGTCGTCAGTTACAGCAAGGTTTTCCTCAGGCGGAGCCTGTGGCTCAGCCTTGCCTGCCGTCTCCTGGGCAGTGGGGCAGCGCCTCTCCCGGCACTCGCCCAGGGCGTGGCAGGCAGGCCACCGCCAGAGCTACAGATGCCAGAACTCAGTGTCTGCACGCGTGGTGTCCTGTACTTGCAGAGAGACTACAAACCCCAAATCACCGTAGTGACTGACTCCTGCTGCCAGTGACCTTGAGAGAATTAGCATTTTTAGTATTTGCCAAATCACGTTCATGGAAAAAGTGTAAAACAGAGCAAAGATAGCAAAGGTCATCTTAAATGATACATGAATTAACGCGTAATTGTTGAAACTGTATGAATTGCTGTTTTGCTTTGTCTTAGTCATATGCTTATGCAGTTACAGCAATTGCTGCACATATTAACAAATGAGTCCAGAAATCTCACTGCTAATACTTTACACTTTTCAACCAATAAAGGTGACATACTGAAAAACCCACAAGTGTTAAGAAAGAAGCTATTAGGGGGAATGGATACCCAGCAGTAAATTATTAGGATTTATAAACATCACATCGAAGATGACAATCAAAAGTGTATTTACATGTGGAGAGACTGAGCTGGCACGATTTCATCACTCACAACTACTTCGGGTGGAGTTACTCGGAAACCTTTTCATCAGCACTTCCTTTTTCGAGGATTACATTAATGCCGCACGGCACAGCGCCGTGCGGAGCTCCTAGAAACATTCCCAGGGGAGGTGGCACATCCAAGGCGCACTGTGGGGGAAGCCGGGGCGCGGCTCACCCGCGGAAAACCTGCGGCAGGGGTTGTAGCTGTACGTGCTCAGCCCCGGGAACTCGGGGCGGCCCTTCCGACCGGCAGCGCTGCTTTGCAGCCGCCTCACTCGGTGCCCAAAGAATCACACAATCCCGAGGGATGGAAAGGGCCTCTGAAAGTCACCCTGCACATGACACAGGAACGCGTCCCGGAGGGTCTCTCACAGCTTCCTAAGCTCCACGAGCCAAAACCTGCGCTTTCTCTCTGGCCGAAAGGCACAAATACAAATACACTGCT
>VZRX01001007.1:29109-55479 GCA_013398075.1 Notiomystis cincta
ATCCGGTAGATGGGTGGCAGGGGGTTGCTCCGGGGTTGGGGAGAGCTGGGTTACGAACCTTAGGAGGTTAGTCGTACTGTTTCGTGGGTGGTAGTTGTGCTAAACCATTACATACAACCGGTCTAATTTGCTTTTTCCACTCTGGTTAGTTTTTGAGGGAGGTCACATTTGGGGTTTGTATTTTGCATTCTGTTTTGATTCCCAAAATTCCCAAAATAAAGATTGCTTTATTTTCTAGTCTTGTAGAAATTTTTGATTGAAATCAAAGGCAAGCAGGATTCATAAAGCATCTCACTTGAACCACCATTTTGAAACTCAACAGAATGACATAAATGTTAAATTTTAGCTTTATGTTTCATGTTACATCTTGCTAATTTCGAGCTACGAGTCAGTGTGTGTGTGTATAAATATTTTAAATAGAAGTATCAGCTGATGTAATGCACTGAATTTTTTTTACAGCACTCTAATGCATTTAGTGTGTGAAATCATCAATATTTTCTAGAAGAGTCAACTGCTTAGCAAAAAGCAACCTGCACTTTGGGCAGGCTAAATAACCACAAAAACTTAAAGAATCTTTTTAGGTTAAGAGTTGGTATCACTGAGTTAACCTCAAGATGAGTGATGAGGCATCCTGTATTTCAGGATAGCAGCAGTTAATAATACAAATAAGATATTATGGATCACCCCCTGAACTGATTACGTGAAGCCATTTTACTTTTACCATTTTTGCGTAGAAATGGGAGAAAACGTTTCTGAAGAAAAGGTTTTGAAATCTCTCTAGCCCTCCTAACTGTTTTTTTGATTGCCAGGTGATCATTCCAAGTTGCTGAAATAGTTGTATTAGCAGTATTTCTAGGCTCAGGACTTGTAGAACTCTATAAAGTCATGTAGTAACTGCTAGTTCTGATTTTTCTGAAATAGAGTGGTATTCGAAATTATTTGTAATTTCAGAGGATGTTGCAATGAGTTTTCTATTTTTTGTGCGTTTCAAAATCTTCAACGCAGGTATTCTTCTGGCTGGGTTTTTTAGTTTTCCTAATTAAAAGATACCTTCAATTGTGATGAGGAGAAATGATAACACCAGTGTGAAACAGCTTTGCAAGAACATAAATTTACAGAACAGAATGTAGATTATATAATATGGGGGAAAAGAAGGGATAATATCAGCTTTAAAAGGAGGGAGTTGGTTTTTAATTTTATTTTTAAAAAGTGTTCAGTCAGGAAATAAGATAATTTGTTCATAAGGTAGGCAATCTTCTCAATTATTATCCCCATTTGGCTCCATGAACCACAAACATCCTGCCACACCTTCACTGTAGAAGGATAAAGAAAAATTAGTAAGTGCTGTTGGTGCTTATGTGATTCAGATAGGTATTGGTAGGAAACCAAGATGATTCTGCTATCTTCTGAAACACTTAGGCAGATAAATTTGTCGTGTCTGTTATTTTCTCCATTGAATGTCAGCTTCATTTTTGATGTCCAAGCAAAAGAAATAATACCAGAAGCCCTATGGATGGATTGTTGCATTTAGGACAACACAAAGGGATTTTTTTAGTCCATTCTGAAGTGGTGGTATTGTAGAACCCTCTGTTCTCAATGGAAATCTTGCAGTGCTAGGTTGGTATGTGTAAGTACTAAATTACAGAGTGTCCCTGTCAGCCAGGCAGTTAAACATTTTTTGAACTTTACAATACAGTTTTGTAAGCTATTGTTTTTGTGCGGTGAGGAAAGGAAAGTCCAGTGACTAATGTATGTAAGAGAGAATGTTAAGGCATTTTGTTTCTGTGCTATAAAACCTAAGTAAACATCTTTGGTAAACTTGCATAAAGATACAACACCAAGCAGATGGACCAGGATGTGATCTGAAGGATGTGTTGAACATTCATGTTGTTGGTTTTCTGGAAGACAGCTGTGAAAATTTCTGGTAAATGCGTATCTGTTGGAAGCAAAGGGGTGGTGAAATGCACCATAACCAGGGAATAGTAAAGAGTCGAAGAGAACTGCCACAATACTGTATGTGAGGACTTGCATGCTTTAGACAAAGAAGGAATATTTTTGAATGTAATTAATTTGTATCACAGAATAATATTGAACAGAAAGTAGAGAAAATACAGTCAGAAATATAATATTGCAATTCCTGCTGTTGAGCATTACCAGTAGTGGTAAATTGATAATTTTTATAGCTCATCAGTATTTTTGATAGGAAGAATGAGTACAGAGAAATAACATAGAATTTGGTTGAGTGCTTTCATAGGTGGTAAAAACAAGAATTTTGAGTCAAAGCAGTATCAAAATTGTATGATAGGAAGATTTCGAGAAATCTTGTGAGAGTAGTGAGGCCTTACTGTTAGAATCACAGAATCTTCTTATTTGAAGGGACCCACAAGAGTGATTGAGTTCAGCTGTTAAATGAACAGCCTGTATTGGGATCAAACCCTCAATCTTGCCATTATCAGCACTATACTCTAATGAATGACCTAATCCCAGCGGCAAAGACATTGAAGAAACCAGGGAGACGTGTATTACAAAAAGAAAGGTTGAGAAGACAGAAGCAGATTGTATTAAATTTTGGAATATTAGTGGAAAATTTGGAAATAGGTGTGTTTTACTTGGAAGGTTGAAGGAGAGGTAAAGATTAGTTTCCTTACTCATCTCTGATATAAGTGGGTTTGCTTTTATTTCCTGAAGGATGTCTTGCAGGAAAGTGTAGAGCTCTGTCCTTTTTCACCTTCATCTTGTACTTATATAAAATATTCCTTCACTGCAGGTTTTCTAAGCGTAGAAAAACAGCCTTGAAAATGCTGTCCAGACTCTTTCGAATGCATGGCCTTTTTGTAGCCTCTCATCCATGGGAAGTCATTGTTGGAACAGTGACTCTCACTATCTGCATGATGTCTATGAAGATGTTCACTGGGAATGATAAGATCTGTGGCTGGAATTATGAGTGCCCCAAACTTGAAGAGGTAAGGATTTAAATTAATTTTGTAGTACTTGGTGTTAATCAGTACATTCAGGGTTTTCTATAGAATATGATTAAGCTGTGGTGTATTAGGAGTAAAGTAGCCATGCAGAAGCTTCTTCATGGCCTTTATTTCTCATTTTGGATATTAAAGCTGTATGCAAACAGTGATGCACTAATGAAAAAGCATTTTAATATTTTAGTTTTTAAGGCAAGACTAGCAGTGATATTTATTTTATTCTGAAATTTCACTTTTAGTGCAGCTTCACAATGGACTTTTTTATTACTGAAACTTAGTAAGTTATTCCTTAAAAGCTAAAACGCTAACTAAATTGCTTTATATTTCATACAGGATGTTCTGAGCAGTGACATCATCATCCTGACAATCACACGCTGCATAGCAATTCTTTACATCTATTTCCAGTTTCAGAATCTAAGGCAGCTTGGATCAAAATACATTTTAGGTATTGTATCTGATTTTTGTAGTTGCTGTATGTGTTTTAATTGTAGGGGGGAGGGGTGTTTACCTAAATTGGTAACAAGTATTAACCTTCTAAACCTTATGTTCAGAACAGCATTATTTTCATTATTTTCTAGATAGCAGAAAAAATGTTTTGCATGTATCAAAGTACTTCTTTTTTTTTCCATGAAACGTTGTGTAGGATTATACAAACACTGAAAATGTCATTCTTGAAATACCTGTTTATTGTGTGAAATACTTAAAATTATAGAGCTGTTTAAACCAGTTTTACTTAAAATAAATTGAGAAGATTTATGGCTTTTACTCCTGAGATTTACTTTGAATACATTAGAAATTTTAGATTTTAATATCTAGAAAAATAGCATCTACTTCAGTTTGTATTTCAGCTGCTGATAATGCACTGAAACAGGAGCTCTCATTCATTTGTCACGATTAAAACTAGGGGCATTTTGTATTTTTTTCTTTTTCTTCTCCTCTTTCAATATATATAAATGAAAAATTTCCCATTCTCTTGTTTTTTAAGGTATTGCTGGCCTCTTCACAATCTTCTCAAGTTTTGTTTTCAGTACAGTGGTGATTCACTTCTTGGATAAAGAACTGACAGGTTTAAAGTAAGTAATTAACTTCTCTTCTGGATTTCTTGCTTACTATTTTTTTCCTGCACCATAAACCTTGAATTTTAACATATGCCTCTTTTTTTTTTTTCCAGTGAAGCTTTACCATTCTTCCTGCTTCTGATTGATTTGTCAAGAGCAAGTGCATTAGCCAAATTTGCACTCAGTTCCAACTCACAGGTCAGGGGAATTATTTGTGAGGGCTTTTTTCTTGGGTGGTGTTTTACTTTGAGTTTTTTGTTTGTTTGTTTGTCTTGCAATGGAGGTTTTTAATTTAATGTTCAAATTTGAACATTGTGCCATGGCAAGGGATTAGAACCTAGGTGATCTTTAAGGTCTCTTTCAAGACAAGACATTTTATAATTGTGTCAGTAATCCAAATGGAGAGACATACTGTCTTTGGAATACGTAAATTACGAAAGGATCAGATTCTATCCAGATTCTGTGTTCTCTTCAAGCCAGATCAGTGTTCAAGTGAACAATAACATGGTAAAATTAGTGTGCACAGCCATGTGCATTGTTAATTGTATGTATGAGCATAACTTCATAAAATTGGAACTTTAAACCAGCAATGCTTACAGCTTTTCCAAGGAGGCTAGAGTCCCTAGACAAAGTCTTCTTTAAAATGGCTATTGACAGAAAAAAAGTTAATTTCTAGGATTCAGGAGCAGTATACAAAGACACATCAAACATTACAGTGTTACTTCTGAAAAAAGCCTATTTCCAGGCCAGATGTTAGCAGAATGAATGTAGCATATGTGCAGATAGGAGCATCCATGCTGTAATACATTAACAGAGCACGATAGGAGAGATTGAGAGGACATCTTGCATATCATACCTGGTAATGTTTGTTTCCTAATAGTCTGAGTTCTGAAATAAAAGTACATTAGGTGAGATTGATTTATGCTGACAAAATACTGTACGTGGCATTTGCACATACTAATTGTGACAAAATATTGCCTATTATAGTTTAATTCCATGTACATTACACTGAAGAGTTTCTATATATGGAATATAATGTGTTGTATATTATTTTATGATAACTGCAAGTACAGAATTTTTTACTGATTTTCAAGAAAATATTTTACAAATAGGTTTCATCTACAGTTTTTTGCCCTCTATTGCCCCAAAAACACAATCACCAGGAAAACTCTAGAGAGTTTATCATGCCTGCTTTCTGGAAGAAATCCATTTTTCCCCGGCAGAAAGTTTTAGTGCCTTTTGTGACCTCTTTTCTATCAGCTGACTCTAGTCAGTCTATCCAGCTGAGTCTTTAATTGCTAAAGTTACAGTAGTTAGAGTACAGATACGTGATCATAAGAAATTTTGAAATGCCACGACACAGGGGCTTTCTATTTCATGTCTTCAAATTTAGAAGTGTTGTTCTTTTAAATTTACTATAATTAGTGTCTCTGCCCATGAGTAGAAGCTTAGAATACTGATGAGGCAAAGGTAGAGAAATTAATCAAAACGAAATAATTCTGTGACACTAGAATGTGGAAGTATAATAACATAGAGGAAATAGAATACCTTCTGTGTATGCTTTCTCATAATAGTTCATTTTCAATAAATGTTTTATGAGGCCTTACCACCATAATATTACTCAGTTTATTAGTCATCTTATGTCTGACTTAATTTGGTTTTTGTCTTCATGTTAATAGACAGAAATTTTTCTTTTTAGGATGAAGTAAGAGAAAATATTTCACGTGGGATGGCAATATTAGGCCCTACGTTTACACTGGATGCACTTGTGGAGTGTCTTGTAATTGGTGTTGGTACCATGTCAGGTGAGCCTTAAAGTCTTAAGGGTCCAGTTAAAAAAAAATTTTTGAGAGACATTAGGGTATGGAGTGTTTCAAATAGTAGGTGTTACCCATGAGAGTGGCATGGCTTAACCTATTTATTTATCTAACTCCTGATAAGATTATTTTACTGGTTTCTTGCAAATATGAATAACATGTACATGTTGAACCAAAGTTTGAAATACAAGTAATGGCTTTCCATGAGCATTGTGTAGTAGGAATGAACTTCTGTACAGCTGCTCTCATAAAATTTGGTTTGAGTTTTTTTCAAATTATATTGCATACCTTAGCAGCATCTCCCAGAGCACTTGCTCTTCAAATTATTTTGGTTCTCTCAGGATATTGTGTATTAATAAGCTGTTTTCTTTCTATCTTAGGGACAAAAACTTATTTTGGTGTTGCATATAGTTTTTTTGAAACAATTTATACTGTTAGCGCTTTCATCCTTACTAAGGTGGTTATGTAATGCCCGTGCAACGTGGCTAACATGGCTTTTTCTGAATACTTGTGAAAGAGTAGGTGGGGTGTGTACTATTACTTCTTGCCTGGACATCCCATTTTTGAAAAGGGAATTAAATACATAATGTTGGCTAATTTTTTTTTGCTCAGATAAAGGCGGAGTTTCAAGCTTTCATTGTGAAGTATTTAAATCTTGGCAAACTTTATTTTTATTCATTTAGAATTACGCCTTAAATACTTTCCTAAATACTGTCAGTATTCCTAAGTACTGTCAGTACTAAATACTGTCAATATATAAATACAAATTTTGCTTTGAATAAGCCAGTGCACAATGACTAGGGCTTAAGATGCTTGTTTCTAATTAATCTCTATAGTTCCTTCTGTGATCTGCAATGTCAGTTTAATTTATTCTTAGTTCTGCAGCACTTCTTCAAGTATAGCTAATTGCATATTCAAATGTAAGAAATGTTTTTTTATTTAGGTGTACGACAGCTTGAGATTATGTGCTGCTTTGGCTGTATGTCCGTTCTTGCCAACTACTTTGTCTTCATGACCTTCTTTCCAGCTTGTGTGTCCTTGGTATTAGAGGTAAGACCAACTTCAAGAGAACCTCAAGTTTAGTATTCAGCCCTGTGCTTCTGTAAGCTATACTTTTCATCATGGAGTTACATGGCAGCACATCTGTCTTCCTTTCAAAGTAAACTTCCTTACAAGTTACTGGTGACAGTAACTTGTAAATATCACTGTAAATGAGTCACACTCAGTAGTAGCTCTGGTCTAAAGCAGAGTAAATGGATCGTACTGTAACTGTCTGTCCAGGGTTTTTTATAATTTGAAGTCTAATGTAAACTGAACAGTAGATTATAGACTCTTGGTAATATCTCAATGATGAAATAAAAATGCAATCTGGAATCTTATTTGTTGGTTCTTCTAATACATACTGTATATGACCTGTTTTTAAGTTCTGTTATTTTTTTGCAGCTTTCAAGAGAGAGTCGTGAAGGGCGCCCTATATGGCAGCTCAGTCATTTTGCTCGTGTTCTGGAAGAAGAAGAGAATAAACCAAATCCTGTAACACAGAGGGTCAAAATGATTATGGTTTGTGGCTCTTTTTCACCTGTGGTTATGCAATCAGTGAGGTGTCCTAGTGAAAAAATCAAGCTTTTGTTTCCTATAGACTTGTATTCTGCAGCCCATTAGTTGGACTTACAGTGGTAGTTTTTAATTAACTTTGCCTGTATCTACACTGTCTTTTTCCTACCTGTGCCATTTCTGTGCCAAGCACTCAGGGCTCTTTCATGTCTGCTATTTCCCTCCCTCTTACCCCTGCAATACCCTCAGCTTTCTTTGCTTATTTCTTGAGCGAGAGAAAAAATGTGGGTGGGACAAATCCAAAGCTACAATACAACAGTGTCACAGTAGACCAAAAGGGTGTTAATTAGCGGTATGGACTATCAGCTTTTAGACTTTAGAGACATGGGAAGCATGGGGAGAAAAACGGAAAAAAAAACCCAAACAAAAAGAGGAGAATATTTACTCTCAGTAGGTTACATTTGAAAAATTAATATTTGTTTTGTGTTTTTGATGCAGTCACTGGGTTTGGTTCTTGTTCATGCCCACAGTCGTTGGATAGCGGAACCAGCTGCTCAAAACAGTACTGTTGAAAATTCAGTGGGATTGGATGAGAATGCACCAAAGAGAATTGAACCTAATGTTTCATTGTGGCAGTTCTACCTTTCTCGGTGGGTGGCTTCACAGAAGTGTGATTGTGCTGTATTTCTACTGCTGCCAAGCTAGAAGCGTGTTGTCCTGGAGCACAATACTTGTAGACTTGCAGGTCTGACCACTGTAGGAGTTCTTGGAACCAGAGGTGACATTTCAGAAGAAATGTCAATATTATGCCATTTGTCCAAACCCTAGAAGTAGTCAAGAACATGATCAAGAGCTAGCTGTCCTATATGCATCAAAATAATGTCTGTGCCCACTGGCATCTTTCACAGCATACTGGGAAATAAGTTTTAAGACTGCACTAGAGTAATTATTTACACAGAACTTCTGACTGTTCACGGCTAAGTGCAAAAAGTGCAAAACCCGTATTTATACTATGGCTTTTTCTTCAGCTCAATTCGAGTTAGCATCACCTGTGGTTTCATGTTATTTCTGAGAACTCAGAACTTTCTGATTTAGGTAGGGGTTTTTTTTCCCCTCTTAGCAGTTAATCTTGCATCATAGTAGTCGTTATTGGTAGAGGATGATAAATGAAACTTCCTGTCTTGTCATTGGGGGACAGGTGTCAAACCAATTTGATGTAGCTTTTGAAGTCGTTTTTCTTACTGGGGCTACTTGTTAGCCATATTTAGGTCATTCTTTAATGACATATGAGGATTTTTGTGTTGATAATAGTATGAAGAATGATTTTTCCACCCTAGCCTAAGCATACTTCAGTGTCTTGATAGAAAATATCTTTTGTCTGGAATTTCAGTAACTATAAATGATGATGGAATTACTATCCTTTCTGAAGCAAAGAATGTCAGAATGCTGTTATAAGCAACAAATTGTATATGCTGTGTATTTACTTTTTGATCTTTTTCAGAATGGCCAGTATGGATATTGAGCAAGTAATCACACTTGGATTAGCCCTTCTCCTTGCTGTCAAATATATTTTCTTTGAGCAAGCAGAGACTGAATCTACCCTCTCACTGAAGAATCCCATAACATCTCCTGTGATGGTACAGAAAAAGGTCCCTGAAAATTGTTGCAGGAAGCAGACTGTACCTCTGAAAAACAATCAGAAATCTAACACAGCAGAAGAAGCTTTCATTCCCAAAGATGGAAGTGGTAGGTAATTTTTACAGTTCTAAAGTCTGGACCTATTAATGAGTATTCGGAACAAATAGTGCAGTCTTCAGTAGCATATTATATTTGGTATCAAAACTTAGGATTTTGTAAACCAAGGTTCATTTTGTTTGTCTTTGTGCAGCTGAAGTCATAAAACCTGTACTAGCAGAGTCATCAACCAAGGCTACATTTGTGGTTGGCAATTCCAGCCCTGTGGAAACTTCTGCATCTCTTAGTGGAAAAGAGGAAGAGATTGAGTTACCTAAAGAACCAC
This sequence comes from Notiomystis cincta, assembly GCA_013398075.1. Classification (NCBI taxonomy): domain Eukaryota; kingdom Metazoa; phylum Chordata; class Aves; order Passeriformes; family Notiomystidae; genus Notiomystis; species Notiomystis cincta. The sequence goes on from VZRX01001007.1 coordinate 38,537, forward strand.
GTTCTATTGAAGAATGTGTTCGCATACTTGGAAATGCGCAGGTATGGAGAAATAATTTTTTTATTTAACCTCTACTGCAACATCTGATTTAAGAATTGTTAGAGTTCTTTTCCCAGCTTTTAGATAATCCTGTTGGTTGTAATATTCTTCAGAAAGTTACACAGCTTTAATAACATGGGGGCATGCAGAGGTCACGACTAAAACAAAACCCTTTAATGAGTTACTTCTCAAGTCAGTTGAGAAAGGTGGGAGGAGGGATCAGCTTCATCATTCATAACATACCAAGGCTTTGGAGCTTCATTATATACACGTACAAGTGGATGTTTGATCATGAAAGTTTTTGATCATATGCTGGCCTGCTGTAAAACCTAATGTTGGCAGCTGACTCCTTCAGCAAGGTACAGTTGTTACCCTTTTTCTTTGGGAAACATTTAAAAGTATTTTCACAGGAGAGTGTATTTTTTCTCTCCACCCTTTTATGTTTCCAGGAAGGAGCAAAATTTCTTACTGATGCCGAGGTTATCAGCTTAGTTAATGCTAAGCATATTCCTGCATACAAACTGGAAACCCTGATGGAAACCCAGGAGCGAGGTGTATCCATTCGCAGACAGATGTTATCTAAGAAACTTCCTGAACCTTCATCTTTGCAATATCTTCCTTATAGGAATTATAATTATTCTTTGGTAAGTACAAAGTAGACAAGCAAAACTCACTGTAAAGTTATTTTCAAAAAACTTCCTGTTGGAACAAGTCCAGAGGAGGTCACTAAATTGATAAGGCAGTTGGAATACCTCTCCTATGAGGACAGGCTAAGAGAGTTGGGGTTTTTCATCCTGGAAGGGGAAGCTTTGGGAACACCTTATAGCACTTTCCAGTACCTAAAGGAGAGCGCAGGAGAGGGACTTTGCACAAGGACATGTAGTGAAAGGACAAGGGGGAGCAGCCTTAAGCTGAAGAAGGGCAGATTTAGATGTTACAGAGAAATCCTTTATTGTGGGTGTGGTGAGACACTGGAACAGGTTGCTCAGAGAAGGTGTGGATGCCCCAGTCCTGGCAGTGTTCAAGGCCAGGCTGGATGGGGCTCTGAGTAACTTGGTCGGGTGAAAGGTGTCACTGCATTTGGCAGGGGTGTTGGAACTAGGATGGTCTTTATGGTCCCTTCCAACCCGAACAAGTGTATGATTCTATGAAATAAATCCTTAGTCATGTACATGAGTTAACAATGAGCTTGGTCAAAACTGATGTAGAAGGAAACAAATAAAAGGCAAATATTAGGCACCACCTTTAATTGCTTTTGATGTTTTTAAACCTAGGGTGGTGCATGAGTTTTGTAAGTTATCCAAAAAATATTTCCTATCAAAGTATGCAGCTGACTTATCTAAGAAATACAGAGTTCTACTAATACTGAGCCACAGTTCAACTGAGTGATAATACTACCTTGAGCTCAAGTTAAAATTGAAAAGTATTTAAAATTCCTGTAAAAATTTTAGGGTTATTTAAGTAACATTTAGTACTGTATAGGATTCAATACATCTACCTAGACTGGAATAGTGTTAGCTGTTGATAGCTATAGCTTTTAACTTTTTGAGGTGGCAAAGAGTTGCTTTATGGGTAAATTTGTGGGTGTTTTACTAAGATACGTTGATGTAGTCATAGGCATAGTACATAGCATGCTGTACTGTACCTCTGGAGTGTAACCTTAGTGATTGTTCTGTATTATTTTTGTAAGGTGATGGGAGCTTGCTGTGAAAACGTGATCGGATATATGCCTATTCCTGTCGGTGTAGCAGGACCACTGATTTTGGATAACAAAGAGTTTCAGGTGCCAATGGCAACAACAGAAGGATGTCTTGTAGCAAGCACAAACAGAGGATGTAGAGCAATATGTGTAAGTATTGATCTGAAAAGCTTGAAAAACTTCCTATATTATAAACATACTACATATAAAGATGCATAAAAATGTGCATTACATAAACCTAAACATATTGAGGTTTATATAATGCATATTTTGACTTCCTGAAAATGAAAATTTCAGTAATCTTACTTTGTTCCACTTCTGCTTTGTTTTTCCTAGCTTGGTGGAGGAGCAAGTAGCCGCATTCTGGCAGATGGGATGACTCGAGGACCTGTTGTAAGGTTGCCCACTGCTTGCCAGGCTGCAGAGGTGAAAGTCTGGCTTGAAAGCCCCGAAGGTTTTAAAATAATGAAGGAAGCTTTTGACAGCACAAGTAGGTTAGTACAATGGCTGTTCCAGTTTCATTTCTATGGATGGTTGAAAGATCTCAGTTGTTTTTATGGAGTACTGCAATAGAGGAAATTATATCTTTGTTCTGGCTATCTCATGTAGTGAGTATCTAAGAGATCAAAAGTTACTCTGGGTGCGTACCAAGCCTAGCAATAAACATTTTTCACTGATAATGGTAACAACTTTGTATTAACAACAAATAGATACACATTGCATAATAATTAATAGAATATTAATTTGTCTAAGCTTTATTTTTAAAATCCTGTAAGCTTATTTTGACTTTCACTAGGCAAAGTAACTATAACTGTAGTTACTGTGCAGAAAAAACCATCAAAGTTTGGTCTTTAGCCTTTCAGATTATATTAATAATTAATCTGTGATGTTTCAGAGAATACAAGAGAAACTAATGCTAGAACTGAAATGCTAAAAAACCAGTAAAACAATGCTAAGAATAAGTCTATTTCAAGCCGTAGAGTGTTTTCTAGGGCTTATGATTACCTTCTTGCTTTAGGAAGATTTAGAGAGAGATTTACTTACCTGTCGTGTTTCATAACAGGTGTCAGCCAAAGATACACCTGTGTTTTGGCCAGAATCAGCTCATGCTGCTTTTTAGATGCAGTATTTTCTGTGTTTTGAGTGACTTGTGAAGCTTGCACTGTTGAAGATAGCATGCTTTTTGCCTCACTGTAAAACTTACATCAGAATTTCCAAAGGCCTCATTGTTACTTTATATGTGTGTGAGATGTTTTAAAGAATACAAACAAAATTTACGTTACCAGTTCAGGATATTTTATTTCTTGAAGTCCAGGGATAGAAAACATGAAAAGGAGTGAACACTTTTACAGTGAATATTTTTAAAGTTACTCAAGAAAACACTATCCCTGGAAGTGTTCAAGAAATGACTGGATGTAGTGCTTGGTCCTGTGGTCCTGTTGAAAAGATGGTCACCTATTAAAAGATTGAACTCATGGGTCTTACAGGTCTTTTCTATGGATTCGTAAAGGAATCTGTGATTCTGTATTTAGCAGCGCAATTTGCAAAGATTAAATGTCATTTTGCCACTTAAAACTAATGTTCCTGTGAGGATTGTAAATAATAGTTAAATTTTCTTGCAGGTTTGCCCGCCTACAAAAACTTCTCATCAGTTTGGCTGGTCGTAACCTTTATATCCGCTTTCAGTCTGGAACGGGGGATGCAATGGGAATGAATATGATTTCAAAAGTAAGGACCAGTCCCCTAAAGTGTTTTCAAAAAATGGATATTTCTTTTTAAAAATAATGATAGCCTAATAACCTGTGACTACCTGACATCTGAAAGATAGAAAGATAAGACACAGTGGTCTTTGAACAAAATAATAAAAATGTTTGATTTTGTCAAGTGTAGACAAGAATAGGAAGAGAATGATGAAAGAAAAAAGCAATTTTTTAATTTTAATTTTTTTAATAATTATTTAAAGAAGGTATTGTTGGTAATAAGAGAAGCTAAGCTGGTTGCTCTGTTGCTTTAAGCCAAAGATTTTATCCAGCAGTAATTATTCTGTTACTGTGTTTATCACTTCCTAGTAAAAAAAGAATTAGGAGTGGCAGCAGAGAGGTGTTCTCTAGTTTTGTTTTTATGCAAACATGAAAGAACTTGAGATGTGATCCTTAGATTGCTGGGATGCCTTATGCTATAGGAAATGAATAGTCTTAGACTTAAACTTCATATAGAATAGGCAGTCAGAACCATTATAAAAGTGGCTCTGATCATAGACAGGTCCTAATATAGCAGATTTTCTGGTCTGATTTCCTGGTGTAGAGAGGAGCTATATCCAGAATTAATTCATTCTATGTCTGCAATGTTTCACTTGGTTCCCATTGTATCTTCAGTACATAACCATATATCCATGCACCTAGAATCCAGGGAGTCTGTACGGCCTGGGAAAAATCAGTTACTCCCCAGTATAATTCCCAAAATGGGGAAAACGTAGTCATAATTGTTTGGGGTTTTTCCCTCCTGTTTTGCGTTTCTTCATGATACTGTGTTCTTTTCTTCCCCTGTAACATTATCTGATTAGAATACCATTCCCCTGTCCTTGAATATCTTGTTTTACACCCATAATGATAAACCTAGCCTATTTATTACCTGTTTCTCTACAACAGGGTACTGAAAAAGCACTGGTGAGGCTGAATGAAGAGTTTCCTGACCTTCAGGTTATAGCTATCAGTGGTAACTACTGTACAGACAAAAAACCTGCTGCCATAAACTGGATAGAAGGAAGAGGAAAGTCTGTTGTCTGTGAAGCAGTCATTCCAGCTAAGGTTGTTAGAGAAGTAAGTGTCTACTCTCTTGTTTATAAAAATACATACATTTTGCAAAACTGATGCTTATATTACATCATAAGTATGAACTGAAAGTTGTTTTGCAGGTAAGGATAGGTCTTATATGTCTTTTCAGGTACTTCTGTAGGATAAGCCATTTCTCTTGAGTCGGTACTTTCTTTTTCATTGTGTCTAGTGTGAAATAATGTGTATGTGTTTAATGATGCATATTTAGTTGAAGACATTAGTATTTTCATGGTTAACCTTTAAAAAATTACGCCATATTTTGACAGATGTTTGTATGTGGTGTTTGGTCTGTCATTAAACCCAGACTTTTAACCCTTTCTCTCACTTTTTATCTCACCTGGCTTTCTCTTCAATATTTATATGCTTCCTACTACAATGAAAAGAGATAATCAGGTAGTTTACTTAATCCAAAGCTATCTGGGCATCTTGCATGACAAAGGGTAGCCTTTTTAAGCAATGCCAGTTCTATTCTCTGGCCATCTTGTCCTCCATTATAACAGCATCTTAGATTCTCTTCTGCCTGAGTTCAGAAGATGGCATCTGTGTGTCACACAGAATTCATTGCCTGTTACCTGGTTGTCAGCATTAGCCGTGGGAAACAATATCCAGGGAAGAATTCACTACATTGTAACACTTGTTTAAGATCTTATAAGTAGGTGTTCGCATGTTTGATAGGGTTTGGGTTTTTTTGCTTGCTTTCCCCTAATTTGTCCAGTCCCTTCTGGGAAACTATGTAAACTTCTAGAACTAGTATTCTGGGCAGAATTCCATAGTCCATCTTCACCTTGTGTGAGAACTACCTTCTTGTTCATTCTATTTGATGATGCCCCAGTTTTGTACCAGGAGAGATACTTAAGATATGTATTTTCACTCTACTGCTCAAGATTTTACAGCTCTGACACAGCCCTTCCACTTTCCCAACTATTCTCATTTTCAGACTGAAAAGTACTAGTTTCTGTATCAGGAATGAGTAAACACATTTCTAGTATGTCATTGAACATCCTTATCTCTGCATCTTTTACAGTTCTAACATTTCCAAAATTCTGGGTACAGAGTTGGACATTGGATTCAAACAGGGCATGCAGAATAGATTTATACATTGACATAGTTTATGTCTTCTGGGGTAGTTTACTGTTTTTCAAATTATTGGCATTTTGTAGCTGAGTCACTGGTAATATCTATTATAACGTCAGGATTTCATTCCAGAGTAGCAATGGGGCAGTAGTCCTTTCAAAATGGGCTTTGATAATTTTTAGGTAAATTTGGGAAGGTTTTCCTCAAACTCTAGTCATGTATGTCACTACCTTTACTTATATTGTACTCCTAATAAATAAATGTTACATTTTTTTCAATGTTGTAGACTTTGTTGGTGCAAATATCTCTAAACACTCACTATTCCTGCTGTACAGGAATATCTTATATTTTGCTCAACAACATTATCTCTTTTGACCATCTTTGATCATTTTTATATTAAATTCAGTATAATTCTCTTACTTGAAAATTTCAAAATACAGTCAGTATAGTATAAATATACCACTTAATTTTATATTACTTTGCACAGTGTTTATTTACCTATGTAGCATAGTGGTTTGTGTAGGAGTTTTTCAGTTTGGCTCCGTATTCATATGCAAAACAAATTTAGGACGAGTCTAGTGTCTGGAACAACTTGACAGGAATCTTGTAATCATGTCAAGGTAAATTAATGGGGTATTTCTGCCAAGATGATTTTGCTTGTTCCATTCTGAATATAAGGGAATCTTTGAATTGGAGTACGCAGCTAGGAGCTTTTCTCATAGGCCTGTGCAAGTCCAAACCCTTTGTACTGACTTTTCCGTTGTTACTTGGACATCTTACATTTGAAAGTCTCCTTTGGAACAAAAATAAAAGGTATCTAGGACAATGATTGAATCAAATTCCATATAGAAGCAAACAAGGGTTGAAGGCCATGGATAACCATAAATAGAGTATTTCTAATCCTGCCTGAGGAACGGGGTAGTAAAAGTGTATCTATCGCCTTGTCCAGGTATTGAAAACAACTACGGAAGATCTAGTTGAAGTCAATATAAACAAAAATTTGGTGGGTTCTGCGATGGCTGGTAGCATAGGTGGCTACAACGCACATGCAGCAAACATTGTGACAGCCATCTACATTGCCTGTGGTCAGGTATGTTTGTTTTACACCAGTTCACATTTTCTTTAGTTCAGTAATTCTTAATCAAGCACGAATTTAAGTGTCTGGATTGTTGTTTCTCCTCCTTGATTTGAAGGATGCTGCGCAGAACGTGGGCAGCTCCAACTGCATCACTTTGATGGAGAGAACTGGTTCCACCAACGAAGATCTTTACATCAGCTGCACGATGCCTTCAATAGAAATTGGGACTGTTGGTGGAGGCACCAACTTGCTCCCACAGCAGGCCTGTTTGCAGGTATAGTTCTGAAAGTTGAAACCAACTTACCTTCTTAAATCAAAGGTTGCTTTCATGTGGTGTGCAAGCAGTATTGTGGGAATGGAGCTGCTTGAAACTTGGTGTAATTTCCATTAAAATGTTTCATTGTGTCTAGTGGGAAATAGTGTGTATGCGTTTAATGATGCATATCTAGTTGAAGGCATTAGTCTAATGAACTGTTTTCATATATCCAGTTTCTAAAGCTTAAGACATTTACAATATTAGAGTCTCATTGATTGGATATAATTTGAAAAGACTTATTTTAATACTAAATATTGATTTAGATTTCATAGCATAATGCTGCCTTGTATTTTTCTCCAGATGTTAGGGGTTCAAGGTGCAAGCCAAGATAACCCTGGTGAAAATGCCCGTCAGCTTGCTAAAATTGTTTGTGCTACAGTGATGGCTGGGGAATTATCACTAATGGCTGCTCTTGCAGCAGGGCATCTAGTCAAAAGCCACATGATCCACAACAGGTAAAAAACTGAAATGTTCTGTATTTCTCTGCTGTTTTGATCCTCTTACAAGTACATGAGAGTCAATAATGATTATGTGACTAATTGCAACACAGAAGAGCAGTATAGCATTTTAACTAATGTAGTTATCTTGCTGTTTCATTAGGTCAAAAATAAATCTACAGGATCTTCCAGGAACCTGCACCAAAAAGGCAGCTTGAATACTAAAATGGCTTTGAAATGAAGAATTGTTCTAGTAAATGACCAGGTGCACAAGGAAAAAAAACCAAAATCTATGAAGTTTAGAATAAAGATCGCCTTCAACTCAATGCTTGACCTTCTTCAGTGGTTAGAGATGACTGTGAAAGAAGTCCTGTCAGATATCTTGAACATGGCTTTCTAATTCTTACTCTTACACATCATTTTCTAAAGAGTCAGTCTTACGTTTTTACAGGTTGAGATTATTTTGCCTAACAAGATCCTGGTAACTACTAAACTGAAAAGTAATGTAATGTACTTTGTACGTTTAAAGTAACAAAACAAGAAAGGTTGGTGTAAACTTGGATTGAATGCACTGGTCCTTGCCATCTTTTATTTTCTGGTTAGATAAGCATGTTTTTTAAAGTGATGGCAAGCCTAATCATTTTCTATGAACTCCCAGTTTTAATTTGTTCACATGTAAAACAGGACTTAGGCTATCAGACAGTTTAATTGAATGATATTAGTTTAATAGAAATCTCTATCTATATATAGTACTTAATTTGCTGCTGCTTCAGCTAAGCAGTGTTCAGTGTTTAACTCCACAATTTAGGTTATTCCTTTATGTAAAACTTGTGATCTGTAAAGTTCTGAACTGTTGATTATAATCTGTACTGAAGTAGGGAAGAACAGTGTCTTCAATTGTTTTGTTACTTTGTAGAAAAAATGAAATGGTAACTTCAAAAACAGTTACCTGTCAGACAGGTATTTAAGTAAATGTAGTTTCTCAAACTCTATTTGATAGGAGTGCATTCAAAGAAACCAGAGTCAAGAACAGATGTTTACACTTACATAAAAAGAAGTCTCTTTAGGAATATACATACACATTGTGTACCTTATGTTGGGGATTTTTTCTAAGGTGTTTGACATTTATTCTCCAAGAATAGGTGTTTATCCACCGTTTAAGCTGAGATAAAACAAAGCCAGAAAACCACACTGTTCTTAAAAAAAATAGAGGGGATTTTTTTCTTTTCATTTCCTTTTCAACTTTCTTTTTGAGGGGGTAGTATTTATTTTAAGAAGAAATCTTACCTTTTTGTCAATGAAAAGTACTAATTAAGGGGATTCAATGAAATGACATGTTAATGTAAGATGCAGTTTTTGTAATAAAATACTGTACTTGGACCAGTGAAGCAGTCTCAGGTGTTCTTACTGTAATAACGAAAACCCAGGTTTATTCTAGTTTGATTCACCTTTGGGAATACTGCTAAATGCATAGCCCTGCCTAATTAATTATGGGAGGATAATTATTAATATGCTTGATGGTTTTTTTGTTTGGCTGGTGTGGGCTTTTCTTGTTTGACTTTTTGTGGGGGAATCAGTGGATTGGGCTGGGTTTCCTGCAGCATCATTCCTCAAGGGGTGACTGGTAGAGGTGCTCTTCTAATGTGCAGATATGATACACATCATGGTGAGTTGCTTTGTAGGTACATTTATACATTAATATCCATTGTAATGAGCTCATAAATGTAATGTGCAAGCATGAAGACATACTACATGCTAGACATGTTATGATGGCATGTAAATGGCAAATACCATGAATGTTTATCTTCCTGCAGTATTGTTGCTAATCGCTACTATTTTTATTTAAGGAAACTTGGAAAACTTGGAATTATTTTGTTTCAATGCTCATTCAGTGATTTTATTTAACACTGGCAATAAATGGTGGTTCAGCATTCATTTTGGTGGATTTAACTGACATTCTGTCTGGCAGAATTAACTTTTTGTATTATTACTAAACTGTGTACATTTTGGTACAGATATACTTTTTCAGTTTCAGTAAAACTATGGAAAACACATTGGCTTAATTGTGATATTTTAAGCTTATTTTATGACTTAGTGACTGATATTTGTAGACAGTCCAAATTAACAGAGTTAATGAAGAGACACTGGCAAGCAGTGGTAAACACAGCCAGGGCCGTGACACCAGAACTTCTCCCCTTGTTTGCAGAAGCTTGTGCTTTTCAGATATGTCACCCTCTCCGTCTCTTTTAGGACGTGGCTTACCATTTCCAAGGTTGTATCCTCTTTCTGCCTTTGGTTTTGGTTAGGGAAGGCTTAACTATGCTCAATGACACCTGCTGAAACAAGATGATGGTTTGGGATCCTCTCTTGCCTCAGGGCAAGTTTGTGTTCCTGTCAGGTCCACCTTGCCCTGCACACAGAGCAATGACACTGCTGTGCATCCACCCCTAGGATTGACAATTAAATACCTTCTCCTCCTGCCTGGGTATGACTGCTGGGCCCATCTCAGTGCTCCAGGGCTTTTGCTGTCTATTACACAATGCAAAATTACTTAGCATCCTGTCTTCACCACTGGTTTAACTTCAGTCTGCTCTTAGGGGACTCCAAGAGCTTTAGCCCCAGCTTTCATACATTGCTCCCATTCCATTCCCACTCCGACTCAGGACTTCTAGAAGAACATGGTAGGTTGACCTTGTTGTTCGCTCCCACTTCAGCAGGACAGGAAAGAGAAATTGTAAAGGCAAAAACGAGAAGACAGATTGAGATGGAGACTGCTTAACAGGTAAAGTGAAGCTACACACAGAAAGCAAAATGAAGAATTTATTCGCAATTCCCTAGCAGCAAACAGAGCCTTGGCACACTAATAGTTACTTGGGGAGACAAATGCCATAACAATGAATGTCTCTGCTTTCTCATCTTTTTCCCAGAGCTTTTGGTGCTGGGCACAATGCCATCTGGTATGGAACACTGCTGTGGTCAGCTGGGATCAGATTTGACTCCCTGCATTCCTTCAGAGCCTCTCACTCACCTCCAGTGTACTCACTGGCAGCAGATGCAGGAGAGAAAGAAGCATAAAAAGAAAACCTTGATGCTGGCAAACTGTGCTCAGCAACAGCCAAAATGCTGCTGTGTAACCAATGTTCTTAGTCACAAATCCAGAACACAGCCTCACACAGGCTGCTATGGAGACAACTAATTTCATCTCAGCCAGAGCCTGTACAAAAATATCCACAACAGCCAAGTAAAGACCAGCTCTTAGAATCACAGAAGGGTTTGGGTTGGAAGGGACTTTAAATGAGCATTAATTTCCAAGCCCCCTACTTTGGACAGGCACACCTTCAGTAGTCCAGAGAATCACAGAACTGCTTAGGTTGGAACAGAATTTTAGAATCATAGAGTCCAACTCTAAACCTAACATTTCCAAGCCCACAGGCTAAAAAGGCATCAGCCTGATGGACCTGACATGTTTCAGGGTTCTTCCTTCCTGTTGTGTGGCCTGATGGCATACAGTGAAACAGACATGTTGCAGTTCTCCTCCTCTCCCTGTATCCTCCTGGAGGCCTCCCACGTGGACATAGTGCACCAAACACACCTGGGTGTACACAGGAGGCAGCTGTGTTTCCTTTCTCCTCCCTGCAGTAATTAATCTCCAACTCATACCAAGCAGCAGTAGCAGAATGGAAAAGAATTACCTCTTGCTTTATCCACTACCAGAAACATAAGGTCAGGTTGCTCAAAGTCCCATCCAGCTTGGCCTTGAACACTTCCAATCATGGTCCAGCCATAACTTCCCTATTCTAGCACCTCAGCACCCTCACAATAAATAATGTCTCCCTTACCCAGTTTATTCTTCTGGAGAAGAATTCTACAAGGTCAGTCCATTTTCACAAGCTGGAAAACCAAGATGAAATTACCCATGCCATAAAAATGATGTGAATTACCAATCTCTCCCAGGACCATTGAGGGAAGGACCACAATTAGGCAAGTCTATCATGTTCAGCACCAGACAAGGCACACAGGTCTGTAGCTTCTAGCTCTGCACCTGGTACCACAACACTGTTTGCCAAATTGCTTCTTACCTCCCCTTAATGAACCACTGAGCTCCAAGAGCAAATGGAAGGCATTTGCTACAGTATGTGTGTGCCATAGGCTGCATCATCCTCAGTGTGCAGTCTCAGATTGAGATTTGTCTTCTATGAACGCACTCACTGCATAAAGCTGCCCTAAAAAGGTTCCCTTAGCCTCAAAACAACTGGGCAATGTTGCTACCTTCTTTTGCTCAGTACTGATTGCCCCATCAGCGTTCCACCCACAGGCCGCACCCACCCAATGCACAGGTTTATGCACAGGTGTAACAATGCTGCCAAGGGTAAAAACTGTTTTTAAAAGGTACTTGAAGTCATGTACAACTGTAAGGGTACATAGAGCAGTCCATCTCACTCCCTGTCTTTTCTGTGTGAGAGTTCTGTGTGAGCTAGTCCAGTTTAACAACACTAGAGGTTAAAATTAGTTCAACTTTCGGGAATACTGGCTCTAAAATATGCTTCATTAGTGAAAAAAAATGGGCAGGTCTGTAAGGTGCATGGAGTGACACCACTGCTGGCAGAGTTTATGGATAAACAGATTTGTATTTTTTGTAGGATAGTCTTGGTTTTCCCATATGAAAATTGTTCCCGGGTAAGTAAGCCTGAAGAGTTGAGAATTCTAAGTTAATTCCACACAGCAGTTTCTTTTAATATCTAACAACGCACTCTACATTTGGCATTTAAAATCCAGGGAATACAGGGACACAGCATAGAAAACTACATGCAACTTTAGTTTTTGCTTTGGTGATACAAGCTTAGGAATGGGGCCAAGTCTGGAAGCCACCAGGCTGTCCCATGCACTCAAGTATCTCGCCTGGAAACCGTTCCTGCTTTGTGAGGTGGGCAGGAATAAATCTTAATGTGCATTACACTGAGGCTGATACTAAGTCATCAATTACCTGATGTTTAATATGGTTTTCTCTGTCTGTGCTGTAACTTTATGTAGTTCCTATATTTATGATGGCCCCTCAACTACTGATATAGAACTCAGCCCCTGCATTATCTGTTAGCAGAGAAAATAATTTAATGAGTAATTCCAACCTTGAAATTCTCTCAACAACTTTTCAAAATGCAAATTATATGATGAAATCATGATATAAATTGCCTGTTACATAACTGGGTGGAGTAATTGTCCCTCACTATGAGAAAGACGTTGAGGTACTGGAGTGAGCCCAGAGAAGAGCAATGGAGCTGATGAAGGGCCTGGAGCACAAGTCCTGTAAGAAGTGGCTGAGGGAGCAGGGAGTAGAAAAAGGGAGGCTCAGGGAGGACGACATTGCTCTCTACAACTGCCTGAAAGGAGGCTGTAGCCAGGTGGGACTGGTCTTTCCTCCCAGGTAACAGCACAGGGAGAAGAGGAAATGGTCCAAGTTGTAGCAGGGGAGGGCTAGATTGAATATTAGGAAAAAGTTCTTCACTGAAAGGGCAGACCAGCATTGGAACTGACTGCCCTGGCAAGCAGTGGTATCACTGAGCCTGGCAATGTTAAAAAAGGTGAAGATGTGGCACTCAGGGACATGGTTTAGTGGTGGACCTGGAAGTGTTGGGTTAACCATTGGACTTGATGAGTTTGAGGGCTTTTCCAGCCTCAATGATTTCAGGATTCTACATAGAGGAGCCTACAGGGAATGAATGAAGTTGAGCTCAGGAAAAGGGCAAGAGAGCTTACTCCAGTGTTTGTCCTTCTGTCTCCCATTAACTTCCGATTATTTTAAATCAGCAACAAATTGATTTTCCACATGTCAAGAATGTTCTGCCATGACAGAAGCCAGGGAGCAATCTTCCTGTCTTTCTCTCAACTCATCAGCTTTCTCATTCCACTTTTCTCTCTAATCCTGCTGAATAGGTGGTGAGCATTTCACTCTTTGCCAAGGCTCTCCCAGCACAATTCTAGTCACTTCATTCAATAAAAAATCTCCTCTTCCAAAAGGCAAGCAAAGAGAGGAATACAAACTAATGACTTTATCTACTAATTAAGGTACTTAATATCATGACTGTCTTCTAAACTCCAGAAGCTGTCATTGACAAATGGGACTTTTTGAAAGTTTGGCAAGTCTGCCAAAACAGAGCAAGTTGAAAACTCTGAGGTTTCAGGAGCTTTTGCTCCTTTTTGTTCCTTTTAATTCCTAGGTAAAGAGGTTGAAAGAAGTTTGTGAGCCCCTTTAAAATGCACTTACTCATGCTGCATTATTAGTCCCATGAGACCCCAAGTGAAATTTAGGTTTAAATTTGCCCTAACCATTTGCATCTTATACAAGTGCTTTAAAGTTAGTCCACAGGCTCAGGAGAGACCTTATCACTCTCTACAATTGCCAGAAAGGTGTTTGTAAAAAGGTACAGATTGGTCTCTTCCTGTCATAGGCAACAAATGACAGGACAAGAGGAAATGGCCTCAAGCCTCACTAGGGGAGATTTAGGCTAGACATTCTTCACTGAAAACACTGGAAAGAGCTGCACAGGAAAGTGGTAGAGTCATCATCAACAGAGGTGTTTAAGGAAAAAATGGATGCTGCACCCACTGCCATGGTCCAATTGGCAAGATGTTATTCAGTCATAGGCTGAACTTGACAACTTTGGGATGTTTTCCAGCCTAAATGATTCTGTGATTCTTTGCATTAATTTCAATAAGCTCAGACATAGATTTGTGGGGTAGAACACCTTTTGCTGTTAATTTACCATGAGTGAATGGAGAAAATTCTCTATGCTTAATCCGAAAGCATTTTTGATTGATAAATGTAACAAAATTGGATTTGGACCTCAAGTCTGTGACATGAGAGAGAAAAAATTTTGAGTTTTGGTAACTTTTCATCCAGTTCACATCTAGCTGACCCTCCCTTGTGGTAGTGGTATTTCAATGTGATCATGGCCGGATCGCTCCTTTCACCTGAGGTTTCCCTGCAGAGCTCTGCTCTGAGCACTTGGCACGTGACGCAGAGCTGAGATAAAAGCCTGGTCCTACATGGGCATCCCATTTCCCTGACACAGACAGGTGAGTCAGATGGGTTTCCAAGGGAGCTGAACAGAATGTAGCTAGGTGGTTGGGAATAACATGTTTACCCTTCATTTCTATCTCTGTTTCTCTCCACCTCCTCCATCTGTCTGACCACCTGTTGTCGCTGCCTGCTGCATGTTTATCTTCAACAGCTGCAGAAAAAGATTCTTTAGGATACCAAGCAGCTCAGCAGCTGCAGGACTTTTACACTGCCAGTGAGGGTACTTGGTGATGCTGTGGCTGGGGGGGAAAGTCACATTTACTCACCTACTTCTTCTAGAACTACAGGGGGATGACCACTTTGGGATAACATTTATCTTCTGGATTGCACTACTGCATAGCTTCTCAGACTGTGGAGCAAAACTATCCAAGGTAGCTGCAGCTGTGGAATTTGAAATAATTTTTACTTCAAGACAGAAAACCGACAGCCTCTTAGGTTTTATTAGGCACCTGTGGTAACACTATTATGCATCTCAGCTAGACAGAAAATTTTTATCACCACAGAGAAAAGTGAACCTCAGAAATTACCCCTTCTGAAATGCTTTTTTACTCATTTTTACTTTTCCTAGGTATCTTAATATTACTTTTTTCCACACTAACTGTATGATGACTACATTAACTAAAGCTGATCCATATTATAAGATAAAATCTATTTTTTGCTCCTTGAAGCTTAGGAATGCTTTTAAACCATTACTCAAACATTTTGTTGACTATTTTCTTACTTTATTTCGACACAGGCCTCTTATCTGTAATATGGGGAGTATGTTCAGTGTGTGTCCACTGTGGTGGCTCCCTGGGGTGTGGTTCCCTCCTATGTAAATATACATATTCCCCTCATGGATTGCACTTCACCCCTCAGGTCACCCCTGCTTGGCAGTACTCCAAACTACCTCTGGCACATTACTGCCCCGGCAGGGCATGATTCTGCCATTTCTCATTTGCAGGTCTTTGGCTTGTACCAGTATTTATAAATTTTTGTGAGGTGGCATAGGATACCACCACTGTGTAGATATTAATAGAGGAAAGACAGACATACTGTTCACATTCTGTGTGGCATGAAGGTTTGTTTCACAGAAAACTGCCAAGAGAAAGGTCACATTTATGATTGTTTTGGGTATTGACAAGGGCAAATTCAGCTGGTACATAGTGGGCATTTCCATCACTTTTGGAAAATAGAGGCTTTTCTGCCTAGAAATGGTGCACACCCTACCATGCCCAGATGAGATTTCTACCTTTCCAAATCAATAAATCATACCCGTTGCACCTCTGATAACAATTTTTAACCCAAACTGCTGCAGGAGCTGAAGCCTGGCCCACAACACCCTGGATCATTGGCCTCCTTGTTGTTGCTATGAGAGACAGACTGGAACATTTCTGACGGAGATTTTTACACAGAAGTAATTGCACGTGCCCCTCTGGCTGTAGAGGGGTGTGGGGGCAGCCACAACCCCTGATGTCTGGTCCTGCCCGCTGGCCTCTCTCCTCCACTGTGCCCCCTGCACTGGGGTGAGGCCGGCAGGGAGCCCTTCGAGATTTGGACCCCTCGAGATCTGAGGTCTTCAAGATTTGAACTGAACTTTGCAATGTTTTTTTTTTTTTTCAGTTGTTAATCAGCAGCTGTAGCCAAATGGTTCTGATTAAGCAATTGCCCTGTGAATGCTGCATGCGTGGCTCATCTTTTGTTTTGAGGAAAAGAGAAGACAATGCCGAGATGAGTGGACTCTGGAGGAGAGCTGCCAGGAGTGAGGCCAGCAGGACTGGGCAGTAACTGAGGGAGGGTAATTCCAAACGTGGATGAGAGTGCCCACTGTGGCACTGACACCAAACCCCGGCCCGAAGGCAGGGAAGAGCCACGCCTGCAGACTGAAAGGACTCTTCTCTCAGAGAAGCAAGAGATATAACTCGCAAATAGGGGTTTGAGTACTAACTAGGAGAAAAGTTATACAACTTACAGCCAGCAAATGCCGATGCCTGTTTGTTGAAAGGTTTAAATAGTGTAGAGGTTTGATGATCACAGAGCCAGCCTTTCGTGGATTATCTTCTGATTCCCTGCTTTGAGCAAACTAAAATAAAAGACAGAAATACTAAATCACAGAATCGTTAGGGTTGGAAGGGGCTTTGAAGATCACCCAGTCCAACGCCCCCGCTGAGGCAGGGTCGCCCAGAGCAGGTGACACAGGTGGGTTTTGAATGGCTCCCGAGACGGTCACTCCACAGCCTCCCCGGGCAGCCTGTTCCAGTGCCCTGCCACCCTCAGCAGGAGCAATAAGCCCTGCGCCGGGCCAGGGGAAGGCACCAGAAGCCGCGTTCGGGCCTGCCCGGGCCGAGTGCTCCGCCTCCCAACCCCGCTCAGGGCGCGTCCCTCAGACCCCGCCCCAGCCCCGCCGGC
>VZRX01001007.1:55600-71214 GCA_013398075.1 Notiomystis cincta
GGAGGGGAGGCGGTGATCGTGGCGGTGTCTCCGCAGGGAGCGTGCTGGACCAGAGCCTGGAGAGCCTCCTGCACCGCCTGCGCGGGCTGTGCGACAACATGGAGCCCGAGACCTTCGTGGACCACGAGATGGTGTTCCTGCTGAAGGGGCAGCAGGCCAGCCCCTTCGTGCTGCGCGCCCGGCGCTCCATGGACAAGAGCGGGATGCCCTGGCACCTGCGCTACCTGGGACAGCCCGAAATAGGCGACAAGAACCGCCACGCGCTGGTGCGCAACTGCGTGGACATCGCCACCTCCGACAACCTGACGGACTTCCTGGTGGAGATGGGTTTCCGCATGGACCACGAATTCGTGGCCAAAGGGCACGTGTTCCGCAAGGGCATCATGAAGATCGTGGTGTACAAGATCTTCCGCATCCTGATGCCAGGAAACACGGAGAGCATTGAGCCGCTCTCCCTCTCCTACTTGGTGGAGCTCAACGTGGTCGCGCCAGCAGGGCAGGACATCGTTTCTGATGACATGAGGAACTTTGCCGAGCAGCTGAAGCCTCTAGTACACCTGGAGAAAATTGACCCCAAAAGACTAATGTGATTGACAACCCGGGCGATTAAGGCACTGGTTTTGTGTTTCAGAAAAGGATGGTTTTCTAGAAAGCTTCTCGAGGGCAGATCAAAACAGGGAGAGGGGAATAAAGTACTACATATCAGTTTTGTCACTTGCAGTCACTGAGTAGTTTTTTCCTTCACTTGTGAATATGGACAAAAGTGGACAGTTTAAATTAGCACTGTTCAAAAACTCAGTAAATGTTTATATTGATAGTTCTACTTCTCGTGTGGGAGCAATGCCTTAAAAAGCCTATTGCCTAACACTCTGAAAATGTCAGACTTATGGAATTCATCTCTCTGTGTACCCACATCACATTGCTGTCTTTAAGTTTTTTTAGAGCACCATTTGTGTATCCTACCTAGTCATCCAAAATTTTTCAGTTATAGATGAAGTTAATCCCTTTAATGCAGGAGATACTGTTTCACTCAAGCGTAAACACAGAAACTGCGGTATAAAAGCAACCTCTTCACCATAGCCTATGTGACAGGAACAGCTACTTGTTAGGGGAACTGTTTCTTCAGATGTAACCAAAGTTAGAAGTGGAAACAAATCTAGTAATATTTACATTTGCAAGTGGTTTTCACATCTTTTAACAGTGTTCCATTATTTTCATTGGAATTGGTTAGGACAGTCTTAGTTAATAAGAAAGTAAACCACAAGGTATGTTTTATTATTGGATTTCTCACAGCTGACAACTATATTGAATATTGAAGAGTTAAATGCTTTTTATTAAAAACTTATTCATAATTTTTCATTAAACATTTATTACAAAAAAACAGCAGCATACTGATGATTTTGGTTAGCACATCTCTTGACAGTAGGATAGTTAGTTACCCTGGTATTGCAGTGATAATTCAGGGTTATTTGAACTTTGAGAGTTTTCAAATACAGTTCAGTCAAAAAAAGGCCGGGAAGGATAAAGGAGCTCATTTAAATTTCTCAGGTTCTTGACGGAGCACAACCAGTTTACCCACGGCAGAGGTGAACCAACCTCCCTCAGAAACGTTGCCACCCTTCAGCACCCCAAGTGCTTCATGAAGCAACTAAAGGTAGGGGCCACTCCCAAGAAAAGCTTCAAAACGCTGTAAGTAAAGAGCTACATTTTCAGCTGGATCAGGGCTAAGATGCCACTGCCGCGGGCTCCAGTGTGGGGCGTGGGGAAGCCCGGAGTACTTGGGTGGTGCTTGAGCACCCTGGGGCTGCGGGCGGAGCAGTGGTTTGCAGCAGGGCCGCAGTGAGGCGTCACGGGCGCCACTGCTCCTTACCGAGACTACCGGTATTTTCTGGAGGGTACACACACAAACACACCCACAATTCTGCTCATACTTGGGCATGACTCGTCCTCACCAAGACACCACACTATCCCGGCCCCCCGAGCTGGAATTCCTTCATGTACAGCGCATAACGCCCCAGGAGCTGCATGTGCCAGGCTGCTCCATGGCTGAGTTGCAGCTCTCCTCTGGCAAGTGGGAATTCTCAGGGCTGTTGTCATATTTTGCCACTCTTACCACTGGTTAAAAATCACTTGCCACAGACTTGTACAATCTTGTCTCTTGGCAGAGAGAGTTTAGGATGACAATAGGTCTGACTATACTGATTGATGCAAAATTAATTAATAATAAAAAAGCTGTTATTTTTAAGGAGAATTAGTTTAAACCTTGAAAACTGCAGCAATCCACAGTACCAGGCTTCCTTATTTTGGCAGTAGTCCATGCATAGAAGAGGTGGGTGTGCAGAGAGAAGAGCATCCATGGCTACAGCTGAGGACAATTTTCAGGTAGCTAATGCTCAAAGTGTGTCCCTTTCTTCTAACAGCTTATAAAAGGTGGAGACTGAAGATGATTAGTAATGCACACCAGTAAATTCCATAGCATAGCCCTAATAATCATTCATCAGCCAGAGTCCAAATTATATTGTAGTTACACACACACACTCAACCTCTCCTTACAGGAAAGTATGTAATTTTTAAATTATGCACATAAGTTATGGGACCATGAATGTGAAATACAACCTTTTTTTGGTTTAGTTTTTCCGATTTGGGGGGATTTCTTTTAGTCAGGTAAAATACCTGCATTCTCCAAAGTCAGAGGTTACCTCAAGATTCTATTTTTTCCAATGTATTACAAGAGGCCTGATTACAGCCGAGCTCAAGATTAAGTTTTGTTTCTGTTCAAGTAATGCCTTTTGTTACTTCAAGCTGTTCCTCCAGTCCTGCATACCTGTAAGGTTTCTACAGTTTTAATGACTGCTACCTAAAGAAGTAGGGATCACTGTGTAACAAATAAAGGCAGGATTGTTACTGATGCATTAGGCACCACCTATTTCTACTATTAAGAAAAAACTTGCTATGGAAGCTCATCTCAGTTACTAAAAATTATTCTTACTTTGGAAAAGCCACAATTTTACCCTTTGGCATATCTCAGTCTTGGACTGCTGTTCTTCCCATGGAAGTTCCCAGAATCTTGTTAATTCTGTACAAATGAAGAGCTGACATACTCTGGAAGTGCTCTGTATTATGACTACACTGTACCAGGAACACCTTTTAACAGCCCTCTCATTGCTTGCACAAAATTAACTTCTCAGTGTATAAACTAATGTGGCACTCAGGTTTTCATCTTGGTAATGTCAGTAACACAAGTAAACTGCTTTCCTGTTAAATGTTTTTTCATGCACTAGAATACTGTATATAACTTCATTCATGATTTAAAAGTTGGTTAAAAGGTAAAATATTTTAAGTTTCTCCAAACATTGGAAAGTTAAAAATAACGAGAAGCCAAGATTCTTCTTCATAATTTTTAATACTTTTAACTTTTAAATACTGGTTTTAAATTTGTGATTGTAACATGTAAGAGCCAAACTCTTTTAATTTTTAAAACTTATCATTAGGATCATAAAGCTATTATAGAACAGTTACAACTCTACACACTCAAGGTACTCAAAAATATGATTCATGTTTTAAGTCTGTAAATGAACAATGGCAATTCAAATACAGCGTTATCTGTACAACTTGACAAAAATACAGGTGGACAATCTGATTAAAGAGAATCTGCACAACTTCAGATAAGCCAGCTCAGCCCAATTAAGTAAAAGGTATGGTTTTTTCAAAGTGCATCACATCTTTCACAGATAAATTTGTCAAAGATTTTCAGGTTCTCAGACAGAATAACAATGACCATCTCATCTTCATTCCCAGTACAAGTTCTATCAAGTCATGTCCTTCAGATGTAATTTGGCAACATCCAAATTCTCCAAACAGATGCAGATATCCAGAGAACAATATCTGATGGAGAAGATGGCTGCACTGTCAGCCTTTTGAAATGGTTCCGCTTATAAACCAACCATTCTAGAGGCAGAAGCTGCTTCTTCAAAGACCACCACAGCTGCATTAACACTCTTGATCTGTTAACAGGAAGAAATGAACTCAGAGCGCACAGACCTGGCAGTGACTGACAAGAGGGAAGGGCTCAAGAGAGAGGGTAAATTGTATAAAACCATAAAGGCAACATCTAATGGCTACTCACACAAGGACAATCTGAGAGGCCTACTGCCTTTTGAAATTATTTTTTCAGAGGTCCATTAATAATGATTTCTCAGTTATGTAACTCCTTTCATAGTCTTTAAAAAGCCTCTTACAAATCTGATTGGGCAGGGCTAGCTACAGTGAAGTACCAGTGCCAGTAAAACATATTCTTTACAAATAGTATCTGTAGTGTCATTTTATTTACAGAATAAATCGCAAAAGTACATCACATTTAGTGCAAATGCAACTAATGATATAAGTTTATATACTGCTTTGTAAACTTTCCATACCTTTGTAAAATAAAGCTATCCCATTAAATTAATAAACTTGCCCGTGTTCCAACAATTACCAGAAACGGCAAATAAGGAGTTAAACTCTTTATATTTAGGACTTTTTTTTTTTTTAAGTTCCCATCAGTGGCTATGGTGGAATGTACCACTGCTTGGTTGATTGTAAAAAGATGAAGTACATTTGAGGTATAAGATTTCATTTTTTAACGTTGGTATATAAAATGCTCACTGGTGATATAGTAAACATGTACAAATTTTCATCTTATTTGCCTTACTAACGTTACCATATAGGCACTTTTCTACATATTCAAATGAACAGAATAACTCTGTAATAAGGCATATTCCATGCACACCATTAGAGAAAGGCAAATAAAAAGGGAAGAGTTATGGAGCATGAAATCTGCATGCGTGTGTCATTATGTGTTAGGTATGGTTTCATCTCCACAGAGACGATGAACAGAGAAGTTTTTCAACACTGTGCAGATCACATTGAATCGTTTACCAAATCTCCACTAAGTTACTGCATTATCTCTCTTTTCAGGCACCTAGCACACTATATCAAATGAATTTGACTTTCAGCTTTCTTTTGAAGAAAACGTATCTGAAACATTTTTCCTCAAGATACACAGTTTAGTGAAACACCAAGCAGTCTCTGAAGAGTTTCCAACTATAAGACATGGATAAAAGACCTCACAGTCAGTACTAGCCTGACACTGTCCTCTCCTAAGAAGGATCTCCATAATCAAAGGCAGGCAAACATCTGACATTTAAATTTTCACAGCAGCTAAAGGGAACTTTCCAGTAAGAACTATGCATTCTTACGGCTCTGATGGATTTTTGATCAAGAGGCAAATAATTTTCTACATGAACCTCATAGCACAGCTTTATTGAGATGAGGAAAACACATGCAGGATCTGAAAATAATGTACTCATCATCAATATAGACTGGGAATGTTGTTTTATGTAATCCAAATTAGTTCAATAAATATTATAGTGTACCTTCTCACAGCTTTGGGAAAGCCCTGGATGTCATGCAAGAAAGCAGTCCACATATAGCATGGACAGATGTCTCCTAGGTTTTAGGCAGTCTCTTGCCCTCTCATACAGAATCTTTCTAGATATTTCTGGATCATGTTTAATAACAAAAATTCTGCAGCACATATTACATAACTAAAAAATACAATAGAAATATAAAGATATCTGGAAAAAATAAAGCTTTTCACACTCTTACTCCTTCAGAACTGAAGATCGTCATAAGAGTAAGACAATAGAAAAGGCAAAGTCATAAGGATATTGACAGCCCTCAGTTATTAACTGGCATTTTATGTAACAAGATGATTCATTACAGAAACCAGTAGCAATGAACTGTGATTATACAAAGCAAAACAAAACCTACCAACAAGTTACCCAGATTTTACTGAAGCCACTCCTTTCAACACCCCCAAAAATACCACACAGATTTTTGTGCATATAAAGCACATACAGTATGCTATATGTGCATTTGTCTCTTGTGCTTTTTACACACGCACAAAAACTGTGCAAGTCTCTTAGGGAGGTTGACAATGAAATTCTACAACTTGTTTAAAATTAACACAGCAGCCCATGTTGGTGATTCAAAGTTGTATGCGCTCTTCTTCTTCTAAAGCAAGCAAATAAAAATAGAGCCATATACATGTTATCAATACATGTATTTATAATTACACACTGATTCAGCAAGAAAGTTAGCAGGAGAGAGCTATTGTTAAATAATCAGCCCCATGGGTTGCAACACTTCTTCACTTCAGTATACAAAGCCTAGAACTTGGGCTATAAAAAGACTGTAGATCCTTCGTTCCAGCATGGAGTGCTCTATGCGTGGTCACTTCTCCAATGTGGAATGCTCACCCAGTCTTGTTCTGATTGCTGCAGGTAAGCAAAGAAAAAAATACAGCACTATAAAGTTTGTAACTACTAGTAAAATGAACTGGTTAAACACCTTAAGTATCATCAGGACTGCCATGTGTTAACTGTTGGCTTGTGACGTTGTGTTTTTAATGCTTTACCTACACTACTTCCCCAACAATTTACATTTAAAATTGTGAATCATTACAGGGATACCTGTCACAGAAGAATGAAACAACTAAGTCTTTTGGAGTCTGACAGTAAATAGAATCCAAAACCAGACGTAGCCTATGTCACACATAGAAAAAGTGATAGAAGCTCATCTTCAGATGTGACTGAATGATGCTGTAACACTAGCACAACTAAACAAAATTCTGTGGTTTGGTATGACAGTTATAGAAAATGAAATATGTAACAGGAGTCTAAACTAACAAAAATTAGTTTAGCCTTATTTAACACTAAGAGGCTCAGCCTCAAAGTGATCATGAAATCCTCTTCTAATGTCGTATCATCATTTAACTGTTCAAACAACTTTAGATTAGTCAATAACCTATACCATTAAAATATATCCACTGATTTCAGAAAGCATCTGGAAATCCCTTTTCTTTCTTAGGTTCATCAGAAAGGCTGAAAACTTAAGTCATGGTCTTCTAAATACTCTAGTAATTCATGTCGGTCTGTCAGTGAAGTTCCTTTAATAAAAATCCTAGGTCAAAATTATTCTGTCAATATAAAAGAAAACTGAAACATACTAATATTCTATGAAATATGCAATTCTAAGTAGAATTTAAGTTATAAAAACCTCATGAGGCTCTAGAGCAACTTGAGTATATATTTTTTCAGAACAAGTGCAAAATGTCTGTGACAGTTGAAAAAAGAAGTACTTCATCCTGTTTTACTTCTATGTAAATTGAACATGTATGCAAAAGCTTGAAAGATGAACCAGTAGAAGTCTATGAAAACTAATGCTTGCTAACTTGTGCAGCCTCTACACACAAATTACATGGCTGTTTTAAAAAAGTATATTGCATACTAAAAACAAGCACTGAAGCCATGCTAATCATGTAAGACATTTCTAACTGCATACTTGCATTTGGCCTTAAATTTAAAATGGTGAATCAAGAATTTAAGAAGTATGTATACCTGCTAGTACTAGAATAAAATGGGCTTTCCTGCTGTTTTCTCTTGCACGTACGATGTAAAACGCTTTAAGAACTTGGGATATTCTCGTTTAGCTACTGCCCGTAACACTGATGCTGGTGCCCATCCTCCTGGGTTCACTGGAAGTAAACAGGAAGAAGGACATTGAAATAAAGCAACTCCACTAAATGCTGAAAAATTATATTTTAGTTCATTATCCCTGCAACTCTTCCTAAAGTAAAAGGAAAGAATAACCATCAGCAGACTTTTTTTTATGTCCCTAGGCTTGTGTTGTAGCACTTTATATTTGTAATACGCAAGCGCAGTCCAGCTCTGTGATGCCATTATAGAAAACATTAAATATTAAACTATATGGTGAGTCTTGGGAAGATGCCCAAACAGAAGAGAATATTCTCTATGGGCTTCCAAGAAGCAAAAGAGAAAGAGATTTGATCGTCTTCCTATTTCAAAGAAAGCAGAATAATTCTTAACTTTTCAATAATTACTGCATTTGCCTGCAGAACTGCCACATAGGCAACACTCTGCAAATGATTATAAAGCATTTATAACTGATTCTTAATTATATTTTCATTCACAGGGGAAGTATGTTGCTGAAAAAGCTATCACTTCCCATATAGTTATAGTCTAGAATTTAGTGGTGAAAGCATACTTTTTAAATAATTTGGAAACTTAAAAAAATAGTAAAGAGCAGAGTGAGCTACTCTTGAAGTGTTTTGTAGTTCTGGGAGATAAGATAGTAAGTACCCATCTCCAGTACTACGAAACATAGCTAAATACTGGGTACAGCAAAGATACAATTTGGCTTTGACAATTTTTCAAGCAATACCAAGGATTCTTTCAGCTTAAAAAAAAAAATTAAGAAATGTAGACTAGATTATACAGCTTGCAGGCATCTTCATAAAAAACATATTTAGTCTTTCTTGGCATTAGGGGATAAGAACTGTATCTTTACTATCAGCAGCTTTTCAGCCTAATGAGATGAACTGGAAGAAAAAAAAAATACAGTAGTACATGAAAAAACCCAGCATACCATTACTGAAACTAAAAACAATCCAGTTGCTGACATTTCTGCCCACCTTCCTCCACCCCAAGGTTATATACTTAGGACTGAGCTACACAGCTCTTCCATTTATTCCTCTCAGAGTACCACATAATGAATGATCCCATTCGCCAGTTCATGTGCAGCTCATTAATTTGAGACCTTTTGAAAGTGATGAACACCAAGGTGATGTTACACATAGATTTAACAGAAAATGGCATCAAGCCTTTTTTTTTTTTTAGTGTCAGTATTCAACTCCCCAACATTAACATCTATCATGCATGTCATACTGAAAAAGTTTATACTTACCATTAGCTACATATGTAATCTTGCACAGAATGTTGTCCCTGCTTATTTCCTTGTTCCCCTCTGGTGGGCTTACTAACGTCTGACAAATCATAGCAATATTTATTTTGGCACGGACACAGCGATTGTTCAGCTGCCAAAGATATGAAACATTGTAAGCCTCAAACTAAATTTGATTCAGCATACTTGAGCATGAACATTGTTTTATCATGAAGTCTAAGACACTCTAGAAACTATGTTTCTGGGAGTCTCCATTCTAGCACTTACATGGATGTAACAGCAAAGTGAGTAAAATGAAAGATACATGGTGGATAGGAAAAGGATTCAACTAAAATGTCTGAAACTCAAGTTTCTTCTCGACACAATTGTTGTGACAAATCAGTAAAGAAACATTTCAAGAATATTGTATCAGCAGTTACAAATATCAGTTACCTTTTCCCTTGAAAATAAGCTATGGAATAGCAATCCAAGGAAAACAATTATCTGATAATCTGCTATTATCTGATAGAACCAAGACAAAACTGTGTAAAACGGAGACTTAACCCCATCTATAATTATACAAATCTACTCTTATATTTGACAATACTGAAGAGATACTGATTTGATTCCATACAAAATAACCTCATATCTTCAAAATGTTTTCACTTCTCCAAAAATTTTGCTTCCATTCTGCTGTAAAACCTTAGATATGCCAACTCTGAGATAAGGCAAGAAAGCTTTTGGCTTTCTTCATCAAGTCATTGTATCACCTGCTTTAAATCAACTGTATTTTTGTAAAAACTCTGCATCTCCCTCATACTAGCACTGCAAATGCATTACCACAGAACAGAAAAACTACCTTAAAAGCATAACTTCATAGAATCAAAATAATACTTACAGGAGCACTGTCATGTTCTACAGAGAAATTGCACACAATCCATGTTTCTGGATCATTTTCACTGAATGCTGGTATCTTTCTGATGGCAGACAAATACAGCACATCCCTTTGAGAGGCTGGCCACACTCTCTGCAGAGAAATACCTGAATGTAAGCTTTTCCAGATTTGCAAATTAAATACTTACTATCCTTAGTTAAAATTAAAAGCAAGCAAGAATTAAAACCAATTAAAATTAAAACCAAGCAAGGCAAACTGTGTCAGTTATATTATTAAGTTGAAGTATCTTCAAGTTAGTAATTTCATTTTCAAAGCTGAAACAGAACATAGCTGTTGTAAATAGGCAACAGAAATTTCAGGTTGGCTACACTTCATACCAAAAAAATTAAGGCAAAACTTTAAGGCCTTTGAAATACAGAGCACCAAACTGCAATGAATTTTTCAGTTAAAAAGATAGGAAGAGGCAGTTACCCTCCTATTCTCTCAATCTCAGTTTTGCATGTTAGTTAATACTTGTAAGCTACAAACTGAATTAATGATTAGGAATATAGGGATGCATCTACAGTTACTTATGTCTCCAGAGAGAAAGAGAGAGGAGGGACATATTTAAAACAATTATTATTTCAAAAAAGCTACTACTTCAGTAAGACAGATACAGCAAACTGATATTATCCAAGAGAAATTTTCAGAAGTGAAATGTCTGACAAAATAAGAAAATATACAGAAGTTATTTTCCTGACACTCAATAGGAGAAAAAAAGTTCTGGTTTTTACCATAACCAATACAGATAACACAACTGTCTCATTCAAAATTATGAGTCCCCTATTAAAGAAGTTTTAACATAATCACACTACTAGTAAAATTGTCAAAGTATTTGTTTTAACATTTGAATATACTAATACTTAGAAACATGCAAGAATAAGGATGAATCTGTATATTTCATTCCTACAAATTTTTTTTATCTTTACATTTCAGTTGTTGGGTTATAATTCAAATGAACATTTTTATAAATTGACACCAGAACCATTCTGGGGGAAAAAAACAATTAAGGTACAAGAACAAAATGTTGTACCAACAATTAAAACCACTTGCATTACAAGGTGGTAGGTCAACTAGTTGTGGTGAATGGTAACCTGCATTTTTGAAAAAAAAAAAACCCCAAAAAAAAACCCCATCTAATACAGTGATATATATTTCTTCCTTGTAGTCAGTGGTGATTTACTGCTTCTATTTGCCTTGGATGACTCTGGCCTTGCTGGCAGTCATATAGTCATGAGATTAAAAGCAGGCCTCACTTGCCACTACAAGCTCTATCAGACACATGCACAACCAATTACACTCTCAAGGAAGGTTTGAAAAATTGATGGAAGTTGCAGTTTAATAGAGAACATGTTCTGGAATAATGTCCAGAACAGTATTTTAAGCTGTTAAGCCGGAAAAGTATTCAGAATTATACTGGAACACACATGCTTCAGACCATCTTAGTAAGGTATGCAAATGAAGTGTTATTACCTTATGTGTCTGGTAAATGATGATTGCATTATCAGCTAAATTTTCCACAACATGGAAATTTTCAATTGTTGCTAAAAAGAGGGGGGTGGAGGGGGAGAGGGAAGAAGAAAAAATCTGTCAGTGAACATTCACAGACAACAGGACAATGCTATAAATACTATTCTTGCTGATAAACCTGCAAAGCTGAAGAACCAATGCCTTACTTTCCCAGTCATTACGAACATCAACGTTCCAGAAGTAGTGGCAAACTTCATGCCCTGTTACCCCCTTAACAGCATGAGTTGCTTTCAAAGGATCTAGAACTATTCCGTTCTCTTCCACTTCTCGTCTGTATACCTACAGCCAAACACAAAGAGAGAAATGTGTAACAGAAACTGTCAAAACAGTTCATGTTGTAATTGTTTAAATTTAATCAGTTTAAAAAAAACCATTTATCTAGAAGATTATCACAGGAATTATTTGCCATGAAAGAGTTCTCTGGTAACTACCACTGAAGAAGACATTCTTATGTGGCAATTCACATTAAAATACCAGTACTTTAAGGTTTCTACTCCAGAAATGATTAATCGAGCTTATTTATCACTATCCACATGGATTCATAAGCAGATTGGAGCAGTCAACACAGTAGCTTGCTACTCTTGTTATTTTTGTACGTAGAATTTACACGTTACTTTGATACCAAGATTTAAGTAGGAAGGAATGAGAAAGGAATCTGCAAAGATGAATCTATTGCAAGAGTTACAGAGATTTGCATGAATAAATGTATTAAAAGCCACAGCTCTCATGGACCCCAGTCTCAACCTAAACAATGCTATTCCCACAGAGAAGTTTCAACAGCATAACTTGCTGATTGATACTATTTCTGGAAAATCATAGAATGATTTAGGTTGGAAAAGACCCTTAAGATCACAGAGTCCAGTAGTAAAGATAACACTGTCAAATGTACACTGGAAGTGTCTGTCTTCACAGTGTATCATCTTATACAAATTAACCAAACTCAAAACATTTACCTTCATTTCTCCTTCTTCTACCACTAGCTGCCAATTGGCATCTCCTCCTACATCTTGCAAGGAATATGTCATATGGTTTTGTACCATCTCTTCCACCTGCAAAAGAAAAAAAAAAAAAAGCATTTTTAACTCATTCCTTCCATCTTTTTGGGGAGATACTGTACAGTATTGGAAGTCAGAAGTTAATACTTCAATTCCTGTGAAGGAGCTGAATTTGAACAAGAGAGCTCTCTGTTAGGTTAGGAACAAACAAATAATGCTGGCCTTCAGAAACAAAAGCCAAAATCTTAATTCAACTTCCAACTTTGCTCTTTGTGGGTACTTACTATCCTGCCTTTGTGCCTTTAAACTGTCAAATCTCATCACTTCCAACCTAAAACGGTTCTTTATTTTAGCAGATAGTAACTGCAGGTATCTCTAAATGGAATAGCAATGCATGTAAGATATTCACTGAAGAGCATTTAAAAAGCTGAACAAAGGCAGAGGGTAAGGTAGGAAGACTGACAAGCTCTAAAAAAGCAAATGCATATCAAAAGTCATATGAAAAGAAGAGGGAAGAAAACAATCACAAGCAAAGTATGCCTCCTCTGTTTCAGTGGCATCTTTGCACAGATGACAGCTAGAAAAAAACCCTGAAATACCTACACTCAAAGGATTATGATGGTACAGAGATTCTATAATTATAAAATGCTCATTTAAACTTATTTAGCTAGCAGCTGTGCCATTTTTTAAGGCCACATATTTGCTACATTTTTATGAAGCTATGTGAATACCTCATTTTTTATTCCATATAATATGCATGAAAATGGGTATTGGGACAGGAAGTGGATGTTTATTTTAGATCTAATATATTATTCTGTTTCTTTGGTTCCCCATCCTCTTCCAAATGTCCCAAATGTCTCAAATAAAACCAGAAACTAAATCATAAGGTATCCATTGCTGTGTAATGCTTCAAGTATTCAAAACACTTTAATAACTTTTTTCCACCCAAAAGGTAGATGACTACTAAAACTTGTCATAGCAAGCAAGCCCACATGATTCATATAATTTTCCTGAACTACTGGAAATACCTTTTTTTTCAAAAGGAAAAGCACTACAAACAAAATCAGTTAATTATCCAACACAAAGATTAGTTGAAGAAGTGCACAATCACAAGATTAACAGTCTGAACCCTACAGTGCTTTTGTACAACTTACAAAAATATTAAGCCTAGTGTGCAGTAAAATACGTAAAACATATCTGAGCAAGTACGAAAACAAGTAGAAAGCAAAATTAATGATAATTAATCTTTTTTTATATTATATAGAATTGAAGGATGTTATTTACTTTTAATTTAAGGCAGTAATTTTGTGCTATGTACTCACTAAGAAATACACTTAAGACCAGAAAGAAAAAAGGTAATTGAATCAAATAAAACTCTCAAAGCACAACATGAAAAAACAAAATCCTTTGGATGAAAATCTTAGTTTGTCTCAGTGTAACTAAGTATAGACTTCTCTAGACAACACAATTATCAATCCAGGTTTTAGGTGTTCTGGTTTTGAGTTTCAGTGAACGAAAAGCACCACCAAGGTTTATGTTTCAGCTTCTAGACATGCCAACTTTTGCTACCAGTTATGAGCAGGTTTCCTACAAAAGTTTCTTCCCTTTTTTCCAGTGAAACAATGACAGTACAATACAAAACAAGTAAGAATGTGGGCTATTTGAATATTCAATTCACTTGGTCTAGGTCACAGTTCTTAAAAAAAAGGAATCCTTGCCATGCTCTCAACACTTACTTGCCATACTTTCAGGCCCCTATGTATTTTATATCCCACCTCTTAATTTATTAAGGACAAAGCTATGCTTTATACATTTACTTTTGTCTTTTGATACTTTTTGTTTTATGTGCTGAATGCAAAGGGATGAGGGAAATATCAAGGAAAGAAGAGAAGCAGCCACCCACAGGAATGCAATCTAAACAAACTCCTGCTTCACCAGGAAATGCGTGATTTGCACAACCTGCTTGTGCACTCTCTCTGTTCAAAGTGTATTTAGTCTATGCACTGGTCATCATTTCAACCTGCACCCATTTCACAGGCACAGTCAAGATCCACAGATTCTCTCCCATCTGAGAGGCTCACTATTACCTCTGGGTTCCTAGTTGGCTACAAGAACCATCTGCAAAAATACCTGCAACCTCTATGCCATAGAGCCTTGACTTGAACTTTGAGTGGCAAGTTCTTCCCTTTAAAGGGCCTCAGAACAACTCAGAACCTGTTATAAAGCTGATTGATCTTCAAAAGAAAGTGATCTGAATTCCCAGTCAACTGGCAGAGACAAATCAATGCCTTTCTAGAGGCACAGTAAAGAACTAGCTCCCATCAGAATACACATTATACTTTTCAATCTTAAAAACGGGGTTGCAAGTTGATATTTGACCTTTTACTGAAACCAAAATACCCTTCTTTCATATGAAGTCTAGGCAAAAAGTCACATTTATTAAGAATCAAGATATTAACTTGCCTACCTAAAGCCAAGTTGTCAGCCTGGGAACAGAGGTGTCAACTTTTTAATAAATTTTTTAATAAAGTCCAGAGCAGGTAAAATGAAAAGGTCTGCTTTTCTCATCATGATCTCTGTTGTCTTTTTCAGTAAAACTGAAACTCCAGAGCACGTGGAGTGACTTCTTGATCTGGCAAAAATTTG
Organism: Notiomystis cincta; assembly: GCA_013398075.1. Taxonomy (NCBI): domain Eukaryota; kingdom Metazoa; phylum Chordata; class Aves; order Passeriformes; family Notiomystidae; genus Notiomystis; species Notiomystis cincta. Next base: position 70,487 of record VZRX01001007.1, read on the forward strand.
TTTTAGGAAAAATACATGGAAGGTGGGACCTCATGTGGAGATATTCATACTTTCTGTAGTGAGACCATTAACTTGAAATTAGATTAGGAGGCACTCCATAGTAACTTCCATGTAGTATAATCCATGCAACAGGGGAAAGGATAACTTTACTCCAGTCCATTTGATCCTGATACTTACCCACAATTTGCATTATTATGATAAGGGCCTGGTCCACCTCAGGTTTGTTTTTAAGTGATTAGTTCTGCAGTCACAGTGGTGCTCTACAACTTAGGTTTATCATATGAATGCAGAAATGTTATCACAGGCATAAAAGAGATGAAAATGAGGACACCTGCCTATCTTGGCAAGTATGAGTTTCCCTTAGGCTGAACGGTCTCTGCACCCATAACCTATCAGAGTTACTAGTTCCTGTCTTGGCAATCAAACTTGCTTTCTATTAATTATTATTCCCTTATTTTATTATCCCCTCCCTTTACTACCCCTCCTCCCACAGGAAAAACAACGTAGAAAACTAACTCAGCTACTGAGTACCAGTAGTGGAGCCTTTCACTGTTATGCAACAGGACTTGCATACTTTTTCCCTTGCAGTAAGTTCAGATTTCAGAAATAAACTGACTGCAAAAAGGTCTTAGAATTTTAGTCCACTGGGCAAGTCCATAAGTGTTGATCCTGCTCATGAAGCTGGTAGTAAGGTCTGCAGTTAATAAAATTCCAGGCTCTGTTCAAAA
>VZRX01001008.1:0-35291 GCA_013398075.1 Notiomystis cincta
GCCGCCGCCGGTTCCTTCTGCCGCTCGCCGGAGCCGGAGGGCAGGGGAGGAGGGTGGGCGCGGGAAGCCGCGGCGGTTGCCGGGGGAACCGCCGTCCGTCACGCGGCTGGCGGGCGCGGAGGGCCGCGCGGCCATCTTGGGTGAGGGCGCGAGCGCCGGGCGGCCCGGAGCTCCTCGGGGGAAAGGCCTCGGCATCAACGGGCCCGGCCCGTGAGCCAGACCGTGGCACTGAGCGCCACGTCCAGGCTTTGCTTAAATATGTCCGGGACCGTGACTCCATCGCCTCCCTGGGCGGCTCATTCTAATGTCTGATCACTTTTCTGTGAAGAAAGTCTTTCTGATGGCCAACCTCAGACTCCCTGGCGCAGCTTAAGACTGTCCTCTTGTCCTGCCACTGGTTGCCTGGGAGAAGAGACCAACCCCCACCTGGCTACAATCTGGTTGTAGGGAGCAATAAAGTTCTCCCTGAGCCTCTTTTCCTCCAGGTTAAGCATCCCCCAGCTTCCTCAGCTGCTCCTTTGTAGAACCTGTGCTCCAAACCCTTCACCAGCTCCATCGCCCTTGTCTGGACTCAGTGCAGCACCTCTTGTAGTGAAGGGCCCAGAAGTGGGCTTACCTTGGAAGAGACAGGATTTGTGGTGTGGCCTCCTCAGTGCTGAGTACAGGGGAGAATCACTGCCCTGGTCCTGCTGCTCACACAATTCCTGATACAGGCCAGCATGCCACTGATGGTGGCACCTGGCACCAACCCTGGTTCCGGTCTTGCTTCTAGTTCTGGTCTCGGTCCTGGAAAAGGGCTTGTCAAATAGCTTTTACAGGGAAGCAGGGAGGCAAGAGGTAGGGTGGTAGAGTGCTGAGAGAAATATTTCCATGCACATTGATGTGAGAGGTACTTTCTCCTGTCTTCAGTTTTACACAGATCCAGACAGTTGGTGTTCTGCGTGATGAACTTCGTCAGAAAAAGCAAATAAACAGACTGCCAGTTTTCCCCAAAGAGGAGATGAAAGGATAAAGATAAAAGCTGTGCTGGGTTACCACAGTAACCAGCTTCTGACATATTCTGGTTCATGCTCCAGTCTGACAAGAGCTAGGCTTGAAACAACTGGCTGAAACTGCCATGGGGGCTTTTGGGGGTGAGAGGAGGGGAGGTACAGGACTTCAAAAGCTGTTCTAAACTTACAGATGTCACTTCCATTCAGAGCAGTTTATTTTGTGTATGTTTTTCAGGTTATGCCATTGTTCTTTTAAGAGAAGCAGCTGCCCCACTGCTCCAGTACCAGGTTCATGGCAGTGCTGTCCTTATCCTCATCCATGCTGACCACTCGGATCATCTTGCACTGGAGCACTGCTGTTTGCACTCACGGGATGCCAGGTCATTACTTCTCTCAGTAATTGCCTCTCCCATTTTTCCATGTGACAGTGACGGTTCCAGACAGCATGGGGCTGCTGGTTTTTTGTAACTGCCATTACAGTTTCATCTGAAGGAGGCATCTTGATATTAGTTGTGTGTTAGGGTAGTTGTGTGCTAAGCTATCCCAGTGTTCTCCACAGCATGACTCCCTGCAGAACTTCTCCCATGGGCTTCTCCTCTCTATCCTTTACTGGACGGCACTAAGCAGTTCTCAGCTGCCTGCTGGCTTCAAATAGTGTCGTGCTGTGGGTAAATCTCGAGCCCCATGTGTTCCTTTCATCTGTGCCTCATTGGTAAACAGCAGATCTCTCCATTTCCTACCCCAGTGCCTACTGCAGGGATCTGGCTGCTGGGTCTGGAAAGCTAGGATTTTGCACAAGGAAGTAAGATGAATGACTCTATTAAATAAACATCACTGCTCTGTTTATTCTTTCAAAAGAACAGATTAAAAAAAGCAGAAGATGCATTTTAAATGCATTAAAAATTCTGAGCAAAATAATGCCTTAAATACAATGCTCATGTAAGATAAATCACATGGCTTTTTTTTCTACACAGGCCCATGGAAAGCAAAAACGTATTATTATATCATTATTTATATGGCACCATATGCTAAGTCTGGAACTTAAAGACTTTGAAATAAATAAGAAAACACCAGCTGCAGATTAGCAATACACTCCTTTATTGGGAGTCACTATGTAACTGTGGCTATCATTCCTGCTGTTAAGTTAAAACTTAAATAAATTGTCAAAGAAATAAGATAGCCATTAGAGATTCAGTGTCTGTCTCCTGGGGACGCTTTTTCTAACAGCTGTAACAAAGACCTGCTGCTGGTTTTGTCCTATCTCTGTAGTAACTCACTGCATTTGTCCCTGCAGTATCACACAGTTGTTCAGTAGAGATGGTTGAGCTGCTCACTATAAATAATGTTGGTTAACAATGCGGCCCCTTTTGGGTTAATAAATTACGCTCAAACCACTCTTGATCCTCTTTGATTGGTTTCTTGCAAGTCTGCAGTGGAGAGTTGGAAGAAATCACTTTCCACAGTCTGTTTACTTTGCATATTTCTTCTTCTTTTATTGAGCTGTAAATAGACATATATAATAGCCAAATCCTGAAAATGCCTATCTCAAATTCCGGTCACCTCATCCCCTACTTGAAAATCATAATGAGATGCATAGGATGAAACATACCAGCACATTTAAATGTCTTTGCTTAAAGGGGCAGAGAGCCAGTACCACGCTGGGGGATGTGTCTCCCTCCTTTGTGTGGGGTTTGCTGGCAGAAGGCAGAGTTTCCCCCAGGCTGAGGTTGGGGGCTGGAGCAGGGAGCTCTCCCACCACATGATCCATGAGCTGCAGCAGCCCAGTCGATACCCACAGCCGGGGCCTCGCAGTTCTCTGCACGCTGCAGCCCCCAAACTCTCTGACCTGTGGCTTTGCACAGGTGCTGCCAGACATAGCTAAAGCCTTTCTGAGCTCTGGTCAGTAAAGAGCAGCTTTAGGTCATGGTGCAATGGCCAAAAACAGCCAGGCTGTGAGGCAGAGGCTTGGGGCCCTTGGGGAGACATCTCTGCTCATCTGTGTATCTGTGGGGGTCTTTACCGTAGTGGTGGGTTAATTGTTCTGCCCTCCATCCAGAGGATTTTTGAGAAAAAATCGGGCTGGGAGGAGAGAAGGTGTTAGTGCAAGAGAGTGGAGAAAGCCAGCTCCTGCATGAGGTAGAGGGCTGGGATGCAAGGGGAAGAGAGGTGGCTGGGGCTGCTGATTTGCATCCAGGCTGCTCCTGTAGCAGCAAACCTTGATGTGGGTGTGCTTCTGGCAGCGATGTTGAGGAGGAGACTGTACCCAGGTGTCTGCTTTTACAGGTTTGTGTTTCGGCAAATGCAGCTCTTCCCCAGCCCTTGCTGGAGCTCGGGCTCTGCCCGTATTTCCCAGCAGAGAGCAGCAGAGCCTCGTAGCTGCTCGCAGGGGCTCGGATGCGGCAGCCTCCGAGACCTTCTGGCAGCGCTCGCCTCCGCAAAGCACAGCAGTAAACGTTCGCTGAGCTCGCAGGCATGTCAGGCCTGTCGAGAGCATTGGTGTGGGCAAACAGAAAACACATGCTCTCAATACTGAAGATTCGGGGTTTTCCTGAAAACCAAGATGTTCACAGAAATCAGAGACCTTTCTTGAAGGGGTATTCTCTGCATTGTCTTTGTATACAAAGTTTGCTAAAAGGGAGTGCCTCAAGTATGGCTTCAGAAAGTGGGGAGATACCTGCAACAGGTTAAGCAAATCTCTTTCATAGATGGCTGGCACAGACTAGGTAAGTCTTTGTTAATGCAGGAAAGAGACATGTTATTATCTTCTGTGTTTGGAACTATTTGCTTTGAGAACCTGTTTGGCCTACCTTAGATTTAACCCTTTCTGTTAAAAATAAAATTTCAGCTGACTCTTGTTCCCTCATTTGTAATCTTACTAGGAGCATTACTGGTGATAAAGATGAATGAAAAAAGTGGGATACTGTTTCTTTGCCAAGGTGTCAAAACTAATTAATCTGTATCTAGTTTAGATAACATTCTCAAGGAAAATAAGACTTTGTTCCCGGTTTAGAAATTTACCTGCTGTTCCTGGGCATTTAAATAAATCAAATTTGGGATTGTATTGGAAGCTCCTCAGCAGTATTAACTGGGGCAGGTTCTGTCATTCCGTAATTGTCCCATTCTAGTTCCTGAAACAATTATGGTTTGTACATTCTCTTGGAAAATAATCACAGACCTTCTGGGAGGCCCAGTCCTTGTAAGGCAGAAGGATTCATTGTGGTCTTACCATCTCATGGCATGAGAGGAAGGGAATGCTGTGTTCTGGCTGAAGTCCACAGTGAACCTTCATCCAATCCTGTCTCCATCAGCTGTGGAAAGAAGGGAAGGAGGACTCTGGTTTGCCTTTTTTGCTCCATCCTGCAAACACTGCGTCATTGCTGTGCTCCCCTCTGCTGTGAACCCATCCCTGGCATTGGAACAGGGAGGCAGGCGTGGTATGGAACAGGATTTTGGAAGGCAAATGTATCATGCAGTGACAGCAAGATCCTGGATAACCCTGTCCGTAGGTCCCTCAGAGTGGCTTTCTTGCATTCCTCAAAGCCTTGTGGCCAGAGTAGCCTCTTCGTCCTCTCTTCCCCATGTGCCCTTATCTGGCCTCTGTGCCAAGCTAAGTTTGAATGTGATGCAGACCACCTAAGTCCTGGGGTCACTCAGCTGGCCTCCACAGCCTCCCACCACTCACCCTAGGTAGGATCTGTCCTTCTTTACTGATGCAAATGATGCTTTATCTTTGAATTGTTAGCTGTACATGGGAAAGGTGCAATTAGCTGCTGCAAGGAGCCAGGCCTGTCTGCCTTCCCTTGTTTAACAGAGGCTTTAATTAAAGACCCCCTGATGCTAGAAAGGCACATTAATTATTCATCTGAAAACATTTACATAGAGTCCCCCGTTTCCCTTCTTCAATAAATTATCAACTTCACATCTCCATAATTCATCGAAATGACTAAAAATACATTGTCTCAGCCTCCATCACCTCCCTTTTCACTTTGTCTATTCCAACTGTGATGGGTTCAGTATCTTAATGTGAAGGTCTCCTACTGCTCTTAAGTAAAAAGGGAGGATGGAATACGGAGGGGGAGAGGGAGAATGGAAGATTTGTCCCTTGATAGTAGTCGTGCAGATGGCAGTAATTTTTGTTTTTTTCTTTCCCACAAAACTGGCATGATCCTGAGTTTTGAAGAAGCTCATTGACTATTTCCAACAAGGAAAAAATCCGCTGAGAGGAGGAGAAAAGATGTTTCCAGGGGCAGAAGAGCTCTGGGTTTAGATGATTTCTATGCTCAGATGTAAGTAGCCTGCATGATCCTTAGCCCAGCAGTTAATCTCCTTAGATCATCTCTGTACCTCACCTGTAGCCCAGGCCAGCAGCTCACTCTGCCTGGTAGAGGAATGCTGCTTTACTAATTATAAGCTGTTCCAATATAGGTGTGTGAAAGAGGAAAAAAGAAGATAAACTTAGGCAGAGGGAGAAGTTTTGCAGCAATTCACAACAAAGGTGTCACTGTGGGCACAACTGAGGGGAAATTCACTGTGGGCACAACTGAGGGGAAATTCACTGCAAATGGTTTTCTCCAGTGCATTTCACTTTGTGACAAAGGGAACCATCAGATGAGAGGAGAAAACCCATCCTCTGAGGAATTGTTTACATGGGGATTTAAGACAAATTAGAGTGAGGTGTGAGGTAATGTGCAGAAGTTGAAGTGCACTTAAAACTCTGTGTGGAGGTTCTGATACAGAAAGAAAATGGGCACAGTTCACCATGGTGACAATTAAACAAAAGCAAAGCAAAGGTCACTTTTTCTCCAAGTATCCATGCAGGACTTAACATGTTTTCGTGTGCACTCATTTCATATCTTTGGTAATTTACCTTAACTTTCATGAATCTTCTAATCTTCAGGGACTGGAGAAGTCCATGCTCCACCTGTCTCTAAATAACTGCTGTTCCTGGAAAACCTGGAGCAGTCTTGGTGCCTACAGAAATCAGACCAGATGTGCTCTCCTGGGAGCAGAGGCAGCCAGATGCTGCAAATGGATGATCTTCCAGGATGATGGGTGGAAGGGGGCAGGATGGATACTGGCAGCTTTCTTGGGATGTGGTCAAAAAGGGCATTAGAAAATGAACCAGGAAAGGAGTGCTGACTTCAGAGGAGCTGGCCCACTTACCTTTAAAGGTTCAGTGTTTTCAGAGGGAAATAAAAAGGCTTGTTTTTGGCCCTGAGCACACACAGGGGCTGAATCTGAGACTAAAAATGGGATGGAACTGATTGCAGAGAGAGTGATACACTTATCTGGAACATTACTCTATTGACTTCTGTGGGGTTTTTTCTTTCTCTTACCCTTGTTTTAGATGGGCTGTTTTGCCTCAGCAGTGAGTAACATGGTGACAAACCCCTTGTCCAACCATGAGAATATGTCTGAACCTTGGACACTGCAATCTTACAGCTGAGAGACTAGAAGCCCTTCCCACATTCAATACATTGATTAAATTTACTAAGACATAAATATCATCTATTGCCTACCAATTAAATTATAGTTCGGATTATATTATTAAGGGATCTGAATTAGCATTCTTATGGACGTAAGAGAGGCATGTTTTTGCAGGCAATAGTTAAAAGCTCCCATCCTTTTCTTCCATCTAAGCAAACTAGATTAAAATTTTCTGTAGTGAAATTTTTTAGCACTCATATTGTCTATGGAGATCCCTTAAAAATTGTCCGGGCTATGGCTTTCATCCAAATGTACGTAAGTATCAGTCTTGAGGTACCTCACTCACAATCCAGCCTTTGCTATTAAATTTGTATCAGCCTTAACATGCTTTGAAGTAATAATCAGTGCTGTGTCTCCAGGGGGATAGGACAATATGTAATTGGCTTAAACAGAAGGAAGATCTCGTTAGACATTAAGAAGCCTTTACTAATGGTACAGTAATTAAGCACAGGAATAAATGGCTCGAGGCCTTCTGCCTGTAGAGAAGTTTGGATGAACACACTGAATCTTGTCTTCTCCCACAAGGAAAGCAAAGATCTTTCTTTGCAGTTTCTTCCAACTTTGTTTTCTATGATTCTGCATATGCCCGCAGAGTTTTCTTGCCAGAAGTGGCAATAGCAGCATTTTGATTGCCACTGCATTGTCATTGAAAATGCTGCCCCATCAGTGCCCCAGCGGAAGAACAGACTGAAATAACAGAATGCCAGTGAGAGCATCCTTTCTTTCCAAGCTGGCAGGAGCAAGCCATTCTGGAAGGTGATGTACATCTCCCATAACCCATGCTCCAGCTTCCTTGGTTGAGCCAAATTGTCTTCTCTGCTTGTCAAATGGGAGAAGTGTTATCACTGTAATTAGAAACATTAAAGCAATCAAAATGAGCATACAGGCATAATTAAGGCACTATTGGTTTATGTCCCCTGCAGGCATTCTTTTAGAATAAATGACTTTTTGGTTTAATTTAAGCCTCTTCCAAAACATCACTAAAAAAAAAGGGTAAAGGAGTTTCTATCCATATATTCACCAGTAAAACTACTTAGTTTTTGATCTCATAACCTAGTTTATACTGGTAAAATTTCCCTGCCCTGACAAAATCTAGAGGGTATTGCTGAATAAAGAGCTTAGCTTGAAAAGGATAAGTTGGGTCTGAACAACAACAATCAAAGAGGAGCAAGAGAGACTTCACTGGCTCTGGATCAAGCCCTTCATAAAAGAGGAATTAGCTGTGCTCTGCCAGTGTTGGACATGATGTTATGAAAGTGCCACTTTTTCCTGAGAAGGAAAGGTACACAGAATAATTAACAAGGGTGGAAAAGTGTTTTCCAACCTGGGGGGGTGAAAAACAGAGGGATGAAATCAAGAGCATCGAGTGAATGTAGAGGAGTTGCAACTCTTCTGCCCCTCTGTAAGACTGGAGTGGTGTTGCACTATGAAAGGGGTTGAGCTCCACTCACAGTGCTCACTGACAGTGCTCACTGGGTTAAACCTTGGAGAAGTAGATGTTCAGCTCTGACTTGCTGAGCTGAAGAATGTAGCCACAACCTGTCTACCTGGGAAGCATGAGCTCAGCACCATGTATGCATGTATATATGGTGTGGTTTGGATGCTGGCAAAGAAGCACAATTGCCACCCATTAGAAAAGTGCTGCCTCTTGGTTCCTCCTTCCGCCAGAGGAATACTTTTTCCTGTGAGCCTGGTAGTTGTAATGGCCAGTTCAGCCCAAGAAAAGGGGCTCAGGGTTACCCCTGGGTCAAGGCAGAGTTGCTTGCACACAGTGTAAAGAATGGGAACATGCACATCCAAATGCGTGAATATTTTCTGTCCTGGCTGCCTTCAGCTCACAGGAAGGTTGAGTGACAGAAGAACTGGCAGGTGGACTTTATTTGAGGTTGATGTTAACCTTCCCACTGGTGTGAGGTTACAGTGTCTATTGGGTATTCCTAATGGTCTGGGAAGAATATTCAAATTTTACCATCTCTGCAGGGATTTGATCCTACAGTGTGTTCTCAGAAATGTATTCCTCGTGTCCAATCTTCCCTGTTTTAATGAACTTTGGGTCTTTGATTCAACTCTGGTGAGATCCCACACAAACCCTCAATCTGGCTGGTATAGGTGAGAAACGTAGCAGAGCCAGCTAATAGTGGTGCAGATGGAAGGACATGGCCACTTTCTCTGAGAACCTGCCTTCCTGACAGGGTTAACAAGGCCCATGTTAGCACTGTGGGGTCACTGTCCCACTCGTGGCTATTCCAGACTCAGCTGTTTGCCCATGAGCCAGAAGAGTTGACAGCTTCACAGCTGGCATCTCCCATGACCAGTGCCTGGGCTTGGCTGCTGTGAGCTGCAGGCTAAACTCATCATGTGTTCCTTTGTGCAGATAACATGACAAGCAACAGGTACTGCAGGGTGCTGCTGCAGCTTCCTGGTCCTAGCACTGCCCTCACAGGTACAAAGTGCCATCCATCAGGATCTGAATGTCCCTGTGCTGGACAGCTGAGAGGAGATGGGCAGCACAAGCCACAGAGGTAAATAAGAGACTCTAAGTTTCCTTACAGCACTTCATGATAAAAATAAGTCATGGTAAGAGTCAGTGAATGTGCCCTTCCTCCCCAAAACTGACTAAGCAAGAGGTTCAGGGATGCAAGGGTAATTTTTTTGGTTCATATTTCAGCACACACGTGAAGACTAGAACTGTGGAAATGACTTTTGTCCTTGCTCACTCTAGCTCTGGCTAAGATCTCTGCAGTCACAGAATGACTGGGGCGAGCAGCTCCCTTATCCCAAAGCCTTGCCCTGTTAGTGAGGCTGCTGCTTCCCTTGCTTGCTTGGCTTAGGTTGTCTGGGTTAGGATTGCTGAAGTTCCTGGATAGGGAAGGAAGCACAGGAGAACTTCTACACTGGAAACTCTCCTGCAGCACCTCTGCAGAGGGCACAAACGCCACTCCTCTAGCTCACTATTTTTTGGTCCCCTGTCCCCAGTGAGTGTTGCCACAGCTGATGTGCCATCTGCACAGAGCAGACTGACGGCCCTTTCCCTTGCCCCACGCCCTCTGCAGAGGCAAAGGGCTGGCAACGGGCTGTGACAGACGTGCAGAAGGACAAGGTGAACGTCACAGGCGGCACCAAGAAAATCCATCCGAAACCTTGCTCCATATGGGGAAGTACAGTTCCAGCTGTTCAGCCTCCGGAGTAAGCTGACTCTGAAGCTGCTGCTACCCTGGCTGTAATGCTAGGCAAGCACAGCCCCATCAGAGCTGGTGAATAGGGGGAAAGCAGCAGGGGTAGCAGCATCACGCTGGTACAAGGAATCTCGTGATGCCATTGCTCCCCATGATTATGCTGTTAACAGCCAAGCAGGGTGGAGTTTAATGAGCAAAGGTAGATGAGAAAAGGAAAACAACTGAGACAAATGATGTTTAAATGTGACGGCTCATTAAACAAAAGCTCTCTGCTATGTTTCTTTCCTTGGTAGCAACAAAAGGGACAATGGCTATAAGTAAAAGGCAACCCACTGACAACAGGAAGGATTTATAGAAAGTAACACACTTAATTTAGCTGCTCCAGCATGAATGAGCAGAGATATTTTGCATCAAGTAACTCAAGTGAAGGGTTTTGTGATGTCTTTGCATGAGGCAGAGTGCTCTTTTCTGCCCAAACCCTTGGAGCTTCTTGCTATTTGAATATCAAGGACAAGTTCTGCTTTTCTTTGTATCTGAATTCCTGTTGTCTTCAGTAGATGTTTTGCAGTGTAGAAGTCAGTGCAGTAGGACTGGGGGCCTCATACTAGTGTGTCAACCATCCTGTCTGGCCTGGTTTAACAATGCCTGCCTGTGGGACCTTGATCCTTACCAGATACTGTAGCTTTTACTGAACTATAGGCTTTCACAAATTTTGAGAAGCTATGCTAGCCAATTCTCCTTCAAAAGACAGCAACAACTTCAACAGTGTCCCTCCTGACAGATATAATACCACTTCCCAAAGGATCTGAGTGGTAGAGGACCTACACCCCCCAAACTGAGCAGCTATTCCAGTGTTTCATTATCATTATCCAGCCTCTCAGTACATTGCCCTCTCCAGTCAGGATATGGAGGACAGATTATTTCCTCCTTCTTTGCCAAAGCCTTACTATCGATTGTGTAGTAGATTGCCTTTCAGCTTTCCAACAACATGTGAGAAAAGATCTCCATGATGTTCATCTGTCTTACAAGGCAAATGGCTACTCTGCATTTGTATAAATCAAGGAATTGTGTGTGATTTTCTGCCTGACAAAAAAGATGCAGTCTATCTTATTGAAGTTCCTATTGTGCTATTTATGAGACTGGTGAAAGCAATAGTCTTCAGGCATGAAATACCTGATCCCCCAGGAGCTCCCACAGTTAAGTTCTTGAGCTCAGAAGTTGGCCCTGCAATCCAGCAAGAGTGAAGATGGTCCCTGGACTTCTTTGCCAGTTCAAATTGGATCAGGAATGAGAAAGACTGAGTACACGATCACTTCTGATGTTAGGAAATCTTGGATAGCAAGAGAATGGTATCTTTAGTGCTCTTTTCTTGTTTTCTGCATGGGCAACTCAGCTTTTTCAGAGGTTACATTGTCCAGTATTGGAAAATTTAGTCATTTGGATGCTGTAGAAAGTATGCTGCTAGGTCTCTCCATAACGAAAACCAACAACTTCGGAGCAGATGCAGAGAGATGAGATTTAAACCCCCTATTCACTGGCTTTTTTGAAGGTCATGTGCCAAGGAGCTAACACAGATTCTAGTATTCCTGTTGAAATGGTGGTGCATGACAGCAGTGGTTTTGTTGGTTGTGTTCTGCACATGACTGTGCTGACATCGTAAACCACAGTAAAACAGATAACTTTGTTCTGTCTGATGTAACAGAAGGTCTTCTGTCTCCCAAATGTCATTTGATCCAAGAGGGATTGAACTGATTTGAAAGCAGCTTTCATCAACATCCTCTCTGTTCCAAGTGAGGAGCTTGCACCGTTGGAACTACCTATTCACAGATCTCGTGGGAAGACAGCCAGCAAAATGCAGTGTCCATACAGAAAGTGCTTATTGGTTAAGAGATGGCAACTGTGTGGACAGGAGAAATGCTGCTGAGACAACTTATCTACAGTGAGGAGTTTAAACATTCAGTTCTCACTTCCATACCACTGCATCTCCTACTTAGTGAATGTCAAAATGTTGCAGTTGAGCAACATTTCATTTTGTGCATAGAAATCAATGGTCTGATTGATTGCCCTCAGACTGGTTTTTGTTCAAAATTGCTGAAGCCCCATTACCTGGATGACATGAGTCAGAGAAATTAAAGTCTCACTGATTATGATGTTATAAAGCAATCTGAATCTGCAAAAGAATAACCTACATATTTGATAACAGGGCACGTTGTTTGCAATTGACACTTTGAAGGCAGATACCTACTGTTAGAGCACACTAAAAGAAAACCAGGACACAGCAATAAGACAAGGCCAACTGGGTATGCAGTGACTGAAGCATGTTTCAGCTTAGAATCCAGCAGTGAGTGAATTTCCAAAACTTCTTGCTGACAGCAAAATTCATCTCCAGCTGCATTGCTTAAGTGCGTGTATGTGGAAAGCTCTGACATTGCAGTCAGCAGAGACCCAGTCAATGCAGGTGGTGCATTGGAGAGTTGTGCTGCTCTTGTTAGACACAGTAGACACAGCTGATGGGTTGAATGGCTCTCCAGAGTCTGCAGCCTGCATTGACCTCTTTTCTGTTGACTGTAAGCAGACATTTGGCCCCAAGTTCACATGCAGGTACCCACAGTCCAGACAGCCACATCTCACATTGGCTGCGAGTACACACAGTTCCTCTCACTCCTCAGCTGCAAACCTCACCTTGGAGTGCACCCTGTCAGTCAATAACAATAGCAAGCAGCTTGAAAAGATGGTTGCCAAAGAATAATCTCCAGTTCCCTGGCAGTAGTATCAGTTTAGTGTTTAAGACCAGTCCTTCCACCTTATTTCACACCGTAAGGAGGTAGAAAGTATTTGGAAACTGAGTCCTTAGTTGGAATGTCTTCTGAAGGGTATTTTCACAAAACATTCAGTCCCAGAAGTCAAGAATGTATATATTTATATATAATGTCTTGGTTTGAAACCTTTTGCCCACCCTGTCTATCTTATAAATGACTTCTTCTCCTGACTTTGCTCTGATGGATTTCCTAGAGTTTTCTTAGTTCTTTCCAGGTGGCCTCTCTCCAGTTTCACATCTACTGATGACCACATTTTCTTCCTGTGTCTACTGAAGGCAATGACCACTATATCTATTCCAAAACAGCTCCCCATGGACAGACCCAGGGAGCTTCTCGTGACAAAGAGCAATTTGATGTTCATACACATTATGCTGATATGTAAACCCACCAAGGATGACCAGAAGAAATGGGACCTGACTGTCTTCATAAATTTCCTCAAGTGTGTGATGGGTAGTAGAACATGCTCTTGCCAATGACCTCTGAGATTGCAGTATAAAATTAACCTAAAGTGTCTAAAAAGCAACAAGAGGGGAAGGATGTATTTTATGTCAATTCAGTCAAGAAGTCCTCAGAATTAGTTGCCTGAAGTGTTTGGGAAAGCTGACAAAGTATAATAGCACAGAGACTATTTTCTTGCTTCTCAGCAAAGACAGCATTAATCGTCTGGGCTTAATATAGCCTTCCACATGCCAACTGGGTGCAAAATTATGGCTGGTATTAGAAAACCACTTACCATGTGGACAGGCTTAAAGTGCAATAAGCTGTGGGGTGTGGATGCAGATGGACTATGCCTAAGGACAAACAGTGACCTTGAGAATTGTATGCCATGTCTCTGGAGATATAGTGCCTCTTCATTATGAACCCTGACAGACATGGAGTTCTTCATCAGTGGTGGGGCAAGGAAGGACTTAGATTTGGAGCCAGGCTTGAATTTTGCAATCCATATATCTAGAGATGTCTGAGCATGAGAGATTTACTGGAATGGGTTGTATACACCGTTATAACATCTGTATTCATAATATAATGGGCCAATATACATCAAGAGTGTGTCAGAGAGAGAATCCACAGCTTTGGATGTTTGCAAGAACAGCATGTATAGAAAAAACCCATCCTTTTCTGTACCCAGCCTGGCTTAATTGGTGTGTCTTCTGGCAAGTAGTTATCCTTATTTTGATAGAAAAGGAGCAGAAATATGGCTGAGTATCTCATCTGAGACTTTGTCTTAGCACTTGAAGAATGCAGAGTATATCAAATAAGGTCAAACCTTTTAACACCCTGCATTGTAACATCTGTACAACACAGCTTAGAGATTGTTGTTCTGGTATTACCACCTAGTAATGTGGGCTCAATGGTGCAGTGCTTATATAACACTCTTTTTTTTCTGTGCATGAATTGTGTCTCAATCCTGTTTTTCTCCCTGTAGATTTTCTCAAAAGTTATTAATAAACAATTTCAACTAATATGTTTCTGGTTTTGCAATACATTCTTTGTTGTTCTATCTGTAGTTGGCCTCCTTGCTTATGCAGCAATCTCTCTTGGTGGTCTCTGATGATAAGATTAATTTTAAGAGCATGATAATAAATATACTGTCATTAAAGTCTTTTGGACAAATGCAAATCTTTGCTAAAATTAGAAGACATTCAGCCCAGTATTTCTGCAGTTATCCAGACACTGACATACAACATCATCACACAGAGTGAGTTGAGCAGAAGGCTGATGCATGGATCAGGATTTTTGATAATCAACCAACACTAGTATTTAGGTAATTATGTCTGTATGGGAAGTTGTGACATCTCTATCTTACGTGTAGTGCCAGTTACTGACACAGCTTCTTTTTATAACTAAAATATACCTTTCCTGCCTGAAAACATTAGGATAATTGTGGGAATATCTCTTATTACTGAACCACCTACCACTTGATGAAAATGACAGGGCTTAGCTTGTATGAATTAATGCTGAAAGCACAGAGGAGACTACCTATGGCTCCTCATCTGACTACTGGAAGCATGAAAGGTGTGGCAGCAGGGCTGGAGCTGAAAGAAGCAACTAAAAAGAAGGGGAAGTGAGAACATCCTGGCATTTCCAGCTATCATCTTCTCTTGTTAGTGACCAAGATGACTGCCACTGAGACCCACTAAGCTGAGGGGCTCATCTATGTCTTGCCTTCTGGCTGGAAAAGGGGCCCAAGGGAAAAGGCTGGATATTGTGCCCCTGCTTCACTGTTGAACCTATCTGGAGGTAGGAACATCCTTTACTGCTGCACATGCTCTTGTGCAAACCCATCTCCTGGCCACAGCCAGGAAGGGAGAGTTGACTTTGCCAAAAGCAGCTGCTGTGCACTTAATGTGTCATGTTGTCATTACCAGATGTGTTGGTTTTTATATACTGGGGATCCATTTTCCTTCCCAGCCTGCAACTGGGAAGCATAGCTGTGCTCCTCACTGCTAGGCCACCATTCGGGCTGTGAGTGGAAGGTCAGCCCTGTCTCCAGACCACAGACACACACCAATCTCTGACCCTCTCATTGGCCATCTTCCAACAAACTCTGTCCCATGTTCAGATTTGGGGAGAAATAGCCTTAATTGTGTGCTAAACCTCTGATGCATGCCTTGCAAAATCTGCTGGGGTCTGTCTGAATGACCAAATAACAAGGCCCAAAGTGCTTGCTCTGAGCTGGAGTGCTGTAGCTGTGCTGGTGTTCATCTGAACCCTGGTGGTTCAAGGCTGCTCACTGTGCTTCTTCCACTGGATGATGCCTCACCATTCCTGCTTCCTTCTCCCTTTTCCCTTCCATCCCCACGGCAGGAAAGACTCCTTGGCTTTTAGGTGGGGGTAGGTCATGGCAGATGTGTGTTCTCCTTTGAGACTTGCCCACTGCTCGGCTTAATTAATCCTGACACATTGCAGTTGCTGTTACGGAAGAAATGTCAAGAGAAATTAGACCAGCTGGTAGCATGAAAACTGGGGAAGCGTGGTACCTCACTTTCCTGGAGAAGTTTGATTTGCTTTCCTGGCAAGGGCTGTGGGAGACTGGATGGCTGTGAGCAGAAGAGACTGTGTTACCTGCTCTTTCCACAGTCCCCTTGCGATAACACCCAGAGAAAAGACAGTAAAGACCTGTTCTCCAAACAAGCCAAGCAGGAGATTTAACCAGCAGCAAATGGCGTGGTTGGGCTTTCGTGAGAACTAGGACAGCCATGGGATTTGGCTTGGCTCAGGGTCCTGGTTACCTGAAGCGTAAGGCTGTGAGGAGCTCTGGGGCTTTGTTGAGCTCCTCAGAGAGGAGACAAGCACTACTGAGTTGCTTCTTTATCTTCTTTTATTCTATGAGCCCCTCTAGCAGCTGTTTCTCACAATTTCCTTCACCTTTCTATCTATTTACTTGAATGTTTTCATATACCAATCAATTTTATGGGATTTATCAGCAGCTTTCATGCTTTTTTTTCCTTAAAGAAAGCAACCTTCATATTTTGATGTTTCATTTGACCATCATATCTGAGCTCTTTCTTTTCTGCAGTGATCTTATTTAATAAAATGAGAAGCCAATCTAATAACACACAGTGCAGCTGCACAATGTGGATGCATTGTGAGTGCATATTTCCCCCTATATGAACATCTCCTCCTCTGTGCTCTCCTGTGGCACATCAGCTTGTAAGTCTGCAGATGCCACAAGCTTGGCACTTGCAGGGAACTGGCTTTTAACACTTAAATATGGCCCAAAGTTCAGGAGCACTTTTTGTGCTGTCTTGGGGATGCATGCAGGTAAAATTTCACCTCTGCTTAATGATTGGCAAAAAAATCTCTTTGTTCTTACCAGACAGGCACTTACTTGCCAAGGGCATGTTACTCATATTTAAATAATAAGAATAAGACCTTGCCATGGCATGGTATCTCTAGCTTGAGAAGCTCAGAAAGAAGTTTGGCTTCTGGTAGGATTAAAGAGGTATTTTTCTCATATTTTGAACACACAGATTGCACATCCCATTGCAGTGTTGAAGATCTCACTCCTGATTTCCGTGCCAGGCTCAGTGCAGGAGTGCTCCTCTGGGATTCCTCTGGGGAGTGGATCATGAGCAGAGAAGAGACCAGGGACTCAGTGAGGAGAACAGAGAGGAGGAAAAGGAAGGATGGTTTGTGAGGGCCACAACACCCCTTAAGGGACAAAGGCCTGCCTGCAGCAGATGTTTTGGTAGGATGATGGCAGTAGCTTCTCTGCACTGTCAGGCTCTTTGCACTGCACCACCAAGTTCCAAGCTCAGGGCTGGTCTAGGCACAGGGTTACCCAGGCCAGGAGGTTATAGGAGGCAGCAAGACAGTCACAGTCTCTGGCCCACTATACCTATTTGTGCTAAAGAAAGCTGGGCTATTGTTGGCAGTGACAGCCCCTCTGATGTGCAGCAATTGGTGCATCGTGGTCACTGTGTGTCTGCCAAAGCTCATCTGACCCCTGAGAAAGCAGTGCCATGGTCTTGTGTCCCTCATCCCCATCCTATTCTATACTCCTCAAAAGGTCAGAGCATTGCTTATTCTCTCCCTCTCTCTCTTGTGGTCAGGAAAAAAAGGGATGTTCTGTTGTGCTGTGGAAGACTTGGTTTGTGGAAACAAGCCTTTCTCTCTCACTATGGGCTTGATCTGAAGCTTACTGCACATTTCCAAGGTGTAAGAGGGCAAAGGGAATGGGATTTGGGGGCTGTGAGAAGCATAGCTCAGATATCAGACCCTGACTCCACAACCATTCATTTTCCCTTTGCTATCCTACCTTCCACAGGCCCTAGTCTAGAGTTCTAGAGATTGCTAGAGTGAGTGTCACCAGGCTGCACAAAATGCTTTCTGCCTGTGGTAACAGCAGGTCTGCCTGCCCTCTGGATGGTGAGTTTCCAGTGAATTTATAGGAGACCAGAACCCAGTAGGCACCACTGCTCCATGGGTCCTAGCATCCATTTCCTTGTTGGGAGAGCTTGAGGAGCTGTGAGTGTGGGGAGCAGCCTCATAGCTCTGTGTGGAGGAGAGTGTGTGTTTGCATGGTGCTGATCATGATGCATGAGGGGGGAGTGCACCTCTGCCTGGGTCTCTCTGTACATACCAGGCCACTGCCTGAGCTGGGGCTGTCTCATGCTGAGAAAGGTGCACAGGTGAGGGCTGATCTGATATTTTTTTCCACTAATCACGTGTATTTCACTGGCTGAAACTGGCCACAACTTAGAAAGGCATGGCCAGTTTAAGTCATTTTAACACAAGCACACAGGGGCTCCTGGCTGTCCCAGCTCCCTGGCACTGCTGCCCTGTTGGAAGTTGCCAGCCCTGCACAATCTGCTGGGAAAGCTGTTCAAGTTTCCCTCCCTCATCCAAGTTCTGCGCAATCCTCAAGCTTAGCTCACATCAACCATTCTGATGGCTTTAAGTAATGCATTGAGTCCATAGCTTGGATTTGGGAGGTTCCTGTGGGCTGGTCTCCCAGCAGTGCTATGCAAGCTCCATCCTTGCAGAAGCAGGGAGAGGATGTTGAAGTACATCTGCTCTTCCACTGGCTTGGCTGAACCTGAGGGAAGGCACCTCTTCATTGCCTGAGGCCTTTCTCACTCACAGCCTTACCCTGGGTTAGTTAAAGCATCACAATCCTCTCCCTGAGCTCTCTCATGTTAGTCTAAAAGTGTTTTACATCTGCTTTTTAATTCATAATTTCCTTACAGACTTAACATGGATCATCATAAGCTTTTCTCAATCCTGTAGAGTACAAGTGAAGTCAGGAGGGGCTTCAACTAAATGCATATTACACCAGAACAATTTTAAGGGTAGGCAAGCTCTGAGCAACATGGCTGAGGACATGTGAATATTCACAGTCAAAATAAATACCGTGTGGGGGACCTAATAAATTCAAGCAGTCAATGCAGTAGCAGGAACTGCTGTCAGTGTCCATGAGCAAAGAAAGACAAAGTTCATTCAGGTAAATAAAAAGGTATATTCACTCTGCATTATTCACCCAACCACAGCTTCTTCTCACAGAAACCAAGCTATTAATGTCTGGAACAGGGGAGAAAGCAAAGAAAAACATGCAAGAGAAGTGGAAACAAAGTATTTTTTCATGTTTTGGCTACTGAGACTAAACTATTAAATATGTTTGCTGAGGATGGAAGGATATGAGATATGAAGCCCTCAGGCAGGAACAGCGATACTGAACAAAAAGATACCCCTGGGGCTTTTTGCTTTGGCTCTGAAAGGTGCTCCAAGGATGGTTTTCACTGGACCCACTTGAAGGAAGGAGAGATCCTCCCCACCCTTTCCTGTAGGACTGCAGATAGTAAGAATGGAAGGACTGACACCTGGCTGTGTCTGGAGGGAAGACTTACTGATAATACTGCTGTCCTCATACTCATGTT
The DNA here is from genome assembly GCA_013398075.1 of Notiomystis cincta. Taxonomy (NCBI): domain Eukaryota; kingdom Metazoa; phylum Chordata; class Aves; order Passeriformes; family Notiomystidae; genus Notiomystis; species Notiomystis cincta. The sequence continues at coordinate 18,852 of VZRX01001008.1, forward strand.
CTTGAATAAACCACTAGAAGTTAGCTATCATTAGTGTCTCAACAAATTACAAAAAGGTTTGGGGACCTGCTCCTTTGGGCACTTTAGTAAACCTGGACCTTATTAGACATCTTTTAGAAAGTCAGCAAAGTCTTTGCACATTTACTTCAATGTTATTAATTTACAAGGGCTACTCAATTAAGAGAGTCCACTAACTTGTAAAACTTTACTTATTTACACTGCTTCTTGGAGAAGGATTTTCTTGGAGCGTGATGATGATAAGCTTAGGCATTACAAATCCTCTTGCTGCTTTTGTCAACAGGCAGCCTGAGAGCATTAATCAGAGGGATGCACACTTCCCAGCAGTGACTTTGCTCCAGCTACCTGCCCTGCGAGGCACCAGCTTCCCTCCGAGTCTGGAGGAGCTCTGCACACCAGCATTAGCTTTTACCAGGGCTGGGGACCCCATTTGAAAGGCAACAGGAAATTGGAATGCTTCTCATGACCCTTTTTTGGGCAGCAGGCAAGACAAGGCTGTGTTTGCCTCAAAAGCAAAGCACTCTCCCCACAGTATGCATTTTGGCTCAAGGCAATTTTCTCGTACCATGCCTGCCTCCACTGCATGAAGCTTCATCAGGGCAAGATATGGGGTACACTTGGGCTTCAAAGCATGCTCCAAATCACTTTTCAGACAAGTGAAAAATTGCAGTTCAACTTACTGCTGCAGAGAAGGGAAATGGGAGTGCAGGGTGAGGAGGACTGGGAGTATTGTGACCTCCAAGCCCTGTTCCAAATGCTCCTTGTTTGTCTAGGAGCCTCCAAGTCATTTCAGTCCAAGTCAGTTATGCAGCTCTATGTTACTTAAATGGCAAATAGGTAAATGCTGCTGCTACTCCTGGGAAGTGCTGCTGTACATTAATGGTATGAGGAACTTGGCACGATTTCAGCCCTGCCCCAGCCCAGGGTGTTATTTTTCCCTGTGTCACTGCTGCAAGTGAGATTTATCAAGGATGATTTTCCCATTCCCGATAGTTACTGAGATTTTGCTCCCCGTCTCCCTGGTGTGCAGACACTGCAGGTCCATGAAGTGGGAAATTTGAACCCACCTGGCAGACTGGCACAAGTCCTTCTTCCATGACGGACTCACTGAGATGGTGCTGAGGAAGGTGAACCGATCAAGTAACAGCTATGGGCAAGAAAGCCACTGTCACAGGCAATGAGATAAAAGGGTAGCATCTATCTGCCTGAACAGGAAGATATTAGACACATAGAGAGTTTGACACAGGTTATGTAGCAGTGAATTGTTGCACATTTTGACCCTTTGTCCAGTGTCTGCCTGTCTGGCTACTTGGGCTTCTTTCTGTGTTATTCAGAGCATTATGCTGTGTATTGACATTTGTCTTCTTTGAAAGCTGCAGGGAGAGGATTACCCACTGCTTTCCTACATGGAAAATGCCATTAATGAAATTGAATGCAGTGGGTTCTGCCTTCCCTAGGAGCTGCATGGCTTCACAAGCATGTCATGAGTGTGTTGGTAACCTTTGCTGCCCTGAAAGGGTTTGCTTCTTGAAGTAAATTGATTTCCCCTCCGAGTCAACATGAAAGCAAAGTTTTTCAGCTCTGACTATTCTACAGGTGCTTGTGCAAAATCTAATGAATGTGTTAATGTGCAATGCAAGGATGTTGCTAGGAAACTTGTCAGAGCTAAATGAGGAAATGCTGTTAATAGAGGCAAGTGGCAGGGCCTCAAAGTTTTCCTTTGCAGTCCTGCTGACGGCTGTTATTATATAAACAAGGCCAACTGTGACACTGTGTTGGGTCATCCTCTGGTGACAGCAGGTTTGCTTAAAAAGCAGTAAAAGTAAATTTAAAAAAAAGCTTCACTCTTGTGGTGGGTTTTGATGTTCTTCCATCCCAGATAAGCTTTACTACACTGGTTCTGTAAAGGGTGGGTAAGTGCCTTCTCTCTCGATGTGCTGGTGAGGACTTTGCCTTGTTTCACTGTGCCTATTTGACACTCACTGGTGACTGGTCTGAACCAGCCTCTGCAGATCTGTCTAAGCCCCAAATTGGGGCAGTATTTTCCCAGTCAGCCTTGAAGTGTTTTGTGAGCTCTAGAGCACTGAGGGAGGTAATTTTTGCCTCTACCTTTGTCTGTCTCCAATGGGCCTCTTGGAGTTTAATTAAGCTCAAAGATGATATTGGATGAGAGATTTTCTTCCCCTCTTTGTGTGCTAAAATGCCTATAGAGCCCAACGGATGCAAAGTTAGCAGGGTCTGCTAGTATCTTATGTTCGGAAGAGACCAAAAAACTTTTGGCTCAGGTTGCCTGTGGGCACACTTAATGATCTTCCCAAGTTAACCCCTCTTGCCTTTCCCTCCTAATGGCACAGTGTTTCTGCAACAAATGTTGCTCTTCCTGCCATTACTAACCCTAAGGAACAGCCCATTTTGCTTCTTCCAAAGGTTAGGGAGTGCTGAGCTTGTTCTCTTTTGGAGAAACATTAAACTGTGTATGTTATGTTCTTTCCAACTCCTGCGGAAGTTGGGGCTGGCAATCATGGCTTGCTCCCAGCTGAAGCTGTGACATTCTGCTGCTTTAGTTTTTCTTCCAGCTTCTTCAGTACATAACACTTCTCTTCATGTCATCACTTGTTGCATTAATTTTAATATTTTTTTTTTTTTTAGAAACAGCCAGGGAAAAAACCCAAACCAACTAAAGGAAGTAACAAAACTCCAGCAGCAAAGGTTTTCTTTGGATGTAACTGCTTGTTCTCTCATCTCAGAGGGACCTGCATGTGCCAGCTGTCAGCTGGAAAGTCTTTGCTGTGGTGTGATGTGTGGATGGGAGCAAGTTGCACGCCAGGTAAGCTTTGTTTTGGAATGAGTTGACAAGGGAGTTGTTCCTAATGTGTCCTGAAGTACAAGTTGTTTATGTGGCTCATTTTGAAGAGGCCCTGATAACCTTTTAGCCCACTGCATGCCAACTGCTGGGAAAAAAACCCAAAACAAAACAACCCTGGAATAATGTAGTGAATTTAAAATGTTGTTTGGAAAAACTCTTTCCTCCTTGGCTCCCTAGTGTTCAGATTCAGATTTTTTTTTTTAATCTTGAAGGCTTTGCAAAAGATTATCTGATATATTTTTTTCATCTCTTAGCTGATCTAATAAAAATTAATTCTTTTCCCTGGAAAGGTTGTCTCAGCTACAGCCTAAAGAGTTCACAACTACAACAATACTACTACTGTGAACAAAGTTGCCTCCATTTCAATGAATTCAACTGTGTAGAATTCAAAGGAAATTAGCTGTGCAACCATTTAAAAATTACTCAAATGCATTTCTATGCAGAGAAAGTCATAGAATTAAAATCTCGAGTCTTTTCAGGACATGTGTCCCCTTTGTGCAGCTGGGAATTGCCCTTCCCTAATAGCATGAGGCTCCTATTTCTATCCCTTCACAACCACCAGGCATTAAAGATGAGAGGGTTTTTGTTGTACAGGGTTTTCATGCCTAGAAAAGCATCACTTGCCCAAGGCTGAATCTGAATCTAGTCTGTCCTGAGTGGTGATAGTTTGGGGAGAAATGCCTTTGAAACTTATGAGTTATTTGTAACACTAGAATACATCTTGGTGGAGATGAATTAATGGGTAGAGTACAGCTGAGCTGGTGAAAGATACATGATTAATTCAGTTTTGACAGGACTGTTTAATTTATAGCCTGGATCACACCTTCAATTAGGCATATCACATTATTTATTTCTACTACTGTAGAGCCTAGGAATACCAAACCTGAATGTCAGCCATAGTGTGCTTGGCACACAAACAGAAGTGCAGGAATAAAGGTACAATGTGAGAGAGAAAGAGCACACCTGAATAATATTAGACTATTTTGGGAGGCAGTGTTGCTCATTACTGAAATATTGGACTGTTGAAGCTTTCATGCTTAATGACTACTGGACTATTTCCATAAATGTCCCAGTTTCTGTCTTTGCAGCCATTCCTTCATGGAGGCCAAGCTTGATTCCAAGGAGAAGTAAGCTGAGGGGGCAGGACAAGCACTGCAAAGGTGGATGTCCAGTGCTGCTGTAGATGATGTGGGGTTTGGATTCCAGGGTCACCAGAGTTTTGCTCATGAGAGGTGTGTGGGTTCCTGCCTTCTGGTGAGCTGAAACTGTAAGACAGAACTATAGAAGAGAAAGGGAATTTGCCTGTAAGGGAAGAGGTCTACTCCAGGCAGGAGCAGGTTAATGTGCCTTGTAGGCATGACCCAAGAGATGAGGAAAGCTAGCTAGGCTGAAGCTTCTGGTTCCTGCAGGGACATTAGCTGCTCTTGCTGTTGGCCCATCTCTCACCATCAAACAGCCTAGGGAAAGTAGGCTCAAAATGGACTCTGGCCCCTTTACTCTGTGGGGGAGGACCCCCTGCCAATGCCTGGGAAGTGGATGTCAGTCAAAACCCCATGTTGCTGTCGTGGCACTGAAGACCTTGCTGTCCTACCTGTAGGGCTTGCAAGGCTGTTGCAGGAGCTCTGCTGTGCCCCTCTGTCACACCCTGGGGCTGCTGCTCACTGCAGAGCTTGTGCTCCCCTTGTTAGCGATTTCAGAAGTATCGCTGCATAAATCAATATGCAGGAAACTAACTTAGTGTCTCTGCCAGGTGCCTGTTTTCCTGTAGCCTTCCCCAGTATTTCAGACTGGATTGAATGAGCAGAGAGCTATATTTGTGTGGAAGTGAGATGCCAGCTCCTTAAGCATTCATTTATTGGGCTGCAGGCCAAGGAATATTTTGGCCCTTGATTGCACGTTGCTTGCTGCATTTGCTTAATCAAATGGGGAAGCTTTTAAACTTTCTATCCAACAACATGAATACATTATTGTACAGTCTTCTGATTTCCTTACTAGCAACATGTCAGTAATGAAAATGGAGCTAAGGAGGAAAGAATCAACAGTGTAATTTGTCTGAGTCGCTCTGGGATCCAGGTATGGATAAGGACTCTGCTCTTCTCTCTTTCATAACATCAAGATCCATTTTATGAAATGTCTTAGAAAAATCTGGTTTGTAGCTGCTTGATTTCCTAGAGGAAGCTAGCTGCTTTTTTTCTCTTTTGGGAGAGGGATTCATCCTTGGAGATGACACCTCCTGAAAATCATTATAGAAAATAGTATCCGTGGTAACTGGAGCTGATATTTCTATACTCAGAAGAAATCTGTGCCATCTCAAACTGGGAGTTGATTGGATGGGGGAGGATAACTTCAGAAAAAAAGCTGCTTTGAACCACTTGAGAGAGGATCAGGAGGCCATGTGAGGTGCTCAAATGTAACTTTACTCACCAGTAAATATAACCTTATGCACAAGTGTAAGCCCAGTCCCAAATTCAGCAGTACCTGCATCAGCTTTCAAATGGTGGTATGTCCAGAGAAGTCTTTTGGACCTTTCCTGTCCTACAGGCACTTAAGTTGTTAAACTGTGTTTGTGCAGTTACTCCTCTGAGAACACTTGCTTTGGTTAGTATGCCCTGTTATCAGAATGAGCTTGCTGTCATCCTCTACTGATTAAATCGGATTGAGCTCAAATACTGTGCAGGGATGTGCAGGCCTTGATCCATTACCACAAGAAAACAAGGAGAAGCTCAGGAAGCTGGGCTTCTTCAGCCTGGAGGAGAGAGGAGAGAGGGGAACAGACACTTGTCTTCCAATATATATGTGAAAGTCATAAACAAAATGGAGGGAGACCCTTTTTACAGAGGATTTATTGGAGAAGCTCAGAGAAGTTTTGGAGTTTGTGTCCAGGTAGATTTTGAGAAATTGACTGGTCAGAAATCCAAACAACTTAGTCTGAATTAAATGTTGACCCTGCTGAAATTGTTAATTGTTAATTTGCTAATTATTTTTTTGAAGTGAAGGGTGTTTGTTTTTTTTGATTGCTTTTGCTAAACTTATTTGCCTCATAGACAACACTTTTCCTTCAAAGCTTTAAGAAAAAAACCTCTCAAACTTTTTCTATATTTGAGAAGATCTAATATAGAAGCTGAACTGGAATCTCTTGACAAAAAGATTCAACATGAGGAAAAACCAGTTTTGGTAGCATTTTGGTTGAAAAGCATGGTTCAGGTCTGTGTTTACTGGGCAAAGTGAACAACACTGGGGGCAGTAACTAGGACTCCTCGGAATTATTTCATATTCATATTCTAGTTGCACTCAAGGGCCCACTGATAATGAAGCCCCCCATAGGTTGGTCCTTTGAAGAACAGGCAGATGAAGAAAAAAGTGAATTTTTTATTAAGGGCTTAATTTAGCTAAATTGAGTTGAATCTGTGCTACCACACCGAAACCTCCAATTTATTTCCTAAAAGCCTCATCCTCTGTAGTCCTCTAGCTGGATTTGAAGTACTGTGTGTTCCCCCAGCAGAATATGCTCTCTCTGGCTGACCAACCCACAACTGCTACTACTTTGTATCTTTTTGGGAGCCCCTGTTTTCAAAAAGACAAACTCAGATGAGGTCATTTGCTCCCTACTCCTCATATTGATACAGTAGAGGGGAATGCAGGCATGGTGTGATAACAGAGGCCTTGAAAGAAGGGATAGAGGATGCAGTGCAGAGGAGAGGCACAGGGTGATGACAAAAGAGATGCAGGATACCAATGTAGACATCAGCTCTACACACAGCTCACTAGTCATCATATAAAGAAATGGGAACATGAGAGCTGGACAAAACAAGTATTAAGAAAAAAAGAAAGAACAAAATTCAATGTGTGTAAAAATTCTCCATGCATAGTAAATCTAGATGCAGTGCAGACTTGCAGGCCGAAGAAAGAGGAGTGAAATATAAAATGTTGCTAAAAAATGTATAAACCCTTCTCCATACGGATCTTAGATGGAGGAGGAAGAATATATCAGCATTATGTTCTTCCCTGCAAACAGAACGATGGGATGTTTGCCAGGAAGCGTGAAAACCGATTTCAACTGTATTATTACTCAGATTTTTTCCAGATAATAGTCTTTACTTTTTTGCCTCTAATAATTAGATCTAGGTAAATAATATTTCTTAATTAGACTGTTATGATTTCAATTGCACTAACAATAAATTCCTAGGTTTGTGTATAATACTTGTTTATTGTCTGTAAGCAAGGGTTTGAGCACAACTGTGGCACTCAGCAGAATCACAATCATCTAGGTTGGACAAGACCTCCAAGATCATGGAGTCCAACCTTTGACTGAACAACCTTGTCAACTAAACCATGGTGCAAAGTGCATCCAACTGTTTCTAAAACACCTCTGGAATGGTGACTCCACCACTTCCCTGGGCAGCCCATTCTGATGCTTGACAACCCTTTCTGTGAAAGGGACATCTTCCTGATGTCCAACCTGAACCTTCCCTGGCACAGCTTAAGGCTGTGTCCTCTCCTGTCACTGGTTGTCTGAGAAAAGAGGCTGGCCTCCACCTGGCTACAGACTCCTTTCAGGAGTTGTAGAGACTGATAAGGTCACCCCTGGGTTTCCTTTTTTCAGGCTAAACACCCCCAGCTCCCTCAGCCACTCCTCACAGGACTCACTCTCTAGACCCTTCACCAGCTGTTTCCCTTCTCTGGACATGCTCCAGCACCTCAATGTCCCTTTTGCAGTGAGGGGCCCAGAGCTGGACACAGGGTTTGAGGAGTGGCCTCAGCAGTGCCCAGCACAGGGGGACAGTCAGTGCCCTGGTCCTGCTGGCCACACTTGCAGGATGCCATTGGCCTTCTTGGCCAGTTGGGCACACGTTGGCTCATGTGCAGTCAGTGTTGACCAGCACCCCCAGGTCCTTTTCTGCTGGGCAGCTTTCCAACCACTCTTTCTCTGGCCTGCAGCACTGCCTGGGGTTGTTGTGGCCAGTGTGCTGGACCCAGCACTGGGCCTTGTGAGCAGGTGAGTGATAGCCATGAAAAAATAAAAGAGAAATGATGAATGAAAGAAGTAATAACTTCCTTAGGCCTCTGGCATGAGACATTCTCCTGCCCTTCCAACTTGTGGTATTCCATAAGACCAAACTCCTCTTTGATGTTTTCTGGAGAAGCCGGCAAGTGAGAGACACCACAGACTGCTGCTAACCACGAGCCAATTTGCGCGAGGGGAAATGTTCCTCTAAGGCAGGAATCAAACAGACTTTTAAGTTACAGCCTCTTCTAGTCCAGTCCTGAACTCAGTGATGCATCTTTATTTCCTTTCTCTTATTGTGAGAGGGATGCTATTATGATTCCTGGAGACTTGATTTCTGCATGCAGCAGCTATGCTCTGTTTTGGCTGTACTGCAGCAACAGCTACAAAACCCAGAAATACTTTGGTTGGTGTGACCTGTTGTGTCCCAGACCATTTTGCTAAAATAAGCAAAAAAAGAAAGGCAACTGGTGGAGTGTGTTTTGTACTGCTGAGTGAGGCACCTTGCTGAGACCACTGCTCTCATTTCTCATACTGTAGTCATCTTCATTGAAAGCATTCATTGCCATTCACCTTTAGGAGTTTAATTTGCATAATCATTTTTTCTTGCAGAGCTTCAGAATTGGCTGATCTGGACTCTCCTCTTCAAAATATCTTAACTGTGCTTTTCAATATGCACACAATGCTCTGAGCTAGAACAAAACGATCTTGTTGTGTTACCATAGAGACATCCAGGGTCTAGGAAGGGTTCCTACTTGAAATTGGACTGTTAAAGGGACAAGGGCTGTTAAAATTTGATGAAGAGCTTAATCCTTGACCAGGCAGTGGTATAAATCAGTGCCACCAGAGTGAAACGAACTGGCAGTCCCAAGGCAGTGCTTTACAGACAGCACTGTTAGGTCCAACTGGCCCAAAAGAGACTGTCATCTTGGTAGACTCAGAGAAAAAAAAATAAATAAAAGAGGTGGAGGGAGCAGGGGAAAGGTCTGGGAAATTAACTTGGTAATGCTAAATCACTTTATGCTTTTCCTTCATTTTCCTCCCTCCTCTTTTGATTTGAGTTCTAATTAAAAGGCTTTCCTTTGCACTTAGACAACTCAACTTTGCTTTTTAAGCATACATTTTTTAAACACCACTAAATGAAGGCAAGCATGAGGGAAGGTGAAGGGCTGACAACTCAGCTCTGGAGACTGAAGTCCTGCATTCACAATTAAAGGCAAGTACTTGGACTATAGCTGCATTCCTCTGTTGTCCTGGAGAAAACAAGATTTGGACTGAGAGGACACTACCTTCTATGACCCTGTAGAGTTTTTAGTGTTGGTGCTGTAATTGCCAGTTATAATGACCATTTTGTGCAGTGGAGGGAGGAGAAAATGCCTTGCTATGTACATAAAGGGAAGCAGAAATTGGTTGGGAGTAGATTCAGCAACAAAACCTTCTGGCATTTGTCTTTACTTGGGACTGCAGTGTCTGGGCTGCTTATGTGAGCATCAAAAAGGTGCTTAAGAATCCTACTTGCCAACTTACTTAAAAGCTCTTGTGCAGAATGGAGAGAGACTCTTTACTCTGACCCATGTTAGTTAATTGGTGTTGATCCTGGAGTTAAAATCCCCAAATGGGCATTAGAAGGAGAATTGGTGAACATGTCTTGAAAATTCACCTTTTATCATTGCCTGACAGTGGTGGGATGTGCAGATCTGCCTTATGTTATACATGGAGCTATTTTTTACCTCTCCAACAGTGGCTGTTGATTCAGTCCCATAGGACATCCTGGCTCTCAAGTCTGGTGAGGGCAGAGTTTAATCCTTCCTGCTGTCCTTAAGTCAGCTCTGATAACTTCTTCCTGTGGCTTAAATCCTGGCTCTGGACTCACCTGATGACTGTTTAATTATGTAGGGAGCATGGTAGGCTCCCTAGAAGACAGTTCTGCTCTCTGTCTTTTTGCTGTGAAACAAATCCTTTCTGGCCCAGGCAAAAGTGAATTATGTACACCCCGCCTTGCATAGGCATCCATATAAAATACTGTGTGGCCCATGGCTAGCACTAGGCAACAGCAAGAAATGCTGTCAATAATAGCTTGGGAACTTGCATTCCTGTCAGCAGTGATTTAGAGGATGGTTTAGACTTCTTGCAGGACAGATGAAAGGGAGATCAGCTGGCATGGGGTCTGGGCAGCTTCCCAGCAGCATAGCAAATGCTGCAACAAGGAGAGATTTGAGTCTGAAGTGGAGCACGGGAAATGAGAAATGTTAGCCAGCAGGTCATATCAAAGTGCAAGCTTAGTTTTGTTCTGATATTACTTCATTCTTATGTTGCTTCTAAACAGAAGACTTCATTTGCTGCCACGTGGCTGACAAGATTTTGTAGGAGTCACCCTTGGGATGCCGTTGTCTCCCTGGGTTGAAGGATTAAGTAGACTCAGAAGCCGCTGAACGTTTGTCCCATGAAAATACTGAGGTGGGGGAGCTGAGGTGTATTTATCATCTGCTTCAGTGAGTTGGTAGTAAGTACCATCGTGCTTTACAGGGGAGAAACCTTGCCCAAACTGACTTTTAGGCCAGGAACATGTATCCCCCTCATCATTGCATAGGTCACCTATCTCAGCCGTGGCTCCATCCACATTGCACTATGGATACCAAAGATCTGAGCTCTCTCCTCCATCAGTCCAGCAGAGGTGCTGTGCTCAGGTGCAGAATAACATGGACACTACTGAGCTCCTGGGCCAAGCCACCACTTGGAACTGGAAGCAGCCATGAAGGTGTTAAGAGATACCTATGTTGCTCTATAGGCTTGGAAAGCTGGTGTTTGCTGCACGTGGAACTTCTGTCCTGTTCTCTCCAGGCTGTCCTGTGTATCCTCAGGGTTTTCACCATTACCTGGGATACCTCTGCCCTTTGTAGGTAATTTACTGGATTAAAAGTTATTGTTGCAAGTTATTGATACAGGCACCATTAGTGAAAATTAAGACAAGTGGCCATGTATCCACTGGCACAAGGGCTTTAGCCTCTTGTTTTCCTGGATTTCTTATCTATTTTTAGTCCTCATTGGAAAAGCAAGTAAGTGGCTGAAAAATGTTATGTGTGGTTACTAGTTGCCAATGAACATCAAAGAGTTAAGAAATGCAGAGAACTGCAATATCTTTTATTAGACAGCAGATGTGATAAGGAAAAAGCCAGATTAGTTTTCAAGCATGGAAGCTCTTCTTCAGGTCAATGTGCCCAAAAGCGTGTTGGTATTTTCAGCTACATCAGCTGGTCTAGTAAAAGTTATTGCTTCTCCATAGAAGTTATTGCACCTCACATATCTTTAGACCATCACAGCCACAGCAACACTGCTACTAAACAAGATTCTCAAAGACCCCTTTTTGTATCACAACTGCAGGAGTACTTGCACATGAGTCCTAACTTTTTAATGTATTTCTTCTCAATTTTGTCATCTATTTATTTTCTGTCACAGCTGTGTGTAATAAATTCTTTCAGCAGTTCTGGGGGGAAAAAACAGGAAGAGTGATTGATTTCCATTTTCTGAGCTTTATGGGGTGTGCTACTTAGAAGACTTGTCATTACCACCATTTGCTGGTGTTTAGTGGAAGATTTAATTCACCTACTGTAACGATTTGGGGAAATCTGTCGAAGTACAATTTAGAAAGTTGTTATGTAAATGGCAGCATTATGAAATGGTTTTATGTGGATGCAGCGTCCCTGTTAGGAAACAGCAGCATGTGTCTGACAGTGTACAATGGACAGTTGTTAACCACAGCAAGAACAGTGTGTCCAAAGAAAAGATTTAGTCAGGGCCTGGGGGACCAATTTGCTTCAAACATGTCTGCACGGGCAGGATTTGGGGGAGTGAGTGAGAGATGAAGGATTTCAAAATGTTGAATAAAAAGCTTTGGTTTTATAGACATCAGAACACTGGGGGACTTTGGGCAGGAGAAGAGGAGAGAGGAGGAGATTTTGTAGCTGAGGAGGTTTGCTTTTACTGTGGGAACAGCCAAGGGAAACTCAGGAGATGTAAAAATATGCATAGAGTTGGCAAAATTGCAGGTTATCTCAAAGTGTATCGAGATATCCCAGGATAGTCAGAACTTGCATGTGTGGGGTGCATAGAAATTTACTTATCCCCCACACTACTGTGGGAAGGAGCACCTTGCAGTGCACTAAGGAAAATCAGCGTGTCACAGGTACTACAGACCCAGGATGAAGGAACCAGACAGACCAGTGTGCCCATGAGGGTAGAAAGGTCTAGGGGAAGCAGTGTCTCAGCCCAGCTCCTGGAGCCTGGCTCTATGGCTCCCTGCCCATGAAGTGGGGACAGCAGAGAGATGGCTCTTGATGTGTGGGTCAAAGTGGCCTTGGAGAAAGGAACAAGGCAGTGGCCTACTTCAGTGCTGAGAAGTTTGAAAGTACGCCTAATCCACCCAGGTTTCCATGGACACATCCGCTCCTGCCATCTGGCATCGAAGGAGTGCGGAAATTTGCTTCTTGTTTCAGGGCTGTTTTCCCTCAGATATTCCTGAGGTCTCACCACGTGGCTGACATGCAAGCACAGGCCATTGCTGTGGCAGGGAGCAAGTTATCCCAACCAACACCTGGACAGGGCTCGTCCGAAAGCCTCCGCTGGCAGCGCGTTGGATTCGCAGCACCTGCAATGGACTGCACTTGATGCTGGGCAGTGAGGGCACAGGAGAGCAAGCCAGTGCTGGTGCTCCTGCTTGTTCCACTATGCAGGCTTTCAGAACCTTTACACTTGGGACAGTATTCCCACATAACCAGTCCTGTGGCCAGTAGGAAAAAAAAATCTGTGATAGATGAGTTGACAGGGTTATCATTGTTTCTTCTTCTGTTTAGTGACCTCTGGTTCGTGTACACAGGTGTTCAGCAAAATAAATCTAGGGGTTTGTTTGAATTAGTTTTATTGAAAAGGTACAGACATAGTTAATTGGATGTATCTTTGAAGGGCTGTCATATTTCTTCTCAGATAGGATTAAAACAGTTCAATCTGCAAACTCTATTTCCTCTGTCAAAGGGAGATAACCAATTCCACAGACTGAAGTTATTAATGATCAACTGAGTGAATTTTATCCATCTTTTTATATCTTGGAAGGACACCTCACTGAGGCTGATTTTGATCAATTTGTAAGCAATGTCACCTTCAATAAATTCCCATCTGACAATAGATAACCCAGTAACAAGCTGGGAGACAGCAATGGTGATGTAAGACCCAGCATCTATTGCAGCCCTTGAACCTAACTGCATTCCCACTGGATTTTTAGAGCCATGGTAAGGCAAAATGGAAAAAAAAGTAGCATCATCCTGGGAAAAAAAGCTTTCTTTTCAAATTTGGCTCACAAAGATGTTTTTCATTGAGACATGAGAATTACATTACTTATCATAATTCTTTCAAAAGAAAAAGGTGGGCGTAGTTTCTTAATTTCTTTTAAAATTTTTTCTTTTTTTTTTTCCTGTCCTTACTCAGCCTAGCGTGTACAATCTTTGAAGAACCTTAGCCATCCAGTATAAGGTGTGTTCTTCTGAGCAATGTACCACAACTGAGTCCTGCAGTAGTGACCTGCCAGCATCTGATGCCTGGATATGGCAAAGTATAACTTCTATCCATGACGTGCTATTCCATTGATGCCAAGGAAGAGGTATAGACTCACTGGTGGGAAAATAGACTGCTAGAACAGCAAATATCTGTGCTCATAGCTCTAGTATCCAACCTGCTGGAGTGTGCTGCACTCGCTGGATAAATGGTTGGCATAAGCCTAATATTTTGGGAAAGGCTCAAGGACAAGTAAAGTGGAAATTCAGAGTTCCAGGAACAGTATCTCCTCGTCCACGTCCTTTCTGTACAAGCTGCAAGCTATTTTTGGAAGTGGTGATAAGGTGAAGAGGGAGCCAGAGTGAGAGGACTGACTGGTGCATCTAAAGATTATTATTCCCTGTGGCTGCTCCATCCTTCTGGAGTGTGGCCACAGATTGTTCTTGCAATTGCTGCAAGAAGCAGCTGAAGTCACTTGCTGTGTCACTGTGGTTTGAAGGTATGGTACAGTATTTGCTGTGGTGACCAGATCTGAAAGCTGATTAAAATACTCCCTGCTCCTAGCAGCTTGCATCAGGAGAGAGTCATTTGGGTCCATTTTGGGCAGAAATGCTTTCTCTGACCACCAGGCTCTCGATTCACATTATGCTCACTGCACTTTTCAGGAAGCACATTAATTCATTTACTGTGCAGAGTGAACTGATCTTTGCTGTTTACCTGCCAGCTGATGCACAGCAGGATGCAAGGAACAGTCCAAAGTGGGTTGGGATGGCATTTGCTAAATGCAGTGTGTGTTTATACTAAAAAACACACTTATTTCCATTAGGTCGAGACAGCTTCCAAGTCTTGGCAGTTGAGGAAGGCAGTGCGGCAGTCCTAGGGAGAATATGCAATTTTTCTTGTTTTCTCTTGATTTATCTTTGCATCCTTTCATTCTTGGAAGTGATCTGCAGGAGTAAGGACAGTGGCAGGCCACTGTGCCAACATGCTCCGTGCTCTCTGCCCTTGGCTTTGGTGAAGGAGGTTATGTTTGGCAAGAAACATTCATGGGCCTTCATTGTAGGTGAACGTGTGGACAAACCCATTGTATTCCTCCAGGTGGTCACTGTGTGTATGCACAAGGATGGGGCTTTCCTGGGGCTGCTTCTGATCATAAAACCATCATGTTCCTTTGTCCTTTTGCTTGATGAAAAATGCAGCAAGTCAGCTGCAGGAAAGAGAAGTGGTCTGAGAGAGTCTGAGAAAACTTCAGTTCCCATATTGCCACAGAATGAGGGGAATAGCTGGGCTACAACTCTCCCCTCGATGCTTTTCTGAAGTGTTATGCTTGAGCTGCTTGAGCCTTTGCCAAGAGCTGGCTCCTTAATGGAGCAAAACCCTCTTTTAGTCTGCCTGCCCAAGGCTAGGCTGGAGTGGAGGGTGCTCTGCAAGAGTGCTAGAACTGTCAGAACACCGGTATCGTCAGGTTTTGTGTTGGGGAACATGCAGCCAGCACCTGATCAGCCTGGAAAGAGACTGGGGATTACCCCTGAGTCACCATGTGGTGCCTTTTTGCCTGTCTGTGCCACCACTTGCTGAATGAAATACCAGCCCATGTGGCAGTCAGCAATTTTGCTGCCTGAGAAGGGTAGGTCAACCATTGCTCCTTGTAAACAGAGTTAGTAGTTTTATTTCAGAGCCAAGATAATTGGTAAATCTGGATTTCTGGGGTGACATTTTTTACCTAGTCCTCTGGTAGAAGTTTGCCAAAGCTTGATGCTGGGCAAGGCAGAGCTTAACCTAGGCTGGTGAGATGGTACTTAGCTTGCCACACACATTATCATGGGCACCAGCTGGCTTTTTTTCCATGGTGCTTAAAGCAATTTCTGTTTTGCTACCCCTGAGACTTTTCCTTGCCATTTTCACTCCCAAGTGCAGCTCTCCCCAGCCAATTTCACAGGGATAGTGCAGCCGTGTAAATGGTCAGAGCACTTTTTGAGGCAACTGAGGAGGCAGAAACCTGAACAGTGCTGAGCAATAGGTTAGTCTGGGCAGGGGAGTGCTCCCAGGGAGTGTGACTGGGAAGGAGGTAGGGAGAAGCATCACAAAGTGCATTCGCTGCCTGCAGGATGCAAAAGCTGCATAGCTGTGCTTTGGTGGGGAGGAAACTTTGGGTGGGAGAATGAAGCAATTGGACATCTGACAGAATTGTTAGAGGGTTTTCCTTGCCAAACTGCTTATTTTCACAGAGCAGAACTACCGTGATCAGACTTGGACAGGGAGCTGGCTGTGAGTGAGGAGTCAGTCTGTGCAAGCTTTCTGCTTTGATCCTTTCCCCAGATGATCACCCTAAATTCATAAAGGGCCCCTTTCCTCCTTTCCTCCCCTCTACACACACACACTTGATGTGTGCTGATTTTCAACCGATTAATTTTTCTGTGCAGCATTAAGAACTGCAATGACTTAAGCTTGTGACACAACTTGTTGGCGATTCCTGTGCTAAACAGTATTGCAGTTCCTCAACTCCAAGAACCGCCTCACACCCTTCAGAGATACCTTGGTCGGTTTTATAGGCGTGCGGAACGCTCGTGTTTCCCAGGCTCCTGAATGGCGGAGTTAGGGTGGTTCATACCTTTGCAGTGTTTGCACTGTGCGCTGCAGCGGTGACCAGTCCCATTCAGACCATCCCAAAAATTTTGCTGTGTGCTGCCGCTGTCGTCTTCAATGCAGCTGTAGGCAGGCTCTGGAAAGAAGAAGCCCCCACGCTGCCGCGATGATCCGGAGGAGCGGTGGGGGTGCAATCGCCAGCCCTGCGCTGGACCGCACCTCCTCACCCTGGCCCGTGTAGCATCCCTACGGATGCGGCGGCGCCGGGTTGGCGGGGAAGGGGAAGCGGGGGGACCCCCCAGTTGGTGCGGAGAGAGGAGGAGGGTGGTGGGACGTGCCGCTGCGCGCCGGGACGGTGCCGCGCGGGGGGTGACAGCCGCAGCCCGGCGGGTTGCGGGGGCGGCTCGGGGCCGCCAGGCTG
>VZRX01001008.1:44857-117073 GCA_013398075.1 Notiomystis cincta
TTTTCTTTTTTTGTGTTGTTTTGTTTTGTCTTTTGGCCATGAGCACTGGGATTAGGGGATGTGGGCTCCATTCCCACCTGCTGCCACTGGGCTTCTGTGCTGTCATTTCTGTGCCCCGAGCAAGTAGAAGGGGTAGAAAACACGTGTTGGGGGGTAGTGTCGAGAGAGCAGCGGCCCTGGTGACGGATTGATGTCTCCTGGGAGAGGAAGGCAGCATGTGACGTCCTCAGCTGGGCAAGGGGGATAGCTATGCAAGCCGAAAAAGCTGCAAAATAAAATGACTGAAAAGGTGTTTTGTCCTGTCCTTCCTGAGGTTTGTTTCTGCTGCAGTGTCCTACCATTTATTTAGGGGTTTGAAATTTGACATGCAGGAAGATGAGTGCTTGTCCTATATACATCTAGCACCTGATGGACCTCCAGGTCAGGCTCGTGAGAGCTTTGTCATTTATCCCTGACCTTCTAGAATATGGCTAACATCAGTGTTTATACCATAGCTGAATCTGTCCCAGAGGTCTGGATCCTTTCTTTTTCCTTGCTTCAGGGTGACTTCAGTTGTCTTTGTCTTTTTCTCTCTCTGTAGCACAGGGTACCCTTTTCCTACCTTGGACAAAAGTCGGTGTTTTTTTCACAGTGATCTAAATATGTGTGTCTGCTGTGTGCTGCCTTTGTAGGGAGAGCATACTGTTTTTGCTTTTAGTAACCACTTTATAGAAAGAGATGAGGAGCATGAAGACGGAGGCCCATGTATTTTTCAGAACCCTTCCTATCTATGCTGCACTCTGCCCACCCACGTTTTTAATGCTAATCCTTGTATAATCTTTCTCTTCACTGACTCAGGTGACAGCCCTGTTATCTGGATCACCATGCAGCTGATTGGGAAAACTGAGGCTCAGACATGGGAAGTACTTTTCCCGTGGTCATGCAGGATTCCCATGGCCAACCTGGGGTTGCAGCCTGCATCTCCTGACTGCCAGCCCATGCCTTCTCCACTGGACAATGCTGCCTGTCCACTGATTTTATCAGTGGCCTGCTGAATGCTTCTCATCCTGAGTTTTCATGGCAGTGGCTCCTGGATGGTTATCGATTCTGAGTCTTTAGAGAAGATCCACAGTGACTAAATCAAATGTGGTTCTTCCCTCATCCTTGTCTTGACCACCTTCATGATGAATACTGTGCATGGGACCCCCAGAGGGGTGCTCCTGGGGTCACTGGTGAGGGGACTGTGTGTGCAAGGTATCTGCCCTCCTTGCCTCCAGTTTGCTGCCTGTTCACCTGCTGGATGCAGTCTGTGACAGTGGTGGCAATCTTAAACCATCTGTGTCTTGAGGATGCTTTGGAGGAAATCTTTCCCCACTGTTTTCTGCTGCAAGATCAGCCAGGGCTGATCAGAATCAGATCAGGGCTGGTTTGGGAGGCCCAGGATGGTCTGCTACATGACAGGCCTGCCTTCAAGTTGTGTTTCTGTGTGAGTTTTGCCCTGCATGGTGGAGATGTGCTAGCCAGGACACTCCTATGGCAAAGGGTGAGTCTGGTGCTCAGGCATTCTGAAGTATTGTCTTCATTGCTTAAGGGAACCTTGGTCTCCATCTGATCTAATGCAGCCCTTCCTCCTTATCCATGGTGTGACTTCGCCCTGAAAATAGAAAAAAAAATAGATCATCGTTGGTTACAATTGGGATTTTATGAGATACCTATGGGAATTAAGCACACAATTCCCTCAGGTTCTTTGTAAACAGCCCAGCTGATGTGAATTTATGTTGATGATAAGCAAGAGTGGAAGCAGTCCTGTCAGCAGAGCCACAGCTATTCTGTTTGATGTGGGAATTGCTGTGGTAAAGCTTATTTACCTTTAAGGTCTGTGGGACAGGAGTTGGGACCAGAGTCTTCAAGAGGTCTCTGATGTGAGTGGACCCCATGCTCTTGCCTCCTCTGGCCCCGAGCTGGGAGTCTTTTCAAGCACTCCTAAGTCCTGTGGAAATACCAGTGTGTATTAACACTGTGTGTGGGGCCTCTGTGCTGTGCTGGGCTTGACAAACACACCTGACATCCACTGGGCCACGGACTGAGCCTGCTATGAGCCAGTCCAGGATGATGGAACTCTGCAAAACCAACCCTCATTTCCTTTCCAAGGGGTAAAAATGTGTGTGGATGGTGAGGAGTAGCATTTAATTGCAACTTACTGCAATAGAATTTGCTTTGGAGATAATTGAGAGATTCTTCTGAAAACTGCAAGAATCCTTTTTTATTCTCTTTCTCCATAACCAAAGAATGACAGCTTGTAGCAGTTTTCCACAAATGGAGAAATTCAGTGACAATCATTGTAGTTTTAATTAAAAGTAAACAGTTATGATTTAAAATAATAAAACAACTGCTGGAGACCAAACAAGTAGTGGAATATAGCTGTCACTTAGAACAAATCAGGACACAAACAAGAAGAAAAAGATGCCTTCGTCCTTGGTTATGAGTGAGAAACCTTTCTGGGATTTTGTTTTCGTGGCTAAAATGAATTTCATAGTGTATTATAGGTTTCTTTTTGGAATTTGTTCCTCTGGCCATATAGCCAGGGCACAGCTGGCAGCTTCTCTTGCAGCTGCAGGAGGGGAAAAGCAGGATTCAGGTGGGGATGCTGCTGACCCTGTGATCCAGTGCAGAGGGTCCCAGAAAGCCACCGTTGTCTCCTGCCAGTGATCTGCTTCCAGCTCCTCCTCACCCCTTGGCTCTCTGCCACCTCTCCTGCATCTCTCACCTTTAGGAAAATGTTCACTGTGTGGCCTGATGGACACAAAGGAATGTCCCCCTCTCATTGTGAATTTATGTGCAATGGGCCCAAGTTGTGGAAGTGTCATTAAATTAGCGAACTGTGCAAGACTTCCGTTCATTTTGGCTTTGCTCAGAGCACAGCTCGGATTATTCCCTCAGATTTGAAGACTTATTCAGCCTTGGAGCTCAAAATCAACTTACAGGCTAAAATCAGACCAGGTCTCCTTAGCTTAGCTTTAAAAACAGAAACATATTACACTCAAAGTCCATTAAAGCCAAAAGGCTGTCTTAATGTGTGTGTATATATATAAAATATATAATAATACACATATAACTGGACAGTCAAAATAAAGCAGCACAGGGAAATGCATAAGTTAATGATGCCTTGTTATGTATCCTGTATCATTTATGGCATGAATCCTGTATCTTTTATGGCATGAATTTTAATGTCTAAGTGGTAGTAAGATTAGAGGTAGGTGAATAATTTATAGCAAATAATTTATTTAATGAAATCCTCTTCCATTTCTATTTGAAAATTGTTTGTGAACATCCTGTGGTTTCTTTGCATTTTACTTATTTGAAATTACTTACTGAATAGCTTCTACAAATAATATTTGACATGCCACATGCTTATAAGAAGGTTTGTTGTGTTTTTTTTTAACTGTTTCCTAGGAGGGGGAGCAGAATTTCAGCTGCAGGTTTGGTTGCTCAGCAGTGATACAGAGCAAAATTTCATGCCATAATATTTCACTATCCTGACAGCTCAAACTAATTGTTAGAATGAAGCAGTTTCTGAAAGGTATCAAGAATTAGCTATTAATTTTTAACAGTAATTCAGACTGTTTGTGGGGATAGGCAAGTTCAAAACTCCCTTTTGCCAGTGAGTGCTAAAATTGCTCAAAATGTGTTACTTCCTTGTACATTTACGTCACTAAATTAGAATAGCTGCAGAAATGAACAGAATGCTCTAAGGTCCACAGTCAGCAGTGTGCTGTGCATATGCCTGACTTCAGGCATATTCCTGAGTAGATGCATAAGTGGTAGAGTGGCAAATTATGAACTTCAGCATATGTTTAAGTGGTTTTCTGAATTAGGGACCAAAATAGAGAACAAAGCAAATTTATCTTTCATGAAAGTGAATATACAAGAGAATTTTGTTTCCTCATCTGCAATTACAGGGCACTGCATCTTTCAGATGGGAGTGTGGGGGAGTGGTGATATAAATGTTGCATTAAGTTGCAGCATTTCTGATTTCATCAAATACAAGGCAGTTTATCTGAAGTTTCTCATACATGTCACTCTGTGCTTTTCCCCCTCTTAAATATTGGAGGAATTAGCATGAAGAATTGAAAAACAAACAAACAAACAAATAAACAACCAAAACCTCAGCCATTAGTTTCAGGTTTTATTTATATCTTCATATTTTAAGATTTCTCAGATTTCAGAGTATTTTCCATGTACTTCTATGGGCTTATCATCCCTCTAAAAAAAAGTTAATTTGGAAATATTAAATAATGCTTGACAAAAAGGACCATCACAGAAAGAACTTTCTCTGGGTCTGCAAGGAATAGGTGCAAGTTACTTTACCATCTTAAAGAACAGTTGCAACAATCTCAACTACCAAAGGTCTACATTTTTGTGTGCAACTTTTGTGCACACTGTGGAAATCAGCTTCTGAAGCTGCGTGAGACACCCTTCAACTCTGTAACACAGGTGATGATGCTTTGTTGGCCTGCCTGAAGGCACAGTTACATAGTTTTTTTGGGTCTATGAAGCAGTGAGACCTCATATTCTTCCCACTTGTGCCTTTGGGCTGACCTCTGTGGGGTCTTTTATGTCTAGAAGAGGGTTGAGCACGGCACTGAGTACCTCGCCTGTACCTGTCCATCTAATTTCATAAATCTTATAAAAAGAAAAGTAACATGTTTAAGGCCTTTGCTCTTCTCTCAGAGGAGGGTGGGTGCAGGGGCCTTGTGTCCCAAGGAAATAAATGCTTCTGGGCCACAATGCTCATGGACTTTCTGAGTTGAAGTAGCTAACACAAGACCACAGACACTTCAGGAGAGTGTGGTCTGGGAAGCTGGGAAGAGAAAGAGCCATCTCTGGGTGATGGATGATTTGTGGGGTGCATCTGCAGAAACAGGCAGTCAGTTCTGGGTGAAGAAGAGTGGCTGTCCCTGATGACTTGTGAGAGCTAAAATGACCTCCTTGGAGCAGAGAGTCAAAGGCATAAAGTGCTGTTCCTCATGGCAGTGATCAGAAATGCACCCAAGCCATGCTGTGCACCAAACCCTCAGACCTGACAGATTGTGAATGTGGTCATCGATGTCCATCAGTGCTTGTATGCAAGGAACCAGCACCCACGAGAGGAGGGCTGCTTCCAAAGGGAGGGCTTTTGGACCTCTGTACACATTTATTGCTCTTTAGGTAATGGTCTAGATCCCAGTCTTGCACACATGGAAATCAGTAGGGCAGTTTCAGCTTTGTGTGGTTGGGAAGGAGAGGGAATGTTTGTTGGGCTGGGGCTGGACTAGCAGTGTGTGCTACAGGGAGGACTGGGGTGTGCCTGGGCCGTGCATTCCCCAATCTAAATTCCTATTTATTGATCCATGCTCCTCACCCACCTGTCCTCCTCCATATACTGTCCTGTGATTCCAGCCCCAGGGCTGAAGAGGATCCTGTAAGGAAAAGCTGGCAGTGGAATTCTGAATATTGCACTGACAGTCTTCTCTCCTCTTTCTAAGGCTTTCAGAACACTAATCACATGAAATATATCCAGGCTTATTGCTCATCCCTGGCACCTTTTATGACCTCAATGATGAACATTAAACATTGAAACAATGAAATTAAAAAGCAATCACCTGTACCAAACTAGGTAAACATCAAATGGTCCCAACAGTCTGCCACGTGTCCTAGCACACCACAGGGATGCCTTTAGCAGCAAAAGAGTAGCACTGCTTTAGGTTTACAAGGGCAGTGGTGCTATACCCCACAAGGGCTGTGGCACTCGTGTCCATGACAGGAACAGCATTAAGAGACTTCTTGAGGTAATTGCATCCTCATTATTTTGGGACCAGAGCCTGGTCAGCTCAGGAAGGTGGGAGATCAAAGGCCGCTTCTGAATTTAGCTCACTTTCATGGAGCCTTGGGATGAAAATGGCAGAAGAGGTTGGTTTGAGAAGTGTGGCTTTGTCTCCATCCAGTGGCTAGTGCCACTGATGACGAGCTGGCATCCCACAGAAATTCAGCTTTATTTGGGGAGATCTCCCAAAAGAAGGAGGTGGCAGATGGGAGGCTGCCTTCCTAAAGCTGGCTTTTACAAAGGTCTGAGATATGTCTTATCTTCTCTTGTGCCTTTCTGTGTTGTTCTGTCTTCAGCATTATAAACATAAACTTATTAATAGTATCAATAAAAATATGGTATAATAACAACAACAATAATAATAATAATAACAACAACAATAATAATCATTAATATTTACTATGTTACACTCCCGTGGGAAAGACCCTGGTTATGTCAAGTGGTTCTGCTGCAACTGCAGTGGGATGGTGCACCTTTTCAAGCCTAAATGGCTGTGGCCATACATCATGCTCTCTGTGTCTCTCTCACAGGACAAGTTGAAACAGGCAAAAGGAAAGAAAACAGACAAATTTCCGCATCCATAGCAGCTGGAGTGAGCGCCAAACAGATGGGCTCTTCCACCCCGATTATCCTAACCTCCTAAATATAGAAATACAGGCTTTTTTTTCCCCCCTTCTTTTTCTATTTTTTTATAAATTTAAATTACCCGAGGGGGTGGTGTTAGCTCACGCTAGGGCAGTGCTAACGAGTGCAAATAGAAGTCATCTGCTGACAGAGTCAGATCGCGGCTTCTGCTCATGACTATCCCCCCACCCTGCCCACGCACATTTTTTCCACTGGAAGTGTGGGGAATGATAGGGGCTGAAGCCATCCTCTGTGTGGGGTATGGGAGAATGGATGTGTGCATGAAGAGGCTTTTATTTCAAATTCTGTGTGTGGTTATGCAAATACACGGAGTAAATAAGCACCAAAGAATATGGGTAAGAACTACATGTCCTTGCCTCCTCCTGCAGATGGTTTGGTGAGTAGATGGGGTAGCAGTACTTGGAGTCACTGGAGGAGTTCACAGCTATTTTGGTTATCATTGCACAAGCACACTGATAGCTATAAGGTAGAAGGGGGCAGGGTCTGCTTTTTATCACGTCCCAACTGGTGTTTTTTTGCAGCATGCAGAGAGATTGGAGGGATGTCTTCTGGCAGCAGGCTGGTTGTGCCTGAACAACCTCATCCTTTTTGTTCTGCAGTAGTTGACATCAGCAAAGCTGTACCAGGGCAGTGCTTTGTGTGATTTTTTGGGCTTCTTTTGCTGTACTGAGGACTTGGATAGCATAATTCAGATGTTTTTTTTTCCAGTGGGGAAATACCACCACTTCACCAGTGCTGTGTTTTCCATTCATCTTTCAGATTATTTTTGCTCTTTCTTGCCCCGGGGGCTGCATTTTGTACCTGTTATCAGGCTTTTGTTCCCTGACCAGTCTTGGAGAGCAGGTGGCAGGAGGAGGTGCTGCCTACACAACACAGCAGAGGAGTGTGGGTCTGTGTCTGATCCTTGCCCTGTTCTCCACCGTGCCAGTGGAGAGTGCACACACCAGGGTCTTGCTTTCCCCACCTCTAGGAAGGGAATGAATGACAAGGGCTTGTTTCTGGATGTTTCAGGATGCCATCAGGGACAGACATTATGTTGGTGCTGTATTACTGTTATCACTGTAACCATGAACTAAGATACATAATGAGGATAAAGGTTAGGAGCAAAACTGCCCTGACTTGGGGCCCAGCCAAGCAGAACTGCAATGTTTTTCCCTTGTCATTATGTACAAGGGTGTGTTGTGCTCTGTGGATGTATCTGTGCTACCATCAGTGCAGATATATAAATAGACCATGTGTAAGACTTCAGAGACTCTGTGAAGAGGTTCTTTATCTTATGGGCTGCTCTCCATGTAAGGATGGCACGTAGTTTATTAAAGCTCCCAGGGCTCATTTTGCTTGTGTGCTCATGCTCTCCTGCAGAAACTCAAATAGTTGCAACCTTAACCCCAGGTGTCAGAGTGCCATATGTACCATAGGGTTCTGTAGGAGCTGCATCTTCCTTGGAGGTCTCCCACATGCAGGAGAGGTCGACAGTTTTTGGAGGAGGTTGGCTGGGGAAGGCAGGGAGTTTGCACCATTGAAGAAGGCCTCTAAGAATAAGTTCATCCAGCAGCTGGCAGGGTGACAGAACTGCAGGAAATCCTCCTTTGGGGCTGAAGGATGAAGCCAGTGATTTCCTGAGGTTGCAGTGCAGGGAATTGTTACCCCATGACTTCTCAGGGTAGAGTGCTTCTCTTGTTCCACTGAGATCATGCAGAGTAGCGTTGTGTGGACTGTGAAGCACACAGATGCTATAGATACTGGGTAGTGAGCCGAAAGCAAACACATCTGGAAGCTTCCCCTGGAAACACTTTGTTTCTAACATTGTGAGGGTCATTCCACCGATAATAAGCCCAGTTGGGGCTGTGCTCAGTATCTGCCCTGTATCCCCTAGAGCCAGAAAAGGGCTTTGCAGCCTGGATGCAGCACCAGACCTGTGCTAGCTTCCATGCATTTGCTTAGGACTCAGGCTAAGCTCTCACAGATACTGCATAGAAGGGATCACAGTGAGAGGCACCTAATTGGCTTTGCAGGAGAGGAGCTTTGGCACGGTTTCTTCCCTCTGATTCACGAGCGGCTGTATCAAACCTGGCTGGCGCAGCACAGGGTCACTCGAGCGTCGCTGTGCTGTGCACTTGAGTACTCCTGACCAGCAGCAGCAGCAGCTCAGGGGTGCAGGCACACCCGGGCTGGCTCCACACACCGCCGGCTTGGCAGGGCTGCCTCGCTCGGGCTTCCAGCCACCGCACGCTGGCTCTGTCCCTCGCCGGGGCTGCACCCCCGTCATGCTGCCGGAGCCAGGGCTCTTCGGGCTGTGCTAAGCCTGCTGGAGCCACCTCTGTGTTTCTGCACCCGGGGCAGGGCTAATCCACAGCTGGCTTGGGTCGTCTCTAGGGACACAAACAGCATTTTTAGGATTTAAAAGAATAATGGGACTGCAATCAGAGGCTTGTGCTGCTTGTGTTTGAGGATGCATGGTTATTTTTAGTTATGCTTTTCACCTTTCCTTGCCTCAGTTTCACTCTTGATAAATGTTAAAATTCCCCTTGGTTACAGCTGTTGCCCCCTGAGTAGTGGTGATTGTCATGATTGTCATCCTGTCTTTGCTTTGAGACACTTTACTATCTTGCCAGGATTGAAAGACATTGCCTGGAACTTTCCTATCCCTGGATTCTAGCTCAGACTGACTTTGCATGGAAAATTTTACCCTCCTCTCTCCTATTTTTGAGAATAAGTTTGGGAGGGAAATGAGTTCTTGCATGTATGGAAAGGGAAATGTTTTGAATGCTCCTTTTGAATGCTTCCTTTCCACCACGTTGTGCAGCCAGGCCTCGATATGCAGCAGAAGGGTGATCTGTGTGTGTTTTGTCACCTTTGAGACAATCTACATGAATTAGGCTAGATAAAGAGCCTTTGAAAAATCAAATGTGATTGCCCATGTGCTCAGTAGAGGCAACGTAGAATTCATTGAGGAAAAAGCCTCAGAGTTTTCTCCCGTTGCAGCTTCTTTGTGTGGCTGGGACGAATCCAGAGCTCCCCTGCAGATGCTGTGAACTGTCAGTAGGAGCAGGGAATGGGTCCCTGTCTCCCTTACCTGCTTGTGAGTCTTCCTTTGTCATACTTGGAGGTGGTGGAGGAGAAAGCCACCTTGTTCATGTTCAAGGAGAGAGGGAGCTGGCCAGGAACGTGACACAGGAGCATAGTGAGAGTGGGGATGCATCGAAGGAAGAAGGGAGGAAATGGATCCATGTAGGATTGAATGGAGAAGGACTCCCTGGGAGTGGGTCACATTAATGATCTGTCCTTCAAGCCTTTTCTGCTTCAGGCTGCACCAGGTCTCTCAGCTTCTCCTGGGAGAGACAACAGCCACGCAGAGGGATTGAAACTGGGAGTGGGGCTCTTCTTTATGAGGGATCCTTTGGCCCGATGAGGCTCAGAGGAGAGAGGGGCAGGATGAGTCTGGGCCTGGCTATGTTACATCCCAGAGGAACTGGAAAATGAGAAGAACTGAGCACCCTGCAAACCTCCCCAGGGACTCAGCACTATCTTCTGGCTGGCAATTGAAAGTACATCACAAATATAACCTACAGTCACACACATTTATTGTAAAGCCAGTAAACTGGAAGATTAGCTCTAGGCTCAGTTTCTGTCTATCCTGGAGGTTGAAGGAATCAGGAAGAAACAAAAGTATGTGATTTATTTATTTGTTTGTTTGTTTTAGTACATAATCAGCTATATTTTAGCAGTTCCAGTGGATTTGGCATCTGTTGCTGTTGCTTTTCTGGCAGCATCTGGGCTGAATACCTGAGCTGTGTTGATACTTGAGTGATTAGACAGTTTGTTTATAAACTACCTTGATGAAGGCTGTTACTTGCACCACAGAGGTTAAACAGGAGGTGAATTAACATAATAAGAAGGTAATAATGATTAATAATTGCTGTATTAGTAACAAGAAGCAGCGATGAATTTTTCAAATTGAGGTAGTTTAAATTTCTGCAAAGTAGATTGTCACTTTCATCCTTTCCCTCCAGGTATATGATATTTCTGAAATGTCTCCTGTCCCTTCTGTGCTGAGACACTGCTTACCTTGGCAGGGGTCAAAAGATGCTTTTGGGGCAATAATGATCTTCAGGGCTTTTGTTTTTGTTCAAAAGAGTGGAAGTTGAGGACAAAACAATCTCTTGGCTGGACGTGATGAGTATTTTGCAGCAGCTGTTTAACCCAGCCTTTTGCATGGAAAGGACTCACAGTACCTGAACATGGGCCCCCAACCTACAGTAACTTAGCAGGCTTTTGCTCAGAATCCATAATTGAGAAACAAGATAGATGATGTATTTCAGGGCTTGGGCAGAGAGCCACCTGTACAGCATGAGGGAAACCAAAGCTCCCAGAACATCTTCCCCCTGCCTTTCACAGTACCTGGGGCTGCAGCAGGTTGATTGGAGGTGAGAGGTTAAGTTGATCAAACATGGTTCTAATAGCTGTTGATGGCATGGCATTATCCCTCCCTTCCCACTCGTACTTCTCCATCGTGGAGAAAAGCCACAAAGGCCTATGAAACATATGCTGAGATCACCATGCCTTGTCAGCTCCAGTGAGCTGGATCCTGCTGCTCAGTGGGGTCTGTAAATATTCTTTACTGTGCAGGGAAGCTGTGGGGTCTGGCCATCCTTGTCTGCTTGCTCCTAAGTCTTTGTACAGGCAGGTCAGTTGTGTGTTTGGGAAATGTCTATTTGCTGCATGGCATTCCTGGGAGCAAGGAGGAAAATTTTCTATTTAGCTTTCCTGGTTTCTTGCTGTCAGATTGTGACAAGACACAGCACCCTGTGGTCAAGAGCTGGTGCAGGCAGAGTAACTCTCTCTCAAATGGGAAGTTTTTTTTTTCTTTAAATCCTTCACCAAATGATTGTGAATCAAGAGTAAACTATTTTCAAATGGATCATGAATTGAGAATAAATAATTTTTTTAATGATGTGTTGTAAAGCAATCACAGATAGTAAAAAGGCTAGAATGGACACCAGATATTGCCTGGAGATAACTGAAATGCTTTTTCCTACAAGAATCAATGGCAGCAAGAGATCCTCCTCTCTTTTCCTGTTCTCTGATCTCCAGGTACTTTACTTGCAGATAAGTAGCTATTGAATATATGGATGGTGTGGCTCATAATTCCTTGGGGAATACACAACTGGAGAGAGTGTTCATTTCTCTGCAGAGCCCATTAGTCTTTCCCATTGTGGAAGCTTAGCTTTTTAACCAAAACAACCTCCCTCCCACCCCTGTGAGCCTTGAAAAGATGTACTTTTGTTCTGTCTGTCCATGGCACTTTGTACTTTATATTATTGGTTTAGATAAAGACTTTCTTGCCTACTGGTGGAGTTGGAGAATGGCAGACTTCTGGGAAAACGAAGCTTCCCTGTGTTTGTCCAAAGTTCTATTTCCAAGTATGTTCCTGTTGTCCATTAGATAGCTAAGAAACAGAGTGAATGAGAAATGTAGTGAGCAAATACCTACTAAAGTGAAGGGAGAAGGTGGGCAGGACACACAAGTTTTATTTGTTTCTTTAATCCTTGCTTTTTACACTTCCATTTTGAATATCTGCCCCGTGGATGACATAGGCGGTTCCTGCTGAGCCCAATTGAAAACCAGAGTTCAGTGTGTCATTTCTTTTTTCTTGTGGCCTGTGATCTTGTCCTGTGATAATTGAACTTTGGAGTAAATCCCAGAGAATTACTCTGAAACTTCAACACCAAAGACAAAAACCAATATCAAACCTCAATTTCTTGTTTTTGCCCATGCCCAAGATAGGAATATGCCAACTAAAGGTCATTTTTAGGTTCTATCTTTTTCCAGTGCTGTGGCTAGACAAATCATGCATGGGAAAGGGATGCCATCAAGACTGGGGGATGAGATATTTCCCTTCCTGGTCAAGGCTGATCCAGGTTGGAGACTGGGATGAGGAGAGAGAAGTTGACCTCAGTTGTTGGGCTCTGTAGGGCAGCTGCTGTCTCCCACACTCTTATTGGAGTTGTTGCCCTGGAGAAGAAAATGCTCCAGGGAGACCTTAGAGGACCTTCTAGTCCCTGAAGGGGGCTACAAGAGTACCAGGGAAGGATTTTTTACAAGGGTAGGTCGTGGTAGGACAAAGGGTAATGGCTTCAAACTGAAAGACAGTAGGTTGAGATTTGATACTAGGAAACGATTCTGTACTGTGAGGGTGGTGAGGCCCTGGCACAGGTTGCCCAGAGAAGCTGTGGATGCCCCATCCATGGAAATGTTTGAGACCAGGCTGGATGGGGCTTTGAGCAGCCTGGTCTAGTGGAAGGTGTCCCTGCCACGGCAGGGGGACTGGAACTAGATGATCTTTAATATCCCTTCCAAACCAAAACCATTCTGTGATTCTACCTAGAATTAATTTTGACTGATAGCAGCACAGAGTAGCACAAGCACAGCTGTGAAAATAAAGCCACAGGTTGGCTTGTAGAATTTCCTGTGATTGAAGTCATAATGTCTCCTCTTAATTAATTTAATTCTGGTTTAATTTATTGAGGGTTTGCCTTGATTTATTCCATTGCTGAATTGCTCACTCAGATGGCTTGTGTGAAGAGCTGCTGCATTTCCTTGCAGACTGGAAAGTTGTGTTATAATGTAATAATCCAACATAAATTCCCGATGATACTGCCCCACTCCTCTCACCTTGTTCCACTCCTCCACCAGGGGAAAAAAATTGAAAAGGAGGGGATGGATTCACAGGTTCTAATGTTTAAAGACGAGCAAGACATTTCCTGAAACTTGATAACCATTCTTGCCTTGAGTTATCCGTGCATCTCCGCACCGGGCCTGCTACAAGAGCACGGGCACAAGGCCGTATTCCTTGGTGCTGCTATTTCCCCATGGGTAACGTGGCTCATTTGCATTTGGGATGTGCTGTTGGGACCATGGGCGTGTCCCAGCCCTACCGCATTTGCTTCTCACGGGGCAGGTTCCACCGGGAGCTGCCTTGCCTTCACCGGCAAAGGGTTTTGTTCTCCCTTCTTCTCCCCTTTCCTACACCCACTTGTGCCGGAGAGCGTCTCCCCCCTCCTCCATCCCTCTGCCCCCGTATCCTTTTCCCGATCCAAAGTCTCCCAGCCATCTTGTTGTTTGTGAGGAGCCAGCGAGCCTCCTCCTCCTCCTCCTCTCCCGGCTGGGTGCAAGGCCCTGATTTCCATTTGAATAGCCGGCTTTCTGCTGAGGCTTCCCCGCCGCCCCGGCGAGCGAACAAGGAGCCCACTGTTCCCGGACGGGATGTTCAGCCAGCCCTGACGTCCCCGCTGGCCTCAATGCGGCTTTTCAGCCCCTCCACTGCCGCCCGGGGCGCCGGGCTGCTGGGGGACAGGCTCCCGGCCCTGGGCAGCATGCCACTCATTTTAAGCAGTCCCAGCCTGTTCCCACTTCTGCCTTTATGGTCTGTCAGAGGCTTGTTTGCCTTGCAGCTGGTTTTCGTGCGGCACCGAGGTAATAAAAAGGGGGAAGGATAAGTCAGGCTGGAGTGGTGACAGGGGATGGGATGAGATAGGGTCCTTTGCCAAAGGCTCGAAGGATGAGCGGGTGTGTGCACGGGACTGAGTCTGCATCCCAGCCAGGGCTTCTGTCTTCCTGGCTCGTGCTGACACCTCAGGTCAAAGCTGACCTGTGCCTTGTTCCTGAAGTTCCCTTCTAAAAAACACATCCTGCCATGCAGCTAGCTCTCTGGATTGGCAATTGTTTCCAGACATGCAGGTGCTCCTCCCCATCTCCTGGGGTTTCAGGGTAAGGGCAGGACAGGGGAGCAACATCTGACCTCCTGTCCCGGGACTGCTGAGCGTGGGCAGAGCCTCCTGCCCCATCCCAGCACTTGGAGCTGTCTCCACAGCCAACTTGTTGGGTTTGAAGCACTGGAGTCTCATTACTACAGTCAGATGTGGATGAAGGCTGACAGCCCTCTGCTAAGTTTTGTTTGGGTTTTCCCTCTGTATGATGCAGGTGCAGGTGTCATGATGGATTGGTCTCCACCATGGGGAAGCTCCACTTCCCAAATTCCACTTGCCTACTTCTCCTGCTACTTTTAGCATCCAGGTGCCCTTGGTGGCATGAGAAACCCCAACTGGCAAGCCAGGAAGGAGCTCCAGACACTCTAATGTCCTAGGCTGCTTTTGTGAATCAGTTTTTGATTTTCTTTCTTTTTTTTTTTTTTTTTTTCCCTCTGTGGGCAGAGGTAAGGGATTCCAGGTTTGTTTGTGTTCTTCCCCAAATAGTGTCACACTGATGACATTTAAATTCAGTGGAGCAGGCACAGAAGGGGCAGCAGCAGAGCAGGCTTCCCTCTCTGCTGCTGTAGGAAGAGCCAGCTGGAGCGTGGGGACAGTGATGAGGCCAGGCAGACCTCTGCCAAGGCTGGCAGCAAACAAAGCCCTCTAAAACCGGTTACAATGTGTTAAATCGCTAGTTCACAGCAGACACGAAGGAGAAACCTTTCTCTTCTGTGTGTATGGGTAAATTGCTCAGAAGTAAAGGTAATCATTGCTTCTGGTAACTTAAAATTTTAATTTAACTGCACCTCTTTATAGCTTTCTTGGCTCTTCCACTGAGTACTGTTCATTTGTTGCTTGGGTGCTGAATTCCTGCAGTCCTGATTTCCCTTTTTTGGTGAAGATCTTCATTCAAGTGAGCTACACTCCTCTGCAACACACAAATGATGGAGCTTGTGCAGGGGTCTGGAGGTCTCGCCTTCGTTCCCTCTGCTTCCATCCCATCCTGGCAGCCCAATAGGAGTGGTGGTGCAGGAGTGGCACTGAATCCTGCAAGCAGTGTGGGGCTCATTCAGGCTGGGGATGGAGGCTGGGAGCAGATCAGAGACTTTTTCTCTGCTGCCAGCAGAAGCACTGGAAATTCAGCATTCCCTATTCCCTGGGCTCTGGGGGTTGGTGCCCTGAGTGGCGATGTGAAGGATGGTGCCTTTATTTTGAACTTTTTGGAGGAGTTATTTGTAATCTGAAAGGATGGAAATTAATGTGGAAACTCAGTCACAAATTCTTTACTAGAAGAGCACTTCTTGCTCTTTGCCATGAGGAAGAAAAAAGGGACAGAAAACAAACTGATTAAAAAATGTTTCCAAATTTGTGTTAGTGGCGACACACTCTGAGGCAGCTCAGCTCCTGGGGCTGTTTGAGGCTATAGGGCTTGGAGTGCTCTTATGCTCCTTCAGCTTTTTAAGCTGGCAGCCTCCATGGACTTCCCTAAGGAGCACCACGGCTGCTCAGAGCTCAGCAGGATCAGACCTTATGTTAATATTACCAAATAATGAAGAGCGGGGTGCCCAGAGAAAAATATGTTTGAGTCCCACTGGGATTCTTGGGCTCCTGTGAGAATTTTCAGTATGGAAACTTCAGGCAAGTTTTAACACAGCCAACAAATTGTTGAAATCTTTGTATTTCTGGGGTGTATAAATTCTGCTTGAGGGGACCTTCTTACCAGATAGCTTTTGAATGTTGCACTGCCTCTTACAGAGTTTACTCCAGAGCAGCTTCTGGAACTTGTTCAGAGTGAGCAGCTCGCATTATGTGTAAGAGATAATATGTAACTGAGCTGATCCTTTTTTCTTTTTTCTTTTTTTTTTTACACAGTGGGATTTGTTGGGAACTCAAGAAGAGAAAAATACAGATGCTTGTGTTACTGTAACATAAATATCTCAGATGAATAGGTTTCTAAATTGTGACATTTAGGAAATAATATCTTGTCTTTTTCGCACTTGGAGAAGACTATAATTTCAGTGTGACTATTTCTTTGTGTTTTTGTTTTTTGGAATTTATTTTTAGAAGACTGTTTTGCTGGATACTGAGCATATAAAACCCTGAGATGATGTTGCTATGAGAACCTTCACCATTGCATTTCCAGATTAGGAGTCTTTAGCTATGAGACTGTGGTCATAGTTCAGCTCAGCTTGTTGCATTTTAGTTTTATGAACGAATCTACACGGGGTTATCACCTGGGTGACTTGGGTGACTCTCAGTTAGGTAAAAGGAAATGCAGAAGCCACTCCCAAAAAACCCCAAACCCAACTGTTTCTCTAAATATAAACCCCTCTAAATTCAGCTATAAATATGGTCCTGGAAACAGCTCAGTGTTTTCTCTTGACAGCTGCATTCTGAATTCTTAGAACTCTGAATTTACACTTCCTCTGCCTGGAAGGGAGCATCTCTTCACTCTAATCTCTGCACAATTTAGCAGGACACATTCACTAAGAAAAGAAACCCTTCCAAAGATGAGCAGACCCTTCAGCTGCACAGTGATACTTGGGTACTTTGACTCAAGGTTATTTACTTTTTCTCCCTTTAAATTTCTTTTTTTTTTTTTTTAAATTATTAGTTTTGTGACATTGGTATCCAATTTGCTCCATCCCCTGGGGTTTTGGTATTTTTTTGTCTTTTATATCCATAAAGAAACAGAACTCTGGGAGCTGTTTGTTGTCCCTCTTTTATTTTATTGTGCGACCTGCCGTGACAACCGTTGTGAGTAGGTGGTGAGGGGAGAACAAGCAGCTTATGCCTGTTAGGGTTTCATGATTTTGGTAACAGTTGCTGCTGCTTTCAGATCCAGGTAATGTTTGAACTGCCAGGGAAGGAGAGGTGGGTTCCCAGTGGCAGAGCAGGTGTTTTTCTCCAGCACACTGGGGACTCTGGCAGCAGATGCTGCAGGCTGGCTCCCAGCTCGCTCTGCCTGCCGTGCTGGAGGGGGGACTGGGAAGCTCCAGTGGACTGGCACTTCTAAGTATGCATCAGTGAAGTCAATTTTTCCAGTAGAAGCCATTTCCTTTCCCACAGCACCTTCCTGTCTCTCTTGCAGAGAAGATGCTGTGGCAGCAGCCACTGCTGCATCTCAGCAAGTCTGTGCAGACAACTCACAGCCAGTCACAGAGAAAATGCCTCCTTTCCACAGGGGTTTAATTGGGCTGTGAATTACATTAGCAGAGAGGGCATACTTACTGTGCCATACGGTGGGCATCACTCAAGCTGGGCGTGAAAGGGCAGGAGCCACAGGGTGTGCAGTGGACACAGAGCTCCCTGAGATTGCAAAGGCTGAATAAAGCACAGCACTTGCAGTGGTGCCCCTCCATTGAGCCTGGTCACAGGCTGCACCAGCAGAACCGTGCAGGACCTCCAGGGATGTGTGTGAGTGCTCTGGCAGTGACCCCTCACAGAGTGGGATGTGGGGAGGGCAGTGTGTGCGTGCTGCTGTGTGTATTTGTGTGGTGGTCCTGCTGTCCTATGAGGCCAGGCTGTGTTTTAACAGTATGTGAGGAAAAGTGGCATTGGAAAGGTTGCTTTGATGCTCTGAGTGGGCTTC
Organism: Notiomystis cincta; assembly: GCA_013398075.1. NCBI lineage: Eukaryota > Metazoa > Chordata > Aves > Passeriformes > Notiomystidae > Notiomystis > Notiomystis cincta. The sequence continues at coordinate 62,688 of VZRX01001008.1, forward strand.
GTGTTGCCCTCTGAGCCTGTGCTGGAAGACTGCTAAACATTGTGTCCTCTGTCCTTTAAATTGCCTCATGAGCAAGGCAAAGGGGACACTGCTGGGCAGGAACGGGGGACGTTGGCTGAGCTGTGTTTCAGGGAGCATTTTCCTGCTCTTTCCTTTGCCATTCTTCACAAAGAGTCAAAACTGTATGACAAAATAGGAAATGGATCCTCCCCAAAAAATGCCATCCTCAAAACCAGTAGTGATCAGAAAGAAGAGAGTATGCATAGAGTGGGCAGGAAAGTGCCTGGTCTGGTTTATTCTGTGCCTGAAGGCTGAGCAAGCAGCTGTGAGTGAAGTCATATGCAAGTGCACACACGAGTGTGCACACACACAAACTCTGCATTTGCCAGTAAAAGTGCAATAACACACTCTGCATGAGAAAGATCAGGTCTGTGCATCACCCAGGGGGAGTTGTGCTGTCAGGGACTACAAAGGAGAGAATCATTGATATGTATATTGCTGGAAAACCTGAAAGGTTGCAGAAGCAGAACTAACTGTGCTGTTTAGGCTTCTTTTTTACATTTTTATTTATTAAAATGCTCTAGATGCAGAATAGCTCTCCTCATTATTTATAACTGTCGCTGCTGCCTTGAAATGAAACTGCAGGCACTTTGATAAATGTGGTGAAAGCTTGTCTGGTGTCCCTGCCACTTCTCTAAAGTGCCTCCTGCGTCCTCTGCTGAATTGCTGTTTCATCAGTTTGGACAGCAGTGTTCCTCAGCAAATTGCAGTAAAAGTCTAGTTGCATCATCCCATGCTAATGGAAATGGAGCAGGAGGGAGTGAGCATGTGCCATGAGCATCCTGTAAGTGCTAGGCAGAGCAGGACAGGAGGAAGAAGACAGCCCTGCTGAGCCCCACTCACCTCTCCATCCTGGGGAGTTTGGTGGGATAAAGGCTCCTGTTCAGGGTTGCTGTGAGCATACTTTTCTTTTGCCTTGTGCTGACAGCTAGGACGTCATTCCTGTTTGAATTGCCTGTGCCAGAGGGCAAAAGTTAAGTTGTTCCATCCCATCATCTCAGTGTCCATGGTGTGGGAACAGTCAACTCATGGGCTGTACTGGGGTTGTCCTGATAGCTGAGTGCAGGGAGCTTTTAAAAGCCTTGAAGAATGCAAGTCCCCTGAGATCAGAGAAGGCTAAAATGTTGACACTGAAAAATCTAGTGACCAAAACAAAGGGAGAAAGTTTGTTTAAAACAAATCACCAACAAACAAGCCAACTACCCCAAAAAAACCAATCAACAGCAACAAAGAAGAAGCCTCTCAAAACCTTGGCTCTCCTTTGAACAGAGAGACTTGCTCCTACATCATCCTGCTAAGCAGAAGCTGCACTTGTGCTGAAGCAAACCTGTCAGGATGATGAGGCAATGGAAAGCTTGTCCTACAAGGGGAGATTAGAAGAGCTTGGACTGTTTAACCTGAGGAAAATGGTAGGGGGAGTATGAGAGTACTCTGTAAATATGTTAGCAGGTAAACAGTGTGAGAAGGGAAGAGTTTTTAAGGCTAAGGGAAGGTGTCTGCAACTCTGCAAGATCCTATAAATCAATTGTGGTAATCTAGTCTAGGAATTAAACCACAGTTTTGTACTGTTAGATGGGGGAAGTTTGGAAAGCAGCTTCCAAGCAGAACAGCGGGAACAAAACCCCCAGACAGGCTTTAAGAGAAGTCTCAATCTGTCTGTGAAGGAGATTGTATTAAGAGGGCCAGGCTCTGTGTGCCAGTAGATTCTGTTCTGTGCTGCTTCCTGTGTTTCTAGTCCCACATTACCTATACAGGCTTTGTGTATGAGATGTGCATAAATAGAAATCAGATTAAATGAGTGGTTTGCAACTTCAAACTCATTTGGTGACGGTGTGTGTTGATTTGGTTTGGTTTCTGTCATTTGGTTTGGTTTTTTTTTCCTCCCATAGCTCCTTTCAGGGTGTCCTTTTGACCTGAATATGCCACAGCAGCATTTCACCCAGTGCCCAGGTTTCCCCTTCCTCGTCCTCAAGCCGTCTCACTTTTGTGCAAGCTGTTTCTACCAATGCATAGCACAACTCAGCACTTTTGGGGGCTGAAAGCTATTTACCAGCTAAGAGGGCAAGAGTACAGAACTATTTTCAGCACTGTGACCCACCTCAGCCAATTGGATTGTGTCTGGTAATCCTATTTGGTGGAGATGGGTTCACGTAACCTGAAATAGTTTCTGCTCTTTGCCTTCACCTCCGGCTCTCGTGCCAACACAGCAACTGGGCTGTGGTGCCTGTGCTGTAAAACCTGACCTCCAGAAGGGAGAAGGGCAGTGTGAGTGCTTGGGCTGATGCTCCCTTCCAGGAGATTGTCCCTTTTCCCCCACTGGTGTGCCATGTGCCATGACAGGAGGTTGCTCTCCACCCCTGTGGAATCAGGCAAGGATGTGTCTACCTCTGACCTTCTTATTACAGTCCAGGCACCAATCTAAACCTTGGCTCGTCCCTTTGGTGAGGAACAGCATTTTGGATTGCCACTGCAGCACTTTCATTTTTGCCTGCACTCCCACCTTGTAATGGTTATGTGTAGCCTGGAATGGGCAGGAAGGAATTAAGTCAGATAAAGAAAAGGACATCAATATTCTCTCATACAATTAATTTCAAATGTGTAAAGTATTTCAAAGTCGTGAAAAACCTATTGCCCAAATTAGGCCAAGAATTGATATCGCTATTTAGTCCAAACTTTCCTGACAGGATTTGAGGGTCTAGGGTTTTTATTGGAGCAGCAACTGAACAGTGAACTTGCAGGATCCTTTTTTAGCCCAGTTTTACTTTGAGGAAAGGATTCTGAGGTTGCACTGTCTACTTCACCTTTATAGCTTTGTACCTTGTTGCCACTTTCAGCCCTGTTTGACAGGAGTCTCCAAAATACTGCATTTGCCAGAAGTCATCAAATCGTAAGATTAAGAAAGGAAACCCTACTGAGGGAAAGGAGGTCTATAATGTGGATTTAAGTGAGTATTAGGCATAAGAATATCCAAGCCAGCAGGCTGCAGGAATCTAGGCTTCAGTCCTGCTACTCAGGGCTGCCTTGAGTATTTGGGATGAGGGTGGGTGTGTAAAGCTGAATATCTCTGAGCTCGTACAGGACTACAGAGCAGGAATGCTGCCGAGTTTTGTAGTTACCAGTTATAGCTCAGCTCAGCTGAGGCACCTTCTGGCCTCGATTGCTGCCACTTTCATCCCTTTGATTGATGGAGAGTACCATGCACACTGAGCTGGACTCACATGCCTGCCTCCTCTCTCATCAAAAAGCAACAACTGTGGGCTAATCCTCTGGGCAGCCCCAGTGGCAATGAGAGATCCTGTGCCCTCCCTTGAGGGGTAAGATGAGATGCTCCCTCTGGCACAGGTCCTGCAGGTGCTGCTCAGCCCATACCATGGGTCAGTACTGTTTCTGGCTCAACAAAGCTATCCTCCTTATTTTAAGGAATAAAACTGGAAATGGCAGAGGCATGTTCTCTGGAGGAGTGGGAGGAATAGGAAGGCTCTCTGAGGTTAAGGTGCAGTCTGGTATGAGAATCACAGAATATTCTGAGTTGGAAAGGACCCACAAGGATCATCAAGTCCAACTCTTAAGTGAACGACCCATACAGGGATTGAATTCACAACCTTGGCATTTGTGTTTTTTTAGCACCAGGCTCTAACCAACAGAGCTAAACTCGGGGTCTTTTCCTAGCAAAAGCATAAACTGGAGGTTGTGTTGTGTCACTACGCCCAGTGTCATCTCAGGCACGGGGCTTTTGTTGTTATGGGTGCTGGACCAGGCTGAGCCTGACTCCCAGTGCTGTGTTTAGTGAGCCTTTGTCTACCCTGTGATGCAGCAAAACAGTTGGCAAGTGTTGTCAGAGACCAGTGCAGGCAGTGCTTTGCACTGCTTTAGACAGTGCTTTTCGTCATGGGCCGTTGCAGATGCTGAGTTAAGCCTGGCAGCAAACCCAGGAGGTGGTCCAAGTGTGCTACAAGTTAGGGCAGGCTGGGGGAGCATGTGGAGTCAGCCTTGTGGAGCCACAGGATGAGCAGAGCAGGGACAGACTCCTGGCAGTCTCCCTTTCTCTGCAGCATTCAGACTCAGCATTCATTGCACGACGGCTTGATCACTCCAACCTGCAGCTTCTCCTCACCTCCCTCCTGGCCTGTGCAGCAGCAGCAGCTGCTGCATGGGAATGAAATGCTTTTCCTGCTGCACAAATATCCAGCACTGCAAAATTAGTCTGGAATTTCTCCCTTTCTCCCCTATCCCAGTATCCTTGTTCCTCTCTCTTTTCAGGGATGATGTGAGTTCTTCCAGAGATATTCAGCAGTGACATGTGGTTTATTGTTGCTTATGTTTCCTGCCTTCTCACAAAGTAAAACCTTTTTCTTGTTTCAGTGTTGGCACAGCAAGGGCATTGGATTTGGATGCAGCATGAAGATGAGCAGCCAGCATAAAACCTGGGCGAGGTTTTGGTGTAAATAATACACCCAATTCATCTCACTGTGTCATTTGCACTAGATGTCTTGGAAACCAGGGCCTCAGTTGGACAGGAAAGCCTGCACTAACTGGAGTTGAAAGGATCTTTCTAGCCTGATGCTGGCATCCCTGGAGGGATTTCCTTCTAGGCTTTCTTAATTTACCTGGACAATAGTCATAAGCTTAGCCTTTCTTGCACATGCTTTAATCTCATGTTTCAGACTGTCTGTTAGTCATCTGTAGGGTCAGAAGGGCATTTCTCTCTCTGATCAGCATGGCAGATTTGCTGCAATCTGGTTGGGCTTTTCTTCCTTCTCAATACTTTATGGCACATTTTACTTTTTCCAATTTCTGGGCACTTTCGCCTAAGAAGTTCCTCCTGGTGGTGAAGGCAGAACATTGCAGGGTGTCAGTGGAGTGCTTCATGTGCCTTCTTGTCCCTGGGCACTCTGCTTTGGGTGCTGTCAGCAGCACAGGACACCAAGAGGAGGGTGAAGTTACTCCTTCTGGGAACTCTGCATATCAAAATGCCCATTGCCAGACTGCCAGCAATTACATGGTGTTTCCAGTCCTTCTTTCCAAGTGACTGGGATGCAGTTCATCCAAGGACTGGCAGGGTGCTCACAGTCCATGGTGGGCATCAGGCTTCCTTGGGGACTGACACCAAGTTTTCCTGCATCCTACTCCAAGCATAGCCTGTGTCCTCAAGCGGCTCAGATCTAAGGGCTGCTGTGCTCCCCCTCCCTCCCTCCCTCTTCCCCCTTCCCCCTTTGAATTTTGTTGTTCACTTTATTTAGTTCAGAATTGCAGCAGTCAGGGTATTAAAAAAATAAATAAACCAGAAATCTATCAATAAGCTGCGTTTAGAAACAAGCCTCTAGGGTGTTTAATTAAACCCAGTGTGATGGGAGGCAGCCAAAAGGCGTGTGTGGGGTGTGTGTGTGTGTGTGTGTGTGTGTGCACAGACAGCTGGCCATGGGGGAGCAGCAAATGTGTATGTGTGGGTGAGACAGGGAATAAAAGATCTGGTTAAATGGATCCTTTCTATCTGAGCTCCAAATATAATGTTCTTAAATGTGTAACCCTCGAGAAAACAACAATCCCCTCATGAAATACACGGAGAGGCTTGTGCCAGGGAAAGGGCAGCAGCCTGGCTGCTGTAGGCTGCTGTGGCTGAGGGCTTTGGTGGGGAAGAGACATCCCAGCCAACCCTCTCCTAGGCACAGGGGTTGGAGTTCTGTGCTGGAATCAAGCTGGAAGGCTGATGGCTCTCACCTAGTTTGAAGGAGACAAAAGGCAGGCAGGGAAAGGGATGCGTGGGCTGTTCTTTTACCTGGGCTTTGGTTGCTGACCGAGAGGAAGTGGAAAGAGGAATAGAAACAAAACTATGAGTTTCAACTCCTGTTTTGTCCCTGGCATCCATAAAGTCTTTCTCTTTCCTTCATGAACTAAATGTCACCTGGATATCATAAGGAACTGATTTTATTTTCTTCTTCAGTTACTTTGGAAGAGACAAACAGAGAAACCTGGGCGTAGTGGAGGAAGTAATTCTGACCTAGTAGACCTGCCTTTTCTTTTTAAATCAGACTCATAGAATCATCTGCACACTTTGTCTATTTATTTTTCAGCTTGTGTTCTCTATTTGCCAAAAATATTCAGCTTCTTCTTCCCTTTCACTGCCCTGCAGAGTCCCTCCTCATTTGCCTACCTCTGCTACCCCAGAAAAGGGAGGCACAGGACCCTGGTGCCTGGTAGCTTTCCCTGGTGAGCAGGGGGAGCCCTCAAGGATAGCTGCCCTTTTCTGGGGAGCTGAGGATGTGAATGGGGCGTGTGCCTCTGGAGCTCAGCGCTGGCTGCAGTGGGTCCCCCAGCGAGCAGTTCCCCTGCTGCCAGTGGTACAAGGGTGTGGGTGCCACAGCTGTGTGCAAAGCCAGCATCATTCTCCTGTGCCTGATGCCCACTTAAAAATGAGGGGAGCAGAAAAAGGGGTTTTGTTTTCCAGCTGAAATAGCTTCAGCAAGTCACGGGCACAGTCTCAGTAAATGCAACTGTTGTGTGCAGCCCTGGGATGACTGGCTCTGTTGTGCTTGTCCCCAGGCAGCCATCAGGCCCACAGGGCTTCCTCTGAGCTGGGGGCTGGTGAAAGCCAGAAGATGTGATGGTGGGGAAGGATTGCCACAAGGATGGTGATTTGCCATCCGTTGCAAATAGCCTTGCAGCTGAGAGGTTTGCTGAGCGTGAGGCGTAGCTGCGGCTGCTGCTGAGCTTCTCAGCCATATGAGAGCAGTGAGCCATCATGCTAGCTGAAATAAGAGGAATGTTGCATCAAGGCCTTACCTCATGATGGTGGCTTTGTAGTCTACAAAGCCTGCAGTCCTGTGTCTTCCCTGAAATTCAGGCTGGTGAAAAGAATTAGGGTGGAAGGGCCCATCTAGTCTACCCGCAGGCGGAGCAGTGCAGCCTGTAACTTTACATTAAGGACTTTCAGCTGCACTTTTGCTGTCAGGTTTGGCGACTGCACAACCTTTCTCTTGCTTCCCAGTGAGCTCCAGACTGCCTCAATGTGTGTGGAGCCATTGTATGTGCTGGGTTGTAAGGGAGGGTGGCTGCTCTGTTGAGCTCCTGGTTCAAGCTGCTCTTCCACGATGCCATGTCTGTGCCACAGCAGGTAATTCAGGCTCTTATCAGCTCTAATTAATGCTCCTGGCAGTGATGACAAGTGGCCCACAGAAGTGTGAATCTAGTTTAAGGAGACTAAGAAGCCAAAAGAAAAAAAAAAAGAAACCCTTCTAATCTGATCCATTATGCTCAGGCCAAGAGATCAGCAAAATGATCAAGCAAGGAAGAGAAACAACTTCTGGCTACTAGATTTTGCATCCCTATCCAAGTGCTGGGGTAACTCTTAAACGATTGTAGCACACTGAACATCAATCTTGTAACAAGCTTGGATAATACCCTCTGGTGAATTAACAAGGACTGCTGATATCTAAGTGCTTTTCAGCTGTGTGTTGCCAGGAATAAGTCTCAATTCTGGGGGGCCTGAGTCTCTCCTCAATCTGAGTTTAATTCCCTCCCATCTGCTGTCTGCATTTCCCGACGATCCTCGCCCAAGTAGGGCACAGCGTGTGTTTTGAGGGGAGTGGGGACTTGCTGGGCTCTCCGTGGGCTGGAATTTCCCAGTCAGAGAATTTCTGCTGTGTGGGAATATCCAGGGTCTGCTGTGATCTTTGTGCTCCCACATGAGCAGCTGGGTGCTGCCTCAGCCAAAACATCCTGGGAGCCTCTGCTAAGGTGGCTCTGCTGGTAGAGCAAAACCGTCCAAGCTTGTGTGCAGTCTGGAGCAGGGGACAAAGGCGGTCTCATTCCCACCACTGCTGGGAATAATGGGGATAATTATCTCATTATTGCTGCAGCCTCCACAGCTCCCAAAGAAAGAGTAACTGGTGTGCAACAATGCCTCTGCTGTAAATAACGCCCTCAGCACATTCCACTGGAGCAGAAGACGGAGGTACAAAGCACTATCTGCCCTCAGACCACGCTCAGCAATTGGACTTTGGTCTACTGAGCTTTAAGTTTTGGATTGTTGTTTTTGTTTTGTTTTATTTTTTTTTCCAAAGTGGGGCAGGGAGCTCTGTGTGGGCTTTCTAATGTTTTATTTATTAAATGCACGTTCAGTTTGCAACGGTTGGAGCTTTGCAAGAACCCTGGGTCACCCTTGTCCCAGCTGTGACTGGTAACCTCACTCAGTGGGCAGGAAGGGGCCGTTGTGTCCTGGTGCAAAACTGGGGAGCTCCATTTATTCCTCCTGGATATGTCAAAAGGAATTTTCCTCTTTAGGCACCAAAAATGTCCCTGAGATGCTTGTTTGGAAGGAGGCAAGGCTAGGGGGTAGGAAGAGGAGAGGTTTTGCCAAGGTTCATGCAGCCTGCAGAGAGCCAAGAGCAGAACTGGGTGCCATGACTCAGGTTTATTCGCTTTGCCTTGTTTAAAAGGTGTCCCATAAAAAGAAATATATGCTCCCATTAGGAGCAGAGAACTTTCTTTTGTCAGACTTCTGCATGTTTCACTGATCCATTGCTGGTTTGTGGAGGTTACTGCAGTGCTGCTGATGCCTGTGCCGTTATCCGTGGGTGCCTGAAATCTCCTGGGGTATGTTTGGTTTTTTTCTCTACTTGCTACTTGCATAAGAAATATGAGGAAGCTGTCTCCCAGGTTTTCCTGGAGTGTTTCTGGAAGATTGAAAAAGTGTATCATGAAGTTTCTTCATCCTTGTCTGAAAATTGCATTGGCTTTCAGAAAAAGAGCTATTTTGCATAGCATTTGTTAACATAAAGCAGAAGGTGAGTTTTCAGTGTTTATTTCAGTTTCCTTGCTCAAGCTTCTATTCCGTTGGCTGTGATGTGACTATTTTGTTAGCTCACTGGAGATGTCTTTGGCAAATTTAAAAAGCTGATACCTAATATTTCTAATGTATCTTAAAAGCAACTAAAAGAACAGATGTAAAAAACCCCCCATCCATACATTAATTTTCACCTAGGCCTCAGACTACTGCAAACCCATAAAACCAAAAATCCAAAGACCTAAGCATCCTGCTCCTGCATCCCCACTGGGAACAAGGCTGGTGTTGGCTGGCGTGTGAGCTTTCTCTGTGCCACCACTGTGCTGCAGCTGGGCTGAGGGCAGGGGCAGAGTGAGGTGGGTGTGGGTGCTCCTGAAGGAGAGCAGATCCAGCTGCAGGGAGCCAGAGCAGTCTCCATCACTTTGTCCCAGGCTCTGATGTTGACTTGCCACAAAATCTGAGTTCTGCCTTTTCCAGCAGGTAAAACTGGGAAGGGTGACTGTTGCTTGTAGTGAAAGGAGGCAGTCGGTGTGTGAATTAGTGGGGGTTGTGCTCGTGCCTCTTCAAAGTGCTGGATGGATGTAAAATGTCTTTATTCCCTGTCTGGTCCCAAACCAAAAGCCCTGTGAGGCTGTGCAGAGGAGGGATCCCTCTTCCTTGTGGGCCATCTGCAATCCTTCCTGCCAGCAGCCTCTGCTGCTCCCACACTGAGCCAGCAACTCACTGGTATGTTGGGGCTGGCTGGCTCTGGGCAAGTGGCAGCTTACACAGAGGGTTTCTGAAATCCTGGACCCAGCCTCGGCAAGTGCAGGCTGTAACCAAGCAATAAGACTTCTCCATCTTTGCCACACCATCTGTCTTCTTCAACTTTCTGTAATCTTTCAGCTGCTGGATTAGAAATGATCACTATGCAGTGCTGGGCTGACTCCAAAGCAGGGTTCCTCCTTCAAGTGATTCAGGAGAGGAAAGCCTCGCTGAAACCTGGTGTCTTTTCCCTCCTCCTGTCTTTTCCCTGCCTGCCTTGGAGCATCCTGGAGTGGTTGAGCTGGATTTATGCTTTCTGTCTTGATATCTTCTTCCTATGCCATGTGCAGGGATAGAGGGGATGGCACTCATGACTTAGCAGGACAAGTGCTGGGAGAGGAAAACACCTGCTTGTTTCTCATCTAGTCTGGCCATTGCTAAATAACATGCTCAGTGCTGTTGCACATGTGGGAGAGGTTCTGAGTCCTGCACTTGCTCATTATCAGTCTGACTTCCTGGAATCAAATCAAAGGAGAAATTGATCTTTCCTGTGCGTTTTTACATGACCAAATATTTTGAGGAATGAGCCAAAACGCTTCCTTCCCATGTACTGTTTCCAACATTCTATCAGTGTCACATTGTCAGATGTTTCCTTGCTGCTTAAAACATTTTGCCTCTTCTTCCAGCACCAATGGCATTCTTTCCACAGGGGACACAAAATGAGGTGGTAAGGCCCAGTACAGAGTGATTGGTGCATGATGTTGCTGGTGTCACCCAGACACTGGAGCAGGCTTAATGCCTTTGTGTCACAAATGCACTCAGGACTCTGGAACACAGTAAGGCATCTTTCCTGTTCTTACCTCACTGCTGGTAATGCCAGTTTTAGCAGAGTGAGTGCTGCTAGCTTTTCCTTGAGGTTTCCCAGTTGTATCTTGTATCTGGAAGAGTATTTAGAGACCTGTGGCTTAAGCACCTGTCAGTGACACTGAGGTTATGACCCCTGCCGACCTACAGAAGTGCTGCCACTCCAAGGGGCACAGCAGGTGCCCAGGGTCCCTCAGTCTGGAGCAGTCAGTGGCTGGCTGGAAAGGTAGGGAAGGAGGCAGTGAGCCATCTCAGTTGGAGAAGCCAGGGAGATACCTGGTTCCTCATGACAGTCATGACCCAGCAGTATTGTGTAAAGGGCTGGCTGGTGCTGCTGGTTATAGGCATTATTTTAATATGTGTTTTATTAATGTTGAAATTTGAACCAGGAGAGGAGCAGCTTAGTTGGTTATGCAGTACCAGAAGGAATAGGGAGCCATTAAAATGTATCTGGGTGAGCAAAGCTGGGCACGTGGCACAGAGGCAGCACATCTCAGCAGTGAGAAGGGGTCCTTGGGTAACACTTATTTTTCTGACAGAAGCTGCACTTTGTTGCTGCTCCATGAGGTGCAGTGCAGAAAGGATGACTGCCTGGAGGGTGCTGCTGGGAGGTGAAGCTGTGTGCAGTTTCCTCAGGGAAGCAGCAGTTCCTTTTGTGAGCCATCCCTCTGGGTGTGCCCGCGTTAATGGTGCTGAGTTGCCTCTCAGTGTCCTGTGTCTCTGCCTCCCAAAAGAACCTGCACTGTGGAAAGGGAACAGAGAGGGGGAAGAGGAAAGATGAGAAGCAAGGGATTTACAGGCTCACAGAGAGGTGATGTGGACAATGCCTACATGAGATACTGCAAACAGAAGTAAGCTTACTTGACCTTCTGTCTGAGCCCATGGATGAAAGCCAGCGCTGGCCTGAAAGCCATGAGATTGCTTCAGTGCAGCCCTGGGTATCAGCTCATGTCCCTTGCATCTCAGCACACCAACCACAGCTGTGCAGCTTCTTCCTGGCTTGCTTCTGCCTGCAATACTCCAGGTAAATGTACTCATGGCTTTCCAGGTGCCATCTTCTTCTTGTAACCCCTGCCCTTCCCAAAGTGCAGCCCACCTCCAGGTGCATGTTTAAGGGAAGGCTACTCAGGCTGTCCCCTAAATGAGTAAAATGGCTCTAATGTGCACCAGCTGGTGCCATCACCTTCAGATGTAATTGTTTAATGTACACGTTGTACATTAGCTTAGCAACTTGCAAGTCGTGCTGTGGTTCACACAGGAAACCCAAATATTGCAATGCAACATTGCAGCACGACCATTACTCTGGAACTGTACCTTTAAAAATAACAGTCAGGCTGAAGAGCCCAATTCCTGTTTCTCTGTCAGGTTGAATATTCCCATGCTGTGGACACCTTTGATGTCCTTAGAGATGGCCTGCAGAGTGTCAGTCACTTTTGGGAAGTCACTTGCTACAGTGGCTAGAGGATTAAGTTCAGAAGGGGAGGGTTTGCCCTGAGGAATGATCCCCAAAATTGCTGATTTGGAGAGTCCCTTCTATACACTGCAGTTGTTTGCACACAAACCTATCATCTATTCTCCTCCTGGGATTTGCTGTTTATATGGAGGAGAGCAAATAAAGATTCTTTGGCAATTTCAGTGGAAGCCAGGGAGCTTTTAAGCAGGCAGAGGAGCTACTGGCATCCCTGTCTCTCTGCTGAAGAAATGGGCTGACTGCTGAGAGATGTGAGATGTCACAGTTCCTTTTCATCCGAGGGATGAAAAACACTGTACAGGCATTTAAGCTTTACAAAAATCCCCCTGCAAGGTGTAGGAGGAATTTTTTACAGATGGAGAAACTGAGACAAAATGCCTTGCTGCTGCTTGATCCATTCAATACTGAAAGAATTGAGGACAGAAGTTGGGACACCTATTCATAGCACTGACCACAAGGTCCTCCCTCTCTGTCACCTTGTGAGGGACATAGCCCATGCAGCAGTGCTCCAGGAAGGGCTTTCAGTGTCTTCTTTAGTCAGGAGACAATTTTGCAGATGTGTCTCCTCCATCCTTGCAATGACATTGCGTCTGACCTGTGTTTCTTGCAGATGTTTTGCTTAACCACCCCATTTCTGGTATGTCAGCCTGCAAGACCCATCTGTATGCGCTTGCCGTTCCCTATCCCTCCCTGTTTTCAATCTGTGCCAGCACACTGCTTACTTGAATCATAAAAACTCTCACCTTGTGTGGGCTTTTTGTTTACCTGCCTGTGGTTCTGTGCTCCCCTTTCCGTATCGCCCTGGCAGCTACGGCGCAAACAAAACCCGTCTGTGGGGGAAGGGAGCGGGCTGGGGATGCCCATCCTCTCGGGGACACGTCTGATCCTGCATGTTGTGAATGAGAGATGCTACTCTGTCCTCCCTTCCTCTTCCCTGCAGCGAGCTGACCATCTGCTTACCTTAATGGACTAGAGATTAGCCCGGGGGTTAAGTTATCAACATAATTAACCTAGATTTCTCCTCTACGGCTGAGGCAATTTTTACTTATCTACTGCTCAGGTGATGTGAAATTCAGACGGCTCTCGAGGAACAACAGAAACTGGAGCAAGTGGAGGGGAAGACTTTCAAAGTTTGAAATTACTCTGAAGCCCCCAAGGCACAGAGATGAGAGATGATGAAGCTTGTGCGGGGTCACGTATGTTCTCAGCTATGAGAACAGTATTGAAGAGAAGTCTGATATATTATTAATGCTGCCTGTCCCTTACGTGGAGGGCTTTTCAGGTCTGAGTCTCAAACCAGGCAAGGCTGATTACCTCTGTTTATAGGAATTTGTTCCTGGAACATATGCAGGAAGCTAACAAATAGGAAATATTACATCCCTGTGTTTCTGTCCAGATGACTTTTGTCGTCTACCAGTAGGACACTTCCCAGCCTGTGCTCTGTACCAGTGGATCAGTGACAGGACAGTTCCATACTGTAGTCAGGTATCACCAGAAACTCTTTTCATGCTGGCTTAGTGTGCTAGAGCTAATGTGACTCTACAGCCACGTGTGGGTGGCTTTTATGCTACATTTTCCTTGACAGTAAAAGATTGCAGTTGCCACTTCAGAGCATCCCTGGCTGCCTTTCCTGCCCTAGATTCAGGCTGTGTTTTTGGGTAGCGCTATCGGACCTGTGCTCAGGCAGTCTCCCTTTGCAGGGCCCCAAGTTTCAAAGGGCACCAAGCCCTCCATACACCCCTGGGGCTCTTCTGCCTGTGGCCAGGGCATTGAGGCCCTGTGCCTTTGCACTTGGATTCAGGCTGCCGTGGGAGGAGATCCCTTGCAGAGGCTGTGAGCGGGGGAGCACTGTCTGACCCATCGCCGCGGGCACTTCCCGTGCCAGAGGACATGCCACTCAAACGATCATTGTAATTACCGTCCTGGAAGCTTTTAATCCCTTGGTTAAATAAAACCAACAAATGATAGTGGGAGTAGGAAACTGCAGCCTGCTGGAGGACAGCCCCGCCAGGAGCAATGAGATGTGCGAATGAAGGAACACCCGCATCCCGCCAGAGACACCTAATCTGCCTAATGATGAAATTAGCATGCAGCTTTGGTCAGATCCCACCCACCACACCTCTGTGCTCAGCCCCAGACACCTCACTGGCACAGAGGCAGGCAAGTTAGAAGGAGTTCAAAGAATAACAACAATGATGAGGGTGCTGGAGGGGAGCCGAGGTATGAGGAAAGATTAAAGCAACTAAGTGTGTTTATCATGGATAATTGGTAATTAAGGGGGGAAACCTAACTGTCTTCCTGTAATTTGAAGGGTGTGAACTTGAGGTAGAGGAGCTGATCAGAAGGGTAGCAGGAGGTGTATAAGTAGGAGCAATGTGATACAGCTCAAGGAAAGAAAAGTAGGTAGAATATCAAGCTCCTAATTACATTTTTTGGTCTGGCTTGTGAGTGACAATGGTGAGAACATGATTTATTTGGGGTGCATATATACAGACAGAAAAATGCTGGAGGAGAGACTCTCTAGTAGTAAATTATCTTGTACAGCAAGGGCTGGACTGCCTGAGTCCATACATGCTTTGTCCCCTTCTCCACATCTTTTTTGTTCTTTACAAATATATATAAATAGGAGGAAACAAACAGCACTAGCACTTGTGATTTTCAGTAGAGAAATGTTGCAAATGTTACATTTTCCAGTAACACTTTACCCCACACTGTCACTGTAAAATCTGTCTGCTGTCAAACTGCAGTGGGGTGTCAGTCCTCATGTCTCTTTGATAAGGTCTGAGAAGGATTTGGCGGACATTATCAGCACCCAACGCCCCCAGACTCTGCTGAGAGCAGCTGTCCTCGGTGAAATGGGGGGAGCCTTGGAGGGGGAGCCCTGAGTTGTTGGTGCTGAGTTGTTTGGAGATGGAAAAGCCTCAGACCATGCCTGTATTAATTTAATATGTACTGCTTGGTGTGCACTGGAAAACCAGTATGCTCATCATGCTGTTGGGCTTGTGCTCTGCTTTTCAGTTAAGGCTTAAAATTGGCAGACCTGTCTTTTTGGGTGGCAGAGACTAGTCACAGTGTAGGGAGGTTTTCCTTTATCTTGGACATGAAGGATCTGAATTTCCTTATGAGGGGTTTGGAAACCCTGTCTGTGTTCTTGGAAGCATTCAGAGGACCTTTGGTTGGAGTACAGTGACTGGCACCTAATGAGTTAGACCTTTGTTGTCCCATGATTGTGCCCATGCAGAAAAGGCAGGATCAACTCTTCTGACAGACAGGTGAAACATTTACTCTAGTACTTCTAGTGATGGCTGTGCTGCAGCTTTCTGATGAGTTAAAATTATACCCCACCTCCCTCCCAGTAAGCCTCCCTGTACATTGGACATACATTATACTAAGGTTGCCTCCTGTGTATAGAATCATAGAGTCACTGAATATGCTGAGCTGGAAGGGACCCATCATGATCATTGAGTCCAACTCCTGTCCCTGCACAGGACACCCCAAGAGTCACACCAAGTGCCTGAGAGCATTGTCCAAACACTTCTTGAACTCTGTCAGGCTTGGTGCTGTGACCACTGCCCTGGTGAGCCTGTTCCAGTGCCCAGCCACCCTCTGGTGAAAAATCTTTTCCTTGATATCCAAACTAAATCTCCTCTGACTCAGCTTTAAGCCATTTCCTTGAGTCCTGTACACTGGTCACTAGAGTGAAGAGATGTGTACCTTGCCCTCCACTTACTCTCCTGAGGATCCTGAAGATCACCATGAGGTCTCCTCCTCTTCTCCAGGCTGAACAGACAAAGTGACCTCAGNGCCAGGACCCCAGGGTCCTTTTTCACAGTGCTTCTCTCCAACCTCTCATTCCCCAGTCTGTACACAGAGCCAGGGCTGCCCCATCCCAGCTGCAGACTCTGGCACTTGCCCTTGTTGAACTTCATATGGTTGATCCATATGCTTACACACAGTTACATGTAGTTGATCCACGTGCTTACACATTCACCACCTCTCCCCCTTCCCTACCCTGCCTCTGCAGCTGCCTGCATGTTTTCCATAGAGTTTGCAGAGTTTTTGTTGCCAGAAGACGTTGCCTAGAATGGGTTTCCATTCCAAGCATGTCACCTTAGTGATCTCCAAAATAACCTGTTTACCAAGTTTGCAGCTGCCCAGCTATCTGTAATGCACACAAATTGCTCACCTTGTATCTGTTCTCAGCCTGCCTTTCTCTCCAAACCTGCAGGACCTCCCCCTAATGGGCTCCTGTTTTTCACACCAGCTGCCCAAAGGCTGTGACACCAGGTACTAGCCCTGCTGTGACGCAGTGCCCGTGCTTTACCACGCTTCTTACCCGGGGCGGCCGCTCCCCATCTTCATCATCCTAACATGGAGTGACTTGGCTCAAATGCCCCTGCAGTAACCTGCCTTGCCATAAACTGGAGACCTTTACAGCTGAAGCTTTGCCTCCAACATCTTTTTTTAGCTTGCCTGGTGTAATTCTCTGCTCTGTGACTGCTTGCAGACACCGTTGCAGGTTTTATTTCCAAAGCAGACGGTGTGGTAATTAAGAGATCCCCAAATGAACTCAGCCTTTCAATAACAAAGCATAATAAAATGGGCTCCTAACAAGACTGACGGGAGAGCAGTCAAGCTGCTTCAGCATCCACATAGACAATTTACCTGACAGAATAATAGCCAGTTTCTTTCAGTTTTTAAGTCCACCTTCTGTGTAGGGTCTGACAGTTGCTGTCACCTCAGGAGCTACCAACAAAGGGGTGCATCCTTTTCTTTCCAGGGAGGTAACAGCACCAGCTAAGAGGTAGAAACTTTCATCCTGGAAAATTTCCAGACATCTCTAGAGAGGAAAATCCTGCCACTGGCAGGCACTGACCATAGAATCAGATATGCAACTGATGGCAAGTGCAGGACTGATCCTTTGCCTCCTCCCCACAGGCAGGCAACTCTGAACAGCTGTGGTCTATGACAGCATGCAGAAAATCAGGGTCTGTAACATTAAGTTGACATGGACAACCAAATTTTGAGATCTGGTGCCTTGAGAAACTGAAGGCATCTTTCTCTCAAGCAGACTTGTATCAGCTATTTCACAGCCAATACATACTTGCTACACACTGAAATATTTGCTGACTTGCAGCTAGGCTGGTGTGCTGGGAGGCTCCATCTCTGTGTTATGGCCCACCTCCTGTGCTTCCTGGTCCTAATTTGCTTCAGGAGATATGATTGAGCTGCTGGTCCTGGCTCCAGCAATGCTTAATGAACCTCTCAGTCAACTGGCCTGGATAAAATTTGGCTGGGTCTTGTTACTGGGTCTTGCCTTCTTTATCTGACAAGGTCTAGCAAAAAGCTGCTTGATTGTCATCATGTCATTGTCTTCCTGTGACTGTGAGAGAAGAGAGGTGATTGTCTGGATCTGGAACCTTGACAAAGCCTGAACTTCTCTCCCAGGCAAAGGTAAAGACCCTTCCTTGAAGGCACTACAAACCCACAAGATCTTGTGGGACAGTGTGGGTACAGAACAAGAGTAGCCTTTCCCCTGTGTCCAATCCCTTGTCAGGTCAGGGAGCCACTGGCTGCCCGCTCTGGTGAGGCTGGTCAGGGTGCCCATATGGTGCTGAGGATGTGTCTGCCAGCAGGGAGCAACCCTGGACTGACTCTGCACCAGGGAAAGAACCTGTGCACAGAGACAGTTCTTTTCACCTGCTCCCTGCCAGGAGATGAGGCAGCTCCTTGCCTGGGTCCTCCTTGCAGGGAGTGGGTTGGTGGCTGCTGCCGTGCTGGAGGGAGCTGGCAGCGCTGGCAGGGACTGGTGGGGCCAGGCTGGAGAGCTGTGTTGTAGGACAGTGCACTTGTGCAAGTGGCTGTCAGTCCCCTGGCATCTCCAGAGTGCCTGACAGCTGGGAACACAATGCAGGCACACTTATGTGAAAGGAAGTGACAGCAAGGAAATGGAAACGTCTGGAAGCATACCAGGGAGTGAAGCCTCGTCATAATATACCCCCAGGCCAGATCAGAATTACTTTAATGCAAAGATTCATTATTTTTTTCCTCTGCTTTTCTCTCAGTGAGGAGATGCTAGAGATCTTGACTGGTATTGCTGAGTATGTAAAATATCATGTTGCACACTTCAAGGAGATGCTGGCCAAATAGAATGTGAGTCCTGCACAGAAGAGCTAGTTTGAAGGTGAGTTTTCAGGATAGCAGAGCCTTTCTGGAATCAGAGTAGTTTAGAGTTTGCTTTATTTTGCAACAGGAGCCCAAACACTTTGAAGCTTCTGCTGGTCAACCACAAAGTACAGGGAAAAGTTTTCCCTAGCACCTCCTCCCATATAAGTTTATATTTGATGTTGGAGGGGTCTGTGTCTTGTATTTTCACTGGGATCAGACTAACTTTGGTGTAACAAGGTAGGATGGAACCCTCCTTTATTAGAGCCTGGATGCCAGGGGGATGTGATAGACCATGTGGTGACCATCTCTCTCTTCCTTTTTACTATACTGACAGAAAAACAGCATCCAGTATTGATTTTCACTTTCTTTTGAGAGGGAGGAGATGACATTGGAGTAATAGCACAGTGGACATATATGGTAATGCCACAACTGCCATTAGGAACCTTTTGAGGCCAGTGGGCATCCCTGACTAGTGGTCATGTCATGATTGAGGACCAGCATTTGCCCACAGTGGAGCTATGATGGCCAAACAGCTTATTTCTTCTCTTAATTGTGATCTAAATTAATGTCATAGAGCAGAAGGTGGTTATGATCACATTTATCATTTGATGAGCTTCAGCTTTGTGCCTGGCAGATACTAATGGGGAAAACGTTGTCATCCAAACCCAAGCAGCCTTCAGCTGGAGTTAAATTACAGAACTGCTGAAGAGCTGCAGATTTGAGAGAGAAAATAATAACAGGTGGGCAGATTATTAAAATACAATACAGACAATACCTGGAGGGTAAATATAATCAGCTTTGAGATGACAGTGAAATCTGAGGAGTGTTTTGACAGTGGAGAAGGCTGGTACACATGTGCCTTCACAGTGAGGACCCCTGGTTACGCAGCTGGAGAGCTGGTATCTTTATTATAGCAACTTGTTTTCCATCATAGAGGAGGGCTACTTGTACCTGATAACTCACAGGCAGCCTGGATGCATCTTATTTTGTTGTGTTTTGCAGTAGGCTCCCTGCAGCATCCCAGGAGCCAGAAAAGTCTGGCTGCAGAAGTGTGTGCTTTGAGAGGCATTGCAGAGGCTTGCCCTGGGCTCCTGTGAACCCCCACGTGGCTGTGAGCACAAGCAACACCAGCCCTGGCCACCCCCAATTCTGGAGGAGCAGCATCACAATTTTTTGGATACAGGAGACTTCTCTTCCAGCTCAGGTGTGCTTCCTTCTCTGCCTTGTGCGTGGGGCTCACCTCACCCTGGCAGCCCCTGGCAGCCCCTGGCAGCCCCTGGCAGCCTCCTGCCCCATGTATTGTGCCAGCTTTTCACTGTCTGTCCTGCACACACTCCAGCTGTTTGTTCTGCCTTACCTTTACTTCACTGTCTGGTGAAGACACATTCACGCCAATAAAACTGATAAATTGCCAAAGAGGGCGAGATACACTTTTAGTAACTGGCGTAACAGTGAATTTGCTGACCTGGCACAGGGAGGGGAAAGGCAAAGGCTTGTGAATTAATTACCGTGCTGAAGCAGTGCTGAGGAGAGCCTGGCTTTCTGCTGGAAGTGGTTCAGTTTCTTTGCTGAAAGAGGAGTCCAACTGCTGTACACCGAGGAGGTAGCAAATGCGCAAGGCTGACAGTCAGGGCTGCTCAAGGAGAGGGCCTGGGTGCTGTAAGCTTTTTGAGAACATGCTGCAACACTCTGGCCCCCCATCCATGACTTGCCACTGCTTCCCCTGTACTGGCATTTTAAATCCCACCCCAGAACTGACTCTTCAGATAGCTGCACAATTGCTGGGGCTGATGTGAAGGCAGCATGACAAGGTGTGGGCAAAGTCAGGACATTAGCCAAGCATAATTCAGTCTGCTTTGAGTCCTGTTCCACACCAAATCCTGGTTCTGGCTCTGCCACTGACCTGGGCAAAGACAGGCCACCTCTCAATGCTGTGGCAGAGAGGGACAAACTGCTGTTGTGGCCATTACTGCTCACTGTATCCCCAGGTGCTTTACAGTAGCCTGGAAAAATCTGGTACCTGCCTGGTTTGCAAAATCTCTGGAGTGCCCCAGTCATGCTGTGGTCCCCTGTCCCACTTGCAGGGCTGGAGGAAGAGAAAGTGCTCATCTCTCAGCACTGCTGCTTTCTGTTCTGCCCTTCATCCCAGGCACCAGCCTGGGGAAAACTAATAGGTAAGGTCTGTGTTGGAGCACTGAATGAAGTGACTCCAGTGCTTCCCAGTTTTCTGAGAAATTCCAAAGAAAGACACAGAGGATGACCATACCTGCTACCCATAGGAGGCTTGGAGGCTCAGAGATCAGCAGTAGGTGTTAGTTCAAAGAGAAAAGTTGAACAAAATCTCCCGAGATTTCAAGTTTTATGAGTCTAGCAGGAAGAGTGTCTCTTTTGGAAGGTATATTATCTCTAAAAGTAGAAAATAATTATTACTGTACTGGTGTGATAGTTACCTATCAGGTTTACAAACCTTGGTTGCCAAAGGAAAAATATTTCAATACATTTTGAATACAAGTTGTCTCCTTAGGGGCCACCATATCTCTGATATATGACTGATTAGTTGGCCAGACAAAGGTTATTGCAAGAAATAGACTTGACCTTTCAAGCATACAGCTGAGATTTCCAGCAGGAGTGAGCACCACACTTTCTAAATGAATGTGTTAGTAGGCAATGAAAGCAGAGGAGTGCAGCTAATTCAAGATGTATGTCAAAGAAAATAGATGGAATAATAAAAGGTAAACAAATATTAGAGAAGGCAAACATATTGTCAAAACAGAAGTTAAAGCCAGCCAGCACAGAGAAGGGGGAGTCCTATGTGGAACAAAAGCAGCCATTTTGAGAACTCTGCTTAGTATTAAATTGCAAAGAAATACAAAAATAAAATGCAATTATGACTATACAGCTGGAGGACAAAGCTATTATGATGATGATGGTGCAGAGCCATTGGTAACTGTATGATGAGAAAAGGCAAAAAAAAACCTTTCAGCCATCTGGTCAAGCCTAGTACTTATATAATTCTCATTGTTAATGGTCCTCACATCAAGGATGTGTTGTAAGGCTGCATACTTAGCAATATTTTAAGACTGGATCTGTAGTAATAGGACATATGACCAGACATGCAAACAAATGCACACAAACCTCTAAATTTCTCATCAGCTTTTGAAGAGAGCATCCTGCCTGGTAGACAGTTCAAATACATTTTTTGCTTATTGGCATTTGTCAAAGTCTCTTTGGCTTCCAACACCTCTGAACAGAATCTTCCCTGAGCTTGGTTTCTGCTTTTACTGTGCCTCCCCTGTAAAATGAATGTAAGTTACTGAGCAAGTATTGGCTTCCTATTCCTGCATCCAGTCAGACCTGTGCAGGGGCAGTGGGGGGATTAACATAGGGACCGTGTAATCACCTGAGCTGGAATTTAGCCTTGACACTGGCTCATCACTTTTAACAGTATTAAAAAGCAGGACCACAGGATCTCCACTGGCTAGAAGTGATCTGGTTCTCAGCTTTATCTCTGGTCTGAAAGCCAAGGTTTCCAACAGCATGGCTCTTCTGTGGGAAGCCTGGGCTTGGCAGAGAGAAAAACCTGCTGACAACTCATCTTGGGCAGCATTGTTTTTTTCCCATGAAGGTCTCCTTGCTCTGCTATAGGCTTTTGCCTGGTTGGGCTCAATGACTGGGGGAGCAGTGGGAGCCTGGCTCTGTCAAGGCTGTTAAGGAAGGGCGGTTACAGGTTTCTTGTGTTTGCAGGGATGATTGTTTTTGACATGTCTTTTGGTGAGTCTGTTTGGGGAAGACTGAAGGGAGACCTGATGTCAGAGAAGAGGGGATTGAGTGTGGGTTGGAGCAAGGCAGCTCTGTGAACTTGAAGGTGGTGTCATCACTGTTGCTGTTGTTAAGAGCTCTGAGGCAGAGCAGGGGATGATTTCAGTCACAGCATCTTTGTGCATCTCAGTGAGATGCCCATTCAGAGAGACATGATTCCCTGGTGTGGTGTGACCTCTGTGGGCCCTGCTGAAGGAGGCTGAGGGAGTGCAGTGGAGGGCTGCTCTAGACTCTGTAAGCACTTTTGATTCCAAGTGATGGTTGCCCAGAGGTAGCTGGTACAAAGGGCTACCTGGCATCAGACTCCCTATGAAAAACACTCACTGGCCACCACCAGGTCAGGTATTTCTAGAGCTGCTGTGGAAGGAGGTTGACTGAAGTCACATGTTCAGTCCATGGGGACCTGCCCTCAGCCTCAGCAGGTGCCCCAGGCCCCCTGATAAGGCAGGGGCACAGCTACTCTGAAAGGGTCACTGCCTTCTACCGCTGCCACTGCTCTGCTGGCTGCACACCGGGGACACGGGGGAAGAGGAGCTAACAGTTTTCATTGTCAAAGCTGTCTTAATACCTGTGTAGATCTATAGGCAGAGTTGCCTGAGGAAAGATGAAAAATTAATGGGGACATTTTCACCCTGGCTGGCTCACATGCCATTTTAATCCTGCTGCCAACATGACGGGCATTTCCGCCTGAGAAGAAGTGCTGAGTGAAGTCCAAATCGTTTGACGAGGAGCAAAAAGAGCTACTGATGGGGCCTGGGGCAATAAATCAGACTGTAAACACTCTGCTTTGAGGAAGGTCTATACACAGATTTTATTTGTATGATGGCTTGGTCTAAACACCTCTGAAGTGCGCACTGTCTTCAACAGAAGGCATTCTCTGCTGCAAATGGGGAGAAATGGGCTGGCAGTGGGGAACAGGCATANACAAGCAACACCAGCCCTGGCCACCCCCAATTCTGGAGGAGCAGCATCACAATTTTTTGGATACAGGAGACTTCTCTTCCAGCTCAGGTGTGCTTCCTTCTCTGCCTTGTGCGTGGGGCTCACCTCACCCTGGCAGCCCCTGGCAGCCCCTGGCAGCCCCTGGCAGCCTCCTGCCCCATGTATTGTGCCAGCTTTTCACTGTCTGTCCTGCACACACTCCAGCTGTTTGTTCTGCCTTACCTTTACTTCACTGTCTGGTGAAGACACATTCACGCCAATAAAACTGATAAATTGCCAAAGAGGGCGAGATACACTTTTAGTAACTGGCGTAACAGTGAATTTGCTGACCTGGCACAGGGAGGGGAAAGGCAAAGGCTTGTGAATTAATTACCGTGCTGAAGCAGTGCTGAGGAGAGCCTGGCTTTCTGCTGGAAGTGGTTCAGTTTCTTTGCTGAAAGAGGAGTCCAACTGCTGTACACCGAGGAGGTAGCAAATGCGCAAGGCTGACAGTCAGGGCTGCTCAAGGAGAGGGCCTGGGTGCTGTAAGCTTTTTGAGAACATGCTGCAACACTCTGGCCCCCCATCCATGACTTGCCACTGCTTCCCCTGTACTGGCATTTTAAATCCCACCCCAGAACTGACTCTTCAGATAGCTGCACAATTGCTGGGGCTGATGTGAAGGCAGCATGACAAGGTGTGGGCAAAGTCAGGACATTAGCCAAGCATAATTCAGTCTGCTTTGAGTCCTGTTCCACAGCAAATCCTGGTTCTGGCTCTGCCACTGACCTGGGCAAAGACAGGCCACCTCTCAATGCTGTGGCAGAGAGGGACAAACTGCTGTTGTGGCCATTACTGCTCACTGTATCCCCAGGTGCTTTACAGTAGCCTGGAAAAATCTGGTACCTGCCTGGTTTGCAAAATCTCTGGAGTGCCCCAGTCATGCTGTGGTCCCCTGTCCCACTTGCAGGGCTGGAGGAAGAGAAAGTGCTCATCTCTCAGCACTGCTGCTTTCTCTTCTGCCCTTCATCCCAGGCACCAGCCTGGGGAAAACTAATAGGTAAGGTCTGTGTTGGAGCACTGAATGAAGTGACTCCAGTGCTTCCCAGTTTTCTGAGAAATTCCAAAGAAAGACACAGAGGGTGACCATACCTGCTACCCATAGGAGGCTTGGAGGCTCAGAGACTCAGCAGTAGGTGTTAGTTCAAAGAGAAAAGTTGAACAAAATCTCCCGAGATTTCAAGTTTTATGAGTCTAGCAGGAAGAGTGTCTCTTTTGGAAGGTATATTATCTCTAAAAGTAGAAAATAATTATTACTGTACTGGTGTGATAGTTACCTATCAGGTTTACAAACCTTGGTTGCCAAAGGAAAAATATTTCAATACATTTTGAATACAAGTTGTCTCCTTAGGGGCCAC
This sequence comes from Notiomystis cincta, assembly GCA_013398075.1. Lineage (NCBI taxonomy): Eukaryota > Metazoa > Chordata > Aves > Passeriformes > Notiomystidae > Notiomystis > Notiomystis cincta. The sequence goes on from VZRX01001008.1 coordinate 86,935, forward strand.
CATATCTCTGATATATGACTGATTAGTTGGCCAGACAAAGGTTATTGCAAGAAATAGACTTGACCTTTCAAGCATACAGCTGAGATTTCCAGCAGGAGTGAGCACCACACTTTCTAAATGAATGTGTTAGTAGGCAATGAAAGCAGAGGAGTGCAGCTAATTCAAGATGTATGTCAAAGAAAATAGATGGAATAATAAAAGGTAAACAAATATTAGAGAAGGCAAACATATTGTCAAAACAGAAGTTAAAGCCAGCCAGCACAGAGAAGGGGGAGTCCTATGTGGAACAAAAGCAGCCATTTTGAGAACTCTGCTTAGTATTAAATTGCAAAGAAATACAAAAATAAAATGCAATTATGACTATACAGCTGGAGGACAAAGCTATTATGATGATGATGGTGCAGAGCCATTGGTAACTGTATGATGAGAAAAGGCAAAAAAAAACCTTTCAGCCATCTGGTCAAGCCTAGTACTTATACAATTCTCATTGTTAATGGTCCTCACATCAAGGATGTGTTGTAAGGCTGCATACTTAGCAATATTTTAAGACTGGATCTGTAGTAATAGGACATATGACCAGACATGCAAACAAATGCACACAAACCTCTAAATTTCTCATCAGCTTTTGAAGAGAGCATCCTGCCTGGTAGACAGTTCAAATACATTTTTTGCTTATTGGCATTTGTCAAAGTCTCTTTGGCTTCCAACACCTCTGAACAGAATCTTCCCTGAGCTTGGTTTCTGCTTTTACTGTGCCTCCCCTGTAAAATGAATGTAAGTTACTGAGCAAGTATTGGCTTCCTATTCCTGCATCCAGTCAGACCTGTGCAGGGGCAGTGGGGGGATTAACATAGGGACCGTGTAATCACCTGAGCTGGAATTTAGCCTTGACACTGGCTCATCACTTTTAATAGTATTAAAAAGCAGGACCACAGGATCTCCACTGGCTAGAAGTGATCTGGTTCTCAGCTTTATCTCTGGTCTGAAAGCCAAGGTTTCCAACAGCATGGCTCTTCTGTGGGAAGCCTGGGCTTGGCAGAGAGAAAAACCTGCTGACAACTCATCTTGGGCAGCATTGTTTTTTTCCCATGAAGGTCTCCTTGCTCTGCTATAGGCTTTTGCCTGGTTGGGCTCAATGACTGGGGGAGCAGTGGGAGCCTGGCTCTGTCAAGGCTGTTAAGGAAGGGCGGTTACAGGTTTCTTGTGTTTGCAGGGATGATTGTTTTTGACATGTCTTTTGGTGAGTCTGTTTGGGGAAGACTGAAGGGAGACCTGATGTCAGAGAAGAGGGGATTGAGTGTGGGTTGGAGCAAGGCAGCTCTGTGAACTTGAAGGTGGTGTCATCACTGTTGCTGTTGTTAAGAGCTCTGAGGCAGAGCAGGGGATGATTTCAGTCACAGCATCTTTGTGCATCTCAGTGAGATGCCCATTCAGAGAGACATGATTCCCTGGTGTGGTGTGACCTCTGTGGGCCCTGCTGAAGGAGGCTGAGGGAGTGCAGTGGAGGGCTGCTCTAGACTCTGTAAGCACTTTTGATTCCAAGTGATGGTTGCCCAGAGGTAGCTGGTACAAAGGGCTACCTGGCATCAGACTCCCTATGAAAAACACTCACTGGCCACCACCAGGTCAGGTATTTCTAGAGCTGCTGTGGAAGGAGGTTGACTGAAGTCACATGTTCAGTCCATGGGGACCTGCCCTCAGCCTCAGCAGGTGCCCCAGGCCCCCTGATAAGGCAGGGGCACAGCTACTCTGAAAGGGTCACTGCCTTCTACCGCTGCCACTGCTCTGCTGGCTGCACACCGGGGACACGGGGGAAGAGGAGCTAACAGTTTTCATTGTCAAAGCTGTCTTAATACCTGTGTAGATCTATAGGCAGAGTTGCCTGAGGAAAGATGAAAAATTAATGGGGACATTTTCACCCTGGCTGGCTCACATGCCATTTTAATCCTGCTGCCAACATGACGGGCATTTCCGCCTGAGAAGAAGTGCTGAGTGAAGTCCAAATCGTTTGACGAGGAGCAAAAAGAGCTACTGATGGGGCCTGGGGCAATAAATCAGACTGTAAACACTCTGCTTTGAGGAAGGTCTATACACAGATTTTATTTGTATGATGGCTTGGTCTAAACACCTCTGAAGTGCGCACTGTCTTCAACAGAAGGCATTCTCTGCTGCAAATGGGGAGAAATGGGCTGGCAGTGGGGAACAGGCATAGCATGGTGGGGAAACCAGTGTTATTCCAGACTTGGTCTATGAGCAAAGTAGCAACTGTGTGATGGAAGGTATGATTTGTTTAAGTGTGCAAACCTTTTGTCTGTTCCTTTGGGTGAAACTGCCTCAATGTTTAGCTGGTAGGTAGCAGATTCAGCTAATGCCAAGTGAAGTGTCATAAAAGCAAGGGCTGCTGGATTTCAGAGAGAAATGCTGAACAATGTGCTGAGCTCAAAACATGGGATGAAATAGAGAATTAATTGCTTCTGGGAAGCAGGGGCAGTGGGATATATGGGTGCAAGAAAGAGCAAAAACTAGTAAATGTTTGCCCAGGCCCATGTAGTTCAGGTTTCAACACATCTCCCACGGATCTCCACCTGGGAGCTGTGGGGTGAGCAAACAGTGAGTGCACCCCAGGTGTCGGGATGAGAAGGGACACGCTGCTCTCCATGTAGTCCTCCAGCAGTCACTGTGTTATCACAACTCATTCTTTGTAAGCCAGGCAAAAGTGCTTGTCCTCTTTCCAGAGAGATCAAGCTTGAAATGTAAAAATAGTCCGATTTGGACTGGAGCTTAAACCTAAAGTGATTACATGACTTCTATTAAAGCAAAAAGCAAACAAGCAAACCCTGTTTTCCTCTGGTGATTACATAACTCACAAATCAGATGAATGGGCAGTCTTCAAAGCCATGGCCAGAGGAAAACACCTGTACAACTTGAGCTGAGTGGCCACGTGTGCTCTGATGGAGGCTGACCCTTGGAAGCACTGTTCTTGCCCTGCACAAACCTTGCAGCCTGCTGCTCCTTCTGTCCAAGGGAATGTGTGCCTTTTCCTGGCTGTATTTGGTGGCATCATAACCTCTCCTTCAGTGTGGCATTCCTTACTGCGCTGCTGTCCCTCTGCTGCAGAGCTGCTCTCTCAGGCACTTGGGACTTGGAGGACTGTAAGCCAACAGGTTTTGGCATTGTCTGTCAGCAGCAGGGGCAGCAGGGAAGCTGTGTGTCGTACTGGGAGAGGTACAAACAGCAAAAGAGGTTATATTTCAGACCCTGCCTACACACAGTGCATGCTGTACACACAGTGCAATGTACATGCTCCTGAAGAGCCTCACAGACACCTGATCTGAATGGCAAACCAGGATTTCTCTGCAAAGAACTTCAGTAAAAACTTGTGTAAATCAGTACCTGCTGGGATCCTGCTGTGGAGATTTCCCATAGCACAAGGAAGCTTACTTAAGTGAGGGTTACATACCCTAAATGATGGTGTTCTTGAATCATCATCAGCTGAGAGATAGTTGTGTGTTGTGACATGTGCTCTGTGTGATTTCTCAGGTGCCTTTGTCCTCTCTGCGGGTCATCAGTCAGTCTCTCATCTGGAAGTTGCTGCTGAGTGTGCTACACATTTTTGTAAATGCTGAGGATGAAGGATATGGTCTTTCATCTTTTTGATACATAGCTTGAGGGCTTTGAATTTTTCCTGGCCTGAAATCCTTCTGGAAACCTGGCTTGCGTAAAGCTATCGTAGAATGGCAGATTTGAGTGCATATCTCTGAACTCAAGGCCCTGCTGGTGTGGTGTCCAGCAGGTCTGTGGCCTCTTCACCTGGTAGAGTGGTGGCAGAGGAAGTGAGTGATTTCCCATCAGCTTGCCTGCTGCTCTGGAAGTGAAGTGTTAACATGGGGAACAGCGATGCAAAATGTGGTCATTAAAGATGGGAGTGGGGAAGATAAGTTTCTAGGGCATAAATTAACCATAGGGGATATGTTGAATTCTAGGGGATATGTTGGGAGTGTGTAGGTAAGGCAGGGAGTTTCCATGTCAGTAGAACTATGGGCAGGACCAAGAGGATGCCTTGCCTGCACTGCTGAATGTGCAGGGTTATCTGCAGGAATGGAACCAGCACTTGGACTTTAACCCAGGCCTGCAGCAAGGACCAGGCTCACATGCCAGGGCCAAAATGTGTGTGAGAGCTGGGACAACAGCCATGGAAGAGCTCAGGATAACTCTGCAGTGAAGGTACTTGTCTGGGAGGGAGGTAAGGGGCTCTGGACTGAATTGGAAGCACTGAGAAACAGAAAGCTGAGCAGTCCAACATGCTGCATGTTGGTGATGGGATGAGCCCTTTGCTCTGTGCTGCTGCTGTCCTCTTTTATAAGGTTTCTTTCTTGCATTTCAGCCTCTTGGATTCATATCCTCATGCTGTTAGCTCTGCTCAAACGTTACCAGTATTCTCCTAATTCCTAAGGAAGGGGTTGGATTGTTTCCTGTCCAGGGCCAGTTCACAGTCAGAACTAGGTAGAAAAAGAGGCTTGTGCTCCTTCATGTGAGAGCATTGGAATCTTGCTCCCAGCAAAATGCCCACTGCTTCATACTGTGTAGGAAAGCCCCCACTGCCAGCCCCACTTGCCTGCATGTCACAGAATAGACAGAGGAGAGAAAAGCAAACCTCAGAGACAGAGCTGGGTTTGAGGGTGTGTGGGGGGGGCTCCGAGTTTGCAGTGGGTTTTCTGCAAGGAGTTGCAAAAGGTGTTTGCAATGTTTGCTGTCAGAGGGGCAAGAAGACCCATTAGTACACACAGGGGTGACCTAACCCCCAAAATGTAACTGCTGGTGGAGTTAACTCCTTGATCACTATCAATAATATCCAGAAAATATGAATGCCCCAAGTCTTAACTGCCTCTAATGTGTTGCTGAAGTGTGAAGAACCTTGTTGTCTCATGCTCTGCTGCTACAGCATCCTGACAGCTCCTTTGCTTCAGAGACCTCTTGTAAAGACATTGATATTTACAAGGGGAGGGGGGAGGGATATAGGAAGGAGCCAAATTAAAGCATATTTTATGTAAAAGCATATGTTAACATAGATCCTGCATCCCTGAGTGTGTGATTCTCATTGTATCCAGTTTGCTCAAGACTTGCATTTAGGTGTCACTGCTGCTGCCCATGCCAGCCTGCTCTCATGGCCCTCAGCTGCTGCAGAGTACACTGGGTCTGCCTGATCCAGTTTGGCACCTCTGAGCCATAAGACTGGTGACACTTGGAAGCTGTCTGGGGAGGGAAGCTGCCTGTGGAGAGTGTCTGGTGGAATTTAGACATAATCCTGCTTCCTGTAACCCTATCCATGAAAAGGACCTTGTTTCTCCAAAGGAAGGCAGTGCCAGCAAACCATGGCACTCAGTCTAGGCACTGAAATTTGTTGTTCTTGAGGTATTTAAAGAATCTTCCATTATTGATCATGATATCTGCTGGTACTGGATCCTCTACACTACTTGATTGCTTCAGTAATCTGCACTGATTGAACTTATTGCCACATTAGCAAAAGTTGGCTCTTTTTTCCTGAAGAGCTCTACCAAAATGTGTACCACCTCCTACCAAATGATGCATCTCATTCTCTGTGCCTGAGAGGCACTACACAAATGACACCTTGATTTTACTTTTCCAGGTTACTGGCAGGCTTTCTCCTTCTCCCCTTCCCTTGTATTTCTTGATTGTTCTGTTATATATGTGAAAGTGCCTTCAGTTATGCTAGACCTGCCCCAGGCACTGGGTAGTGGAGCTGATCCATTGCTCTGCTGAGTCTGCTACATCACACACAAATTATATCTAGAGTTACCTCCTTAGAGTTTTGTAGCTTTTTTTCCTTTTTCCTGTTCATGGTCTCGTGGAGTTTTTCTGCATCCATGGTCTGTCCCAAGGTAGTGCAGAGCAGCTGCATCAAAAAGACTGCAGCCACAGGTGAGCTCTGTCTCTCAAAGAGTGGATGTAGCACAGGATTCTCCTCTGAACCATGATGGGGTGTTATGCCACAGTCAGAGCTCCCCACGAAAGGTGAGGAACTGAAGCCCAGATCTGAGGCTGAACACCCCCAGGGCACCTGGGTGTCGGGCTGCAGACCCCCAAACTGGCCCTTTCACCAGCCCTGCCCAGAGTGTTGGATCTGATTGGTCTCATCACCTCTGTAGCTCTGCTGCCTTGCACCACTGTTCTGCCATCCTGCCTGTGCTGTGTGCCTTGTTCATCATGGTGCTGTGCCACACTGCAGGAGCTGCTCAGGTGGGGCAGTCTTCTGAGCTGTTCCTTGTGCTCTGCTCTAGAAATGCCTCATCTGCTCAGGCAGAGGGAAGCTTTATCTTTTTTTCCTAGTACATCATTGGTCTCATGAAAGACTTGACTCCATTCAGTGGTGCAGAAAAATGGACTCTGTTTTCTGTCTGGTGGCTCTTGCTTCTTTTTAGTTTTCTCTGAGTCTCATTCTTTCCCTGTGTCCCTCTGGTCTCCCAGTTTGTCCCACTCCAAGCCATACACAATCAGAGACTCTCACACTTGCTTCTGCCTTCCTCCCACCACTTCCCTCCATGGATCTCCTTGGGCTTACACAGAGACACACTGTCCTCTTGGTCACAGGCCTTCACTGAGGACAGTGGCTCCTTTTCCAGCCCTGCCTGTCCAAGGAGCCTGGGCATCTCTCAGGCTTCATCCTCTTTATCTGCCACCTCCAGGAGCCCTGAAAAACTCTTCCCTCCCAGCAGTGGCTCCTGGGGTGCTGTGCACATGCTCAGCCACTGAGTCTGTGTGCAGCTGGCAGAGCCTTTACACTCAGTGTCATTTTACCTGTGATGTGTCACCAGCCTTGCCCTTAGTGAGCTGTGTTCCAGCAGTAATGCTGGCTTTGCTGGCCTGGAGCCCCTGTGGCAGGCCTGGGCTGCCCACCCCACAAACACACCGTAGGCACCGTGTGTGAGCAGTGCCTGCCAGCGCTGCTAAAGGGCTCCTGGCACTACTTCAGTCTGTATTTGCCATGTTTTTTAAATCTTTCAGGAAGGGCAGAATGAAATCTGTTGGGTTTGGCAGTGAGACTTCTCAGCCCTTCCTTCTGCTCAGAACAGCGGTGATGTCCATGTATTTTTATCTCCACTTTGATGTCGAATTCCATGTCTTTATTTGGCTCGCCGTCTTCGTCCCTCTGCCAGGATGCCTCTGGCTGTACCTGGTTATATCCAGCCCTTAGGCATCCATGTGGGGATTCTTGTGAGGGTGGTGGCCACCCCCTCCTTCTCCACCTGTTACGAAGATTTGGGAGTAGGGTGGGGGTGAGGACTTGGGCAACAGTTGCATCTGGTGGATAGAGTTAATCCCTGGAGTCTTGAGCATCTCCTGTTTTACTGGCCCGCCTGGTTTCCTGCCTGCAGCCCCTGCCCTGTTGGGGTAAGGTTACTGAAGATGGAGGGGGGTGGGAGCCATGGGGGGAGTGTGTCTATTCTGAGGAGCAGGGTTTGGTTACCGCTCCAAACACGTGGCATGCCAGAGACGCTTGGGTATCGCTGGCAGGGAGGCGTGTTGTACTGGGGCGGGGGGCAGGAGCTGCACCACGGGAGCAGGAGAGCATGGCCAAGGACCTGCCAGGCTGCAGGACACATTTTTCTTTGCCCACATGATGGCAGAGATGAAATGTGTTGAAGGCCAAGAAGCAGTGGCACTGAAAGAGCATACAGCAGTTCATCTATTAACCTTAAATTGCTCCTCCTCCGGAACTCCCCACTACCGTGCTTCCTTGGCAGTGAGGAAGAGGATACAGATCGGTTTTTTGCAGATAGCCATGGTGAAATGACTCATCTGAGGATGTGGGGGGTTTGTGGCATAGGGATGACCAAGGCCTGGGTCACAGATGGTCTGGTAGATCTGTACTTATCTGCTAAATGTTAATGCATGTTGCAGAGATTGCTTGTAGATACAGTATTTTGGATATCTACAGATAATGATAAGGCATCATTCATATGTAAAATGCTGTTCAACACCCTTTATAAGTCCCTCAGGTACAGAAGCTCAGTTCAGAAAAAGACACAGGAGACTTCATGACCTTAGGAACAAGGCAAAGGGCAGGGATATGATGAGTTAATGTACTCAGCTTGGGCTTGCTCTGATTTCTCTGTGCTTGCTGGTGACATATGGGTGAATGAGGACAGTGCTGCACCTAGATGTGTGTCTAATGTCACTGTGCAATGTGTGGGCATGCCTAGAAGGAGCTTTCTTACACCAATTTTCATCTGTGCCTACCTGGTACCTGGTACTTACTCCTCTTTTATAGACCTTTAAAGAAAATGGTATTTTCACCTGCTGACAGTCAAAAAGAAGCTCACTTTGGAAACTTGTCTGCCTGTAGGTTCTTGTCCTACATCCCACACTCCTGCAGTGTTATCTTCTTCTGCTGACATCCCCAGGATCAAGCACCACAGCACTTGCAGAGGGTGCACACATCTTCAGGCCCCTCATGTGCTGCCGAAGAGCTCCTCATGACCTACCCCGCCCAAACTGGTAACACTGAGCTTCTTCCTACATCTCTTTTGACCCTTAGAAATATCCTTTACTTTCTCCTCTCCTTCCTCTTTACTTGACCAGGTACTGGTCTGGCAAGTGCTTGGCTTTGGGATCTGTGTGTGGTGATTGACTGCCTGGCAGGAGAAACCAGGCAGCTGTCTGTTGAGTTGTTACAATAGTTTGTCACAACAGAAATTTACCCAATGTCACAAATCTTACAGGAACATAAACCTTGGAGGTGTCTACTGCTTTGTTAAATTTTCTGACCAGCAGGTTTGAAAACTGTGTGGGTGACAAAATACTGATGTACACCCACACAAACCCTTGGTGTGATCTCAAGAAATGACATAAGTGTTGTATATATAGACAGTAATCATAGTTTTTGTCTTAAAAGCAAGACCACATGTCTAATTTGACTACCAATCAAGTTTTGTCATTTTTGTTTTCTGAATTACTTGTGCAAACTCTCTTGGTCTTTTCTGAGCTTCTCTCTGGAGGATATTTTTTGGGCAGTTATGCTTGGAACAGTGTCCAGGCCTCACTGCTGCTGTGGCCCTCTGGCCTGGTGTCCCTAGGCATCACATCTTTACCTAGCTGCAGTCCCAGTGGGCCAGCCCCCTACCCATTTCCAGGCACATACCCTGTGTGTGGACCCTCTGAAGCCCATGACAAAATGTCTGTGCCTGTTTTCCTTTGTTCCCTGCGTGGCACTGCACATGTAATTCTCATTTGAGGGGGATGTGGGAGAGCTGTGTGGTAAAGCATAGCACCGTTTCGTGAATAAAAAGGTATTTACAAAACAACAGGGTTTGTTGTGGCTACATGCAGCCTTTACACCAGACAGTGATGCCAGTATTCCTAAGAATCACAAGCAGAAAGACTTTTCACAGGCACAGTCAGCTGATTAATTTACTCACTAACAATAATTTTTATGGACAAGCATTCTGGAAAATAGTATTTCGGAAATAAAATCAATAGTCCTTTTTAAGAATTCCAGAACTATTCAGGGAAGGGAAGGGAAGGGAAGTAAAGTTGTTTCATACTTTTCATTATGTGATGCTTGATAAAGCACAGAGGAATCTTACTCTCTCAGTCTGAGCAATTTTTTATATATTGCCACAGTAACCAGAACTAGTGCTGCTGTCTTGCAGCTATTACTTATTGTGCTGTTTCAACAGATAGGTTCAGCTCTTACTGCTTCTTTGCCTGCAGTCTATCAAAGTTTCATATTCTTTCCTCCAGATTTTTACCTATGACATTATGTGGTACCCTCACTATGTTTTTTTTTTTCCCTACAGGATGCTGCTCTGGTGTCTTCTGTTCTCTCAAATTTCTGTTGTTGGTTTTAAAGCCTTCCTGCTTTATCCTCTCATTCATGCTTTTACCTTTTTGTGTTCTTTTCCCCAAATATTCCACCAGTTCTCCATCCAAACACATTTTATTACAGCCTGAGTAACCAGTTCCACCTCTAGATATCTCTCTTTCAAGTTTTTTCTGTTGGCAGTGGGTTTTCTTTTCAGTCCTGATTGAGCTGCTTCCTTACCCTCTTTTTTTTTTTCCAAGTCTGTGCTTCAGTGTCTTACACTAACTTCTTGTACCCTGTTTTAGCTTAAGACCTTGGAATCATATTTTACTCTTAATGTTACCAAAGACAGTGATTCCATGGGGTCTCTAAGTGCTACTGTAGTACAAATACATATTTAAAATCCATCATCTTTCGAGGGCACATTCCTGATGTCCTAACCTAGCAATTTCCTTGCTCTTAGTGCGTGGGCTTTTCAAATGATGTGATAGAGAAGTATATTATAGTCACTTAGCAACCAGAACTGGCTTTTTGAAAGCAAAAATATTGGTTTTGCTTGTAATTTTGGTTTCTGAAACCTTAACAGTTGCGTGCTCAGGAAATCAATGAAGTGTTTGCAGGGTTGCAGAATGAAGATGCTGTGTTGCTTTATGGGCTTGCTTGGACGCTCGTGTGTGTGCATGCTAACCTGCTTGCTCTCCTTGGTAATAGGTGGGACAGTGTATTTTCTTGTCCTTTTGTACCTGATTTTCAGGAGTGTTGTTGGACTTCACTTACAGTCGGTCAGTGGGAACTTTGGTGCTCAAAAATCTGGAAAAATCTGTTCCTTTGCTGCAGAGGCAGCCTGCCTCAGTGCATCCCCAGCTGTGAAAAGTTCCAACTGCCCTTTATTCAACAGCCAGCGCTTCCAGCTTTGTCCCTGGCAAACTCTGCAATGCAGCTCCGAGTGATCAATGCAAAAGATTTTGGCATAAAAACCCTAAAAGTGTGGGTACAGCACAAACCAAATTGAACTGCAGAATAAAAGAGCACAGGCAATTCTCCCGATTGTATTATTCGGCTTCACATTTATTTAATTAAACGCAGGCATTTCCTAATTGAAACGCAGCCCCTGCAGGATTTCCCTCCTGCCGCCTGCCGGGCGGGATGCGGCGGGTCCCTGGGCGCGGGAGTGGCCTCCTCCTGCGGCCGCGATGCTGCGGGCCAGCCGCGACACACTGTGCCCCAGGGGTGACCGCGACACGGCCCCAGGCGGGGACACACGGGCACGTCCCGCTCCCGAGGCAGCGCCCTGCCCTCTAATGCTGCTGCCCGGTACTGGAGGAGCGGAGCCCGCCGGAGGATGCCCGCTGAAGGGAGCCCCCTGCAGAGGCTCAGGGACAAAAGGGGATGTTTTCGGTCCCGCGGGGAAGGGGGAGAAGCAGGGCATAGTTTGGAGGGACGCCCCGAGGCCAGCAGAGATGTCAGACTCTCAATCCGTGCTGCAGCCTTGCAGAGGAGCTGCTGTGGTGCCTTCTGTTACTTACTTGTCACGGGCTTTTCTTTCTGGAAGTAAACTTCTCCCGAAATTTGCCGTAAAAGAGCTCCAGGTCAGAAATGTTGCCCCAGGGCTTTATTTATAGCAGTGACCTGTCTTAGGTGAGGCCATGGCTTGAGCTGCTGCAGAGGCAAGGCTGCCCTTTGTCAGTGCTGCCCTTTCTCTTCAGAGAGGCATGTCCAAGCTGCACACTGCAGTTATGTCAGAGGCGCCCAAAATTACCGTATCTTGCAGATCTTGTGGGGGGGATTTCCATCCCTTGAGCCGGTGTCTCAACAGAGGAGCAGCATTTGCTCCTTCTGCTTCCTAGAAGTGAGTGCCTGGAGGTGGGTTAGCCTTTGCTTTCTTTGCCAGGGTACCATTGGGTCGGGGCTCTGGTGGTCCTGACAGTGGGGTCACCCTTTTGAATCATAGTAGGGAAATCAAGGCACCAGGAAGCGCTGGAGTTTTAGATGCTGGCCTGTGGGATCCAGGCAAAGCAGCACAGCAAAGGCTCCACAGAGCCACGGTGCTGGAAAGGAAGGGCTGGAGGAAGGCTGCAGAGGTGGGTGGCGTGGGGTGACCTCCCTGTGGCACAGGAAGGAGAGTGGTGTGGGGCAGAAAGCTTCTGCCAATAATGGAGTTCAGTGTTTTCCTGACCTGAGGGCAACTGGGCACGAAGCTTGGCTGGGAATGGCTCATCATAAGACTGTCATCAGTTGGTTTAAGTCGATACCAATTACAAGGTTATTAATTAAAAAAATGTGACTGCTGTGAATAATGATTGTAACCCTTTATTTTCCAGTCACATTGCATATATCTGGATGAATCAGAGCTCTCTACATGTACTGACTGATAAAGGCTCTGCTCCATTAAACATGTGTTTTAAATGTCATAATAACATCTTTTTAAATGTTAGGATTGATGTTGTTTTCTTCAGGATTGTGTTTTTCCAGCCTTAAGGAATCTTCTTTGACTCAAGATTCCTTATTCATTCATCTTCTGCTGTCTGAGAAAACATAAAAGTTCCCTCAAACACAGCCCAACATGAAAGAGTGAATGTTCAATCAGGCATGGAAACCCGCCTGATGTCATCTCTTGTTTCCAAGGAAGTTTTCTGGCATTCCACTAAGTGTTCCCATGCTTTGATCTGTGGGAAAGAGATACTAGGGTAGTCACCATCTTTTGCTGGCACTGAGATAAGAGCTTGCTACTCATATCATTGCATGTGAGTTGTGTTCTGGGGTCAGCCTCCTGTCTGGCTGCCATGTCCTGGAGGATGGAGCTTGGGGCTGGCTGCTCCACATGAGGACTGGAGAGTTTGCCCAAGAAAATCTGCACCTCTGAGAGTTTCCAGGGTGGCCTGGTGGACCTTTTCTGTGTTCACAGAGGGGCAGTGCCTCCAGGGGAAGAGAGGAGAAGAGGGAGGCAGTGAGAGATCTACCTGCCTGTGCACTGCCTCACCTTGTGAAGCATGGCTTTAATCTGGTGCTGCCTTATTTCTGTTCTGCATCAGAGGCTCAAGAGCAAAGAGCTGCCTGGCTTTGGTTTGTGGTTCATCAGCCAAACCCAGAGACAGCTCCAAAGTGAGCATAGCCCTGCCTCGAAATCTCCCATCTCCCTACACCTCTAAGGCAAACCCCGAGCCTTACAGTGCCATTCAGCTGTGCCTGGAAAATGCTGTCCCCACCCTTGCTGACACACAACTTGATGGATTTGGGGGCATGAATCCTTCTCAGGGACGCACGTAGCCCTGGCTCCATCACCGCTGGGCAGGACAGATGTGAATCCACGTGCATCGGTGACGCAGGCAAACTGGATTTGGCCAGCTGCTGGGGCTTTGAATGTTCATTTTGGGGGNGTGGGCAGAGGAGGAGCCAGGGCAGGGCTGCTGCTTTGCCAGGAGATCCTTTCCTCGTTTGATGGCAGAGACAAAATATCGTAGGGCCAGCAGGAGCACAGGAGCTGGCTGGAGCTGTTTGTCCTTTTTCTGCATCCGATGGATTTGCGTGCATCTGTGTGTGTTGCTTTGTTTCTCCACCCTGTGTTTTTTAGCAATAATCCCCTCCAAGGTTACAGAGATATCATTTGTCAGGCAAGCCGACAGAGCTCTTTCTTACTATGGGATTACATAAGAGAACACAGGCTTTATTACCATTTTAGGACGTATTAGCATTGTGGATTATTTCCATAGAGACTGAGCGCAGTGGCAGCTTTCACTCAGGGTTCCCTCGTCCTTCCTCCCCCCCAACATCTTACTTATAAAAAATGATATCCATTAGTGAAAAAAACCAAGCAGGAAGCATCCTATGAAGCCTGGTCCATGATCAGTGTTCTATGTGGAGGGCAGACACAAGTTCCAAGAGTGAGCTGCAAGACTGCACTCAGAAGGAGGGATTTCAAGGAGATGATGCAGAGCAGCAAGAAAGCAGACATGCCTTCTTCATTCCTGCTTGTCCATGCATCTTCACGTGAGGCTAGGGAGGGCTGCTGCCCCTGCCTGTGGGATCCTGGCAGGTTAAGTCAATGCCCCATGTCTCAATTGAACAGTCTGTGAAGTGGGGAGGTTGCTATGCTGGCGTATCCTGCTGGCCACAGCAATACATGAGACTGTGATTTATTTACAGCATCTCTGCTGTGACAAAGGCCAGTCCTGGCACAGCTGTCTCATACCGGCTGTGCATCTTCTGAGCTGCCAGCAGAGTAGGAAAAGAGTGTGGAGCATTGCTGTAAATAAATGAAACTGCACATTCCTCCCTTGGAAAAGCATCTTGCCATAGTTTTAAATCCTGTGTTTCCGATGTGTGCTGTAACCAGGCTGTGGTGGGATCTCCTCCACAGGTGGACTAGTAGGGGATATTTTAGGTCTTTCCTCTTTTTCTCAAAATTTATGGAAAGCAGAGATGTTCTTCTTGAGCAAGTCTAAGGCATCGCTGACTGTAAAATTTAGAAACTGATTTCCTCCCCTTGGATGTGCCTCTGCTACAACACGAAGTCTTGGCATATCTCAAAGCCTGGCAGGAATGGTAATGGGAAAGTTTTGGCCTTCACATATGCTGGAGGTGTCTGTTATAAGAAGAGTTTGAACCTTAAACTGCATCGTGCAAAGCTGATAGACACAACTGCCAGGGCAGATGCCAGCTCACTTCTCAGGGACCAGTCTCCATGTCTGGAAAGGAGACTTTTGTTTCACTTCTTCCAGGTCTTTTCAGGGATCATAAGTCATCTATAATTAGTGTTTCTTCTCCTGATGCTGCTCATATATAAGCAGTAACATGAAAGTTGTGCTAGACCTGAGCAACCCCCTGCTTAGGGAACACCTGCAGTGTTTGCACTGCAATCTTATGTCACAACTGTCCCCCAGGGCCAGTCCTACAAGGCAGCAATCAGAGAGCTAACTTGTGTCCAAGGAAGAGCCTGCTGCTCTGTTTCTTGAATGCTTCTGTTCAGAACCATGCTCTGGTGTGTACATGTGCACACCTCTTCCCTGCCAGTGAAACCAGTGGAATCTGGGTAGCAAATGCACTCTAGTGGCACAACGGGCCTCTGCAGAAGAGGTGCTTTCCACAGGAGAAGCAAGAACTGAATAAAAAGTCACTGAGGATCAGTCATTCTTGAGTAACTTGCTGAAGAAGGGGAGGGAATTTGAGGTTGTTGGAGATGTGGGGGAAGGTATTGCTCAGTTCTGTGATGGCTGCAAGTAGAAACTCACATGAGTTCCTGGACAGCCACATACTAGACAGTTGTAGGAAACCAGGCTTCAATTATTCTGCTCAAGAAGCTTTTGGTTCCTCTTTGGAAGAAAAGGTTTAACCAGAGCACTGAGAAAGTAGCTGTCCTGTTGTGACCCTTGCAATTGCATTGTTTCAGTGCCTTATCAGCACAGTGCATCCTTACCTGGGATGTTACTCTGAAAACATTACCTGACTGCACCTGAGTTTTGGCTTCTTTTCTCTCATTTCAAAAAATTAAGTATATTTCTTGCCCATGAATAAATATTCTCTTTGCTGGTGTAGAGAAAAGTGTCCAAGAGAGGAAGAAGAAAAAAAGTGAAGTTCTCATTTTTGTGATGTGCTTAGTCTTACCAACTTTGTGGTCTCTCACATTTTCTTCTCAACAAAAGGGCCCAAAGACCCTTTAAAGCCCTCAAGAGACAAGTTTCTAGCTAATGACTCATGGCTGTGTAAGTAACAGGATACTTTGCTCACACAAAGTAGAACAGGTTTGGATCTTTAAAGATTTTTAGTTGGACTCCTAATCCAGTCATAGGACACTTGGTTGGCCAACAGAAAGTGCCCTAAGATCTTTACTTTCTGTAGAAGCGTCCAGGTGTGGTGTTTAAAAGATGAGTCTCTCAGTCCTTAGAGAAGTGCATTTACAGACATGCTTTGTAATCTAAGATGTCTTATCCTAACCAAAGTGGGCTACTACAGCAGACCCCAGCAAGGCAAACTTGTTTGTGGGAAAAAGCCTAAGGAAAAGCTGTTTTGGTTGGAATAAAAATCGTTGTGTGATCTACTCTGCACTGGTATGGCCTCACTTTGAATATTGTGTGCAGTTTTGGGCACCACAATATGAGAAGGATATTAAGCTGCTAGAAAGCATCCAGAGGAGGGCAGTGAGAATGGAGAAGAGCCTTGAGGGGAAGCTGTGTGAGGAGCAGCTTGGTCTGTTCAGCTTGGAGAAGAGGAGACTGAGAGGAGACCTCATTGCAGTTTAGAACTTCCTTGTGAGGCGAAGAGGAAGGGCAGGCACTGATATCTTCTCTGTGCTGACCAGGGACTGCACCTGATGGAATGGCCTGAAATTGTGTCAGCGGAGGTTTAGGTTGGATATTAGAAAAAGTTCTTCCCCCAGAAGGTGACTGGCCACTGGAACAGGCTCCCCAAAGAAGTAGTCACAGCACCAAGCCTGGCAGAGTTCAAGAAGTGTTGGTGGCTGGAGAGAGATCTGACTTTCCCTCATCTGAAAACAAGAGAAAGAGCTTTCTTAGGTGGAATTTGCTACAGTTCAGAAAAGAATTGTTCTAGGATGTTCTTATCAGCTTGTGGAAATCACTAGGGAATCCCTTAAGTATCAGATCCCAGCCATGCTGCTCTGCAGGGCTTAGGGCACACACTTTTCTTCATGGCAGCAACACCAGCATCTGTACACTGCAACACTTTGGTGTGGTTCTTGAAGATTTTTGGTGTTTGTGGATGGACTGCAAGGGTTTGTGCCTTGCACTGATGACTGACAGAGCAAACCTGCAGGCCTATGCAAGCAGTGGGGCTGGCTGCATTTCTCATGCAAACAACATGCCCTCTTCCAGGAGCCTCAGGGAAGGGCACACATCTGAACTGGGCTGTCTGTGGAAACGATTGGTATCTATTTATCTCAGCTACTGCCAAAGCAGAGTAGCAGATAAATAAAATGGAGAAGGGCCTTCTTTCTACCACATCGGTTCCAGGAGCTCCTTCACCTCATACTTGCTCATTCATGTGGCACAAATCAATTTTCCTTGATGCTTAGCTGGATTGCATCTGCAGAACTACAGGGAGATGGGCAGGCATCACTTCTCTCTCTCTCATGGTCCTCAAATGCTCTTTGAGTGAAGTTCTGACTGCAGATTCTCCAGTGTCTGCAGCTGCTGAAGATGCATCCATCTTCAAAGACATCCATCTCAAACTTTACCACTACTTTGTGTCTTGCCTAAGGCATCTGCTAACTTTGGTGCAATGGGAAGCCTGTGAAAATGTTTGTCAGTGATGGAGGCTGTTTGGCTGGGGTAGTCCCATTAAGCTCCATCAGAGCCTATCCTGCCCAGGAGCACTGTGCACACAAACTACTGCCTTGGGAGCCACGAGTGTAACTTAATTCTTGCTTCTCCTTGTTTTTGTTTGATAAATCCCTCACCAAAGTACGTGTGCATGAGGGCTTGGGGTATATTAGATGGGCTACACTGATGGCTGTGTGGAAATAGCACAGTAAAGCTGATGTATCTTAGCTGCAAGCAGCCTTGCATGGCATGTGGACAGAATTGTTCTCCTTTATAAGTAATCAGACTGTGCCTGCACAGAGCTCTAAAAAGACTATGGTAACAGACCAGTTTCTCTTTTTCTGCCGTTTAGGAGATTAAAAAGGAAAGAATTAGTTGAGAGGCACATGGTCATGCAACAGTCCTGTGGGTGTCTTGGTGTGACCCCAGCGTGGCTCACGATATACTCTGAAAATTTAGAGGAGCTTCCCCAAAATGAAATTCCTTATCTACTTTTTGTGGTCCCGCCTTCAGTTCCAGAATGGGAGACCTCTCAGAGGCCACAGCAGCCACTGTGGAGCAGTTTTGCTTATCTGCTCCAAAGAATTGTGGTTGTAATATCAAACTCCTCATGCCTACATTGTATTGAACTCCAGTGTTCTTAAAAACTGCCTTTGTTGGACACCTGTTCTTATTTAGTGTTTTATTTGAGCATTGCATGTATGGTGCATTTGTACTCACCACACCCCTAAGAGTTGCTTCATTGTCCAAACTGTTCATGCTTCAGTCTGTGAAATGAAGATAATTATTCATCTCTGGACATATTATAGGGTGTTTGCTAGTCTGAATTTCCCTCTGCATGGGCATGCCTCTGTGTTGAGGCATGCCCATGTGTCTTCTGAACTGGGCCTGATTTGGTGCATTGGGAAGGCATTGTGTCTGCTCTTCCAAGGGACTTCCGGAGTCATGTATATTGCTTTTAGAACAGAAAGGCGGATCCTGAAGATGAGCCTTCAGTCTGAGAAAAACACCCTCATTTCAGAGTTATGCTCTACTTCCAGGTACACTGACACCAACATTTCAATTTGTGGAACCCAGTTAGTCTTGCTGCAAGAAGAAAAACACCCTTTGACTTATAAATTGAGCACATTAAATGGGGAGCAGCACAGGAGCAGTCATTATTAATAATTATTTGCGTAACAATAGCTTTTCTTCCATAGATCTCACAAAGCTGGGCAAACATGAATTAATTCAACCTTGAACTACCCACATGGGAGGATGAAAAGTATCATTATCCACATGAATAGTTTCTCTGCATGATTTTACTAATTATAGTATAGCACTTAGGTGTTGTTATATGTGCTGTGTAAGAAGGTAAATAACATTTTACAGAGAAAACCGAAGGCGTTTCTCATCCAATCAGACCCTTCCCAGCACTCACACTATATTGTCTCCAACAATGGGCAGAATTATTCTGGCAGAAGGTGAAGGAAATGGGCAGCACAGGCAGAGCTATAAATAGGTGAAATGCCTTGCTTACACCCTGCAGGAGTGGGCCTTTCAAAGAGGTGGATCGAGGTAGTAACTCAAGTTGCACACCCTGCACCGCACCAGAACAGCTTCCACCTTCCTCTGTCACTTGGAGGGATCTCAATCCTGATCCTAGCGAGGCAGTGTAATGCAGCCTTCCCAAAAAGGCTGTGCTGTTCCATTAGCACTGCCTTAAGATATAACTGGGCTGGTCCAATGAGGTGTGGGAGCACTGTCTGCTTTTATGACGCTTTGAGCCATTAGGGAAGCAGCTACTGCCTCAAAGCCCTGGGGAAGGGCCACTGAAATACTTCCAGCTACCTGGGAGCCTCTGGGTATTCCTCCTTCCTGGCATCTGAGACTTCCAGCAAGGCCTTTGCTGTGCTTTTTTTCCTGCTAAGCTCATGGAAAATAGCTGGCTCTAGGTTTTCCTGAGGACAGCCCAGCAACTGGGCATGGCGGCGTCTGAAATAAATATAGTTTTGGAGGAGAGTTCATTTCCCCTGAATTAATGCAGCCTGACACAGAGCGCAGGAGCATGTGCCATCTGGTCAGATCTGCCTTGATTTTCTGAACAAGGGGGAGGGTAACCGATACTTTTATGAACTGTGCTTGCTGCACAGGCGAAAACAGTAATCCCCTAGGTACTGAAAATGAGAGATGCTAATCTGAAATTAAAATGGGTAAACGCGCACGGGCCCGGTAAGGTCGTCAAGATCAAAACCTTGTTCTCTAAGGAAATGAACATTTTTATCTTGAGAAGCCCCAGGCACAGCCATGTAGCCTGCCAATTTCATAGGAGGTGGTGGGGTAGCACGCTGCTCTTTTCCTGGGGAGTCGAGCTTGTTCCCTACACATATAGGGTGTGATGTAACTTCCTTCCTCATCCCATGACGTGAAGGAAATTCTGGGATTCTCTGCAGGGATCTCACTCCTCTAGTGAGGCCCATGCCCCCTGCTCCACCCTGGGCCTGTTTTGCCGTTGCCTTCTGCTGCTGCTGTATAAATTGGGCTGGAATATGTCCCTCTCGTTCCTCCTCAGCTAGAGGGCAGACATCTAACTCTACTCTTGCCCGCAGTCGTGCTGAGCGTGAAATGAAATGGCCATGTTCCGTGGATTCTCCCTGGGAGGGAGTCAGAAACAGCCCAGTGGTGTGTGGCAATGTGAGCTGGGATCCTGGAGCAGATCCTCATCTCCTTCCCTGTGCTGCCACAGGAGCAGGGCTCGTGTGTTCCTGAGCGATGGGCGAGGATCCTGCACACGCTGCCGGGAAGTTCAGGGCAGCCACGTGTGCCCTGCGGCGGCGGCTACGAAGTCGTGGCTGGCCGTGGCTTTGGTTACAGGACGGGCTCTTAAGGCCAGCATGGCTGGCCTTAATTTAGCAGCTAATGGCTGAGTAACCCAGAGGCATGTGTAAGGCAGGAACAGAAAGTGTTTGCCTTGTTTTCCTAACGAAATTGTGCCCTGGCTGCGTGCCTTTCAGACTTTCTGCCATCACCCTGCAGTACAAAATAACGATGAGGGCTCTGAAGCTTCTCTGCAGATCAGGTGAGGCAGGCCTGCAGTGCCACCAAGAGCAAAGAGGACAGGGGAGAGATGGCAAAAAGTTGCTTTCATATGCAGCAAAGCACTGAGGGAATCTGTCAAGGTGTGGAGTGAGATGCAGGTAATAACTTCCTTTACCTCCCTGAGGTTTGTCGTGCCTGCACTGCTCAAGGATAAAACCTGTCATCCTTTCACATATGCTTGGGATGAAACAGAGCTGTGGGCTAACAGAGACCAGCAAAGTTGGGGTGCAGAAACAGCAGATGTGGTCATTGCATTTTTTCTGGAGGTGTTTGCACACAGTCATGGCCAAAGTCTGTGTCTCCCTGGAATTACTTTCACCAAAACACAGCCTTTTGCCTCCCACCAAAGGGGGGGTTTTGTCTGCTGCAATTAGTTCTTCCCTTGGAGCTGTGGGTTCAGCCTCTCAGGGAGCAGTGGGTACAGAGCACAGGGAGCCAGCGTGCACTGCTTGGGGCTGGGGCCAGCACCAGTTTGTGTGGATGTGAAGGCTGCAGGAAGGACAAAAATTGGAGATGTGTTTTCTGTGTGGTTAGTTCAAGGAGAATATTGCAGCTCTTTTGGCCAGGAAAGATGTGTGGGGAGAGGACATTTTCCTGTGGTAGCTTGGTTGTCCTTTTTCCCTGATGAAAAGCAGAAGTAGCACCTTGATGTGTTCCTTCTGTTCTAACATGTAGTAAAACTTGCCTGGCTTTTTAGGGGGAACTGTATTACAATGTTTGGATAAAATATGCTATAAAAGGGGGTGAAGGTTTATCTGGCCTGCAAAATCCAGTTAAAGGGGCAAGATTTAGGTTTAATTCATGACAGAGAGATTCTGGCTCAGAAATTTCCACTGGTTTCAGGAGTGCTGAGCTCTGATCATCTGTGCAAGGGGGCTTGTTTCTATTAAGATATTGTATTTGTTTCTCTCCTGTCCCCCTCCATCTTCTCTCCTGGAAAGAAGATATCTCCAAAATCAAGGAACTTGAAATAACTCTTTCACGTGTTTTTTCGTTTATTCCCAACCTTGGTTTGGTTTCTGGACCAGAATGACCAATACAATCATGCAAAGGTCTTTTATTTATGTTTGGCTGGGAACTGACCAGATGCCCCAGCCTATGAAATAATCACCATCTGTTGATTGTAATTGCAAGGCAAAAGCCAAAAGCCTGGAAGGTTTTTTCAATGATGTATTCAAAGAACTGCAGCTTGACTTTTTCTGAATAAAAACAAAAGCTTCTGCTTTGGGTCAGGCTTTTTTTTTTTTTTTTTTTTTAATACTTCCCCACATGCTGAATGCCTATGAATAGCTCTGCTACTCATTCCCTCCTTATCAGAAGCAATTTGGCTTTGAGCTTTCTGGGTTTTTTCAGAGCTGTCTGAGAAGGTGGCATCATCACTGTGCCCTGGTGCATTGTGCCCATCATCTGCAGCTCAGCACTTCAGTGGGGAACACGCTTGTCTGAGGTCCCCCACACACTGAGTTTCTTCTCTCCCTCTTTTTGTCTCTCTGACATCCTGCTATTCTCACATCAGTCAAAGATGTCTCTGGGGAAGAAGGACAATGCCGAATACTGCAGGTGCAGTGAGAATCAATAATTCATTTAATCATAAATTAATAAATGATGATGCTGCTTGGGGAGAAGGGGAGGAAAAGAAAAGAACATTAATAAAGTGGTTTCCAGATCAATTCCACAACTCTGAGAGACTGAAGGAAGGCTCCAGAGGGCCTGAACTTGGTAATTGTCAGGATCTGTAGGAGTCCCTCAATACCATCATTGCTGTTGCTTGGGTTTAATTCAGTGATGTGGCTGCTGTCTGCTCCCTCTCCTGTGGAATTTGGAGGCTGCAGAACTTCTGTATTTGCAGGATGCAGAGCAAAATGCCTCTGGGTGGGGCAAGTGAGCTGCAGAGAAGTTTTTCTGCCTGCTGGATGAAAGCATTGCAGTTCCTCAAGTCCTTCTGCCAGGCACTGAGAGGATGGCAGGTCTTCACTCCTAGCCCCCCAAAAGCTGAGCTTGCTTCTCTGGGACCACGGGATGCAAGTGAGTGTTGTTCCCACCGGGTGACCTGGGAACACTCAATGCTGTGCTACATCTGTCCCTGCCCAAAATACATGGTGGCAAATACATATGTGCACCCCATCTGCTTGACACTGCAGCATATGAAGGCAGGGCAAGCCAGGATTTAGCCATCAGAATATGAGGAATAAATTTAATAAGGATGCTGAGTGTATTAACCTCCAGAAGACACTTATCAGGCAGGCAATGACTGTTCCAGTAAGTGGGCAAAGACTCCCAGAGCACTCCATTCTGCAGTAGTGGGCATAATGGGTGGCCAAATTTGTCACAAGGTGCCACCAAGCTGCAGGTTTCCCTCCGGTGTGCTCTGTCCTTCCCTGTGCCTGCAGTAGCTGTGCAGACCTTTTGCAGCAGCTCAGATGAAGGCCCTGGGGGCTGCTGAGCACTATTACTCTTGTTTTCTCCCTCATTGGCTCTTAAGTAGCATCTGACACGGGGATTGGATTTGGCTTGTTGAAAATATGTACAACCCCAAGGATGTTTCTCCTGCATTCCGTGCTCTGTGGGCGTACCTGCAGTTTGAGCTGGCTTAGATTTCTATGAGAGATGAAAATGTTTGGTTTTGTCATTGTCCAGGAGAAGAGTCAGGTCTGTTTGTGCAGCATGGTAATGCTTAGAGAAATTCAGGAGCTGTGCCCCTTTCCCAGCCCTTCCTATGGTCAGCAGGCATCTGGAAACATGAACTCCCTAGGGACAAGAGTCCTTTACTATGTATTTGTATGTCACTGTATTAGTAATGGTAATGAATAGTGGAATTAGAGCCTTAGTATCTCTTTTATGTAACCATGCATGTTGCTAATGGGCATTAGATTAGCCAGAGCTGCTCAAACACCCAGCAAAGCTGTTTTGCCTCAGCAGTGGTCTGAATTTTGCCCAGTTCTTGTGTACTGGGTAAAGTGTCTGCTGTTCCTAGAAGGCAGGAACAAATCGATGGAACCGAGGGTGCTTCTGGAGCTTGGGAGCTGGGATCTCAGTGCAAAGGCTGGGAGACAGGGAAGGGATCTCCAAAATGCTCTCTCTGGATGCAGTAGTATGTTTTCTGTTTTCTGTTGAGTTATTTCTGATTTAAACTGATTCAGAAGCAGAGCAAGGCCAACCTATTTCCTGGTCTATTTTTTTTTCTTTCTGGTTTAATCTCATAACTCCTAGTTATTACCTCCTCTTACTTTGTAGCGTTCACATGCATCAAGTGTATCTTACAGTTTACTACCTTAGGGTTGTTCCTTAATAAACTGTATGCATTTGACCCTTCTTAGTCTTCTGTATATTCTTTCGTGTCTGTTTATCAGTCATCTTTGATTTTTTTCTATTTTGCTGCTCATCTATTGGTGATGAGATAAAAATCATGAAATTAACAAAATAGAATCCTTGGACTGGTTGTGTTGGAATGGTGTGGACACTCTCCCCTCCCTTCTTCCTTTTGCTGTGATGAGATGCACCTCTGCTTCCCATCCAAAATTGTGAAAGCCTCATTTGCTAATGTAGCATATCAAGGTTTTTTTATTTGCTTCTTTTCTGTAACCTCAAGTCTCAGAGAATGAAACAGTTTCTGTGCTTTCTCCCTTCTGCTGCATATCCATCTATTAGATTACTGCTCTCCAGAGACATTAACTGATTTATTATTTCTGTGTTGATGGGTTCAGTTTGTAGCTTTGATAAGTCCCCACGCAATCATCCTCTGTCCCACTCATGCAACTCTATGCTTTAACTTTCAGACCATTGCTCTCACATGTTCCATTTTAAGGAGCTATATGTTCATCGAGGCCCTCTTTCTTTGTCTTCTATTATATTTGCAATTTCTCTGTAGGGTGGCAGCTGCAAATTTCATGGACAGTTAGTGTTGTTTTCCTGTGACACTGGTTTAATAAGGCCAACATGGCTAAAAACCCCTTGGCACATCATTTGTCATTTCCCAGTCCAACAAAGCATATTTTCTTTTGGTACCACTGGCCGGTTTTTTGATCCATGGGCTTTTGGTTCCAGTGGGGCAATGTCAAATTCTTCAAATTCCTAAAGCTTCAAATTCTCTTCACTGCCTTTCCTCTGTGTGCTAATTCTGTATGTGTATTAAAAACCAAAGGACTTTAACTTGTGTATTTCATGTGATTTTATTTTTTAGATTCTTAATGACCCTACGTATTTGTTTCATTATTTCACTAAGGCTAGACATTGACTTAGAATTAAATATTGCTGGCTCTATTCCTTATTGAAAATCTTTATTATATTTGCTTTTCGGCTGGTTTTGTGGAACCTCCCTAGCTCAATGTAAATTGTCAGATTATTTGTCACTGGGATAATACGTTTGTCAATGCCTCACCATAACAAATTAGGCTCCTGATCCTGCATACATTTATGCAGGTGCTTATACGTATAGATTGCCCAGCATTCAGTCCTGTACTAGTTCTGTTGAAGTGAAAAATGCTTTTAAAAAATGTCTCTGTCTTTTCTGAATTAAGTTCTAGGATGTTGCTCGCTTTATTTCATTTGTGGACATATAATCCTGCAAATTCTTTTTGCTTCTGTGTTTTTTAAACTTGCCTTTTCCTCTCTTTTCTAGTCCAAAATTCCTCTCTGTATTCTTATGGCTAGAGACAGATTTTAAAACGCTGTTCAGCCATTTCTGAACTATTCATTTCATCCTCATCCTCACTTATTAATGAACCCACCTTCTTTCTGGTGCTGCTTCTCCTCCTGATGAATTTGTAAATCCCTTCTTATTCTCCTCAATGCCTTAGGCAACATAAATTCATTTACTTTTTTTTCCCCCTTGCCCTTATCTCTTCTCCACATCCTTAACTCGCACTGTATATTCTTCTTTAGTCACAACCCTCACTTCCATTTGCAGCCCAGGAATTTCTGGTGATTTTCTTAATGAAAAGGCATTGATAGGAGAACACTGTGCTGTACGTTACTGTAAGATCCAAAATATTTCATTTAAAAGTTGTGTGTTGTGGAGCCTTCTCAGGGTCAATTTATGTTGCATTGTTGCAGCACTTTGCTAAAATTTAGAAGTGCTCACCATGGTTTGAGGAGGGCAGGACAGGCAGCTGAGCAAATGGGAATTCCTCTGCTTTCTGAGTGGTTTTATGCACTGCGCTGTGTTGACTGTTCATTACAAGAGCTGCTCTCCTTCCCTAGTAGGAGATACAGAAAAAGCTCCCTTTTTAAGAGGAGTCCTTCTAACCCAAAGCAGCTGGTGGGGGTCTGTGAGTATTTCAGCCTTTTGCTGCTCAGGAGAAAGCAGAGAGCTAAGAGGAAACCTAGACTGAAAGAATGAGTGGCTGTAAAAGGGAAGAAGAGTCAAGAGGTCTTTCCATCCTTCCAAGCTCCTCTTCAAGACAGATTGGCAACAGTGTCCTGCTTAAAAACAGTTGTGGTGGTGTCTGAGCTCCATGAGCATGTTGAGCAGGCAGAAATGTCCCATGACCACTGTGACTGCTGCTACCAGAGATGGCAAACCTGCCTTGGGCAGCAAGGCTGGAGAATGTCTGATGAAGGAGTTCTTACACGAGATCTGGGAACAGATAAACCTGCAGGCTAAATTTAGAGGCTCTTAGAGAAGACCTGTTCAACCAAGACTGATATTGTGACCTGTGAAAATGCCTGTAATTCAGCTCATGAGAATGGGGCTGTACCACTGACCTGCCTTATAATCTCAGAAAAGTCTCTGTCCATGTTCAGTTTCCCAGTCTCTAGACAGGGTCAGTGATACATGGTTATGGGGCTTTGGCCAACTCCTGGCTGAGAAATGCTCCAAAAAAATGGGTAGAAATGGAATGGTTTCTTTCTTTGAGGGAGTCAGAGTAAAGCTTTTTGTGGGGCAGGTCAGAAAGAAGTGGATTGTATTTAGTGGTTCCCACCACATCTTTTTGAGGTGTTCAGATCCACCTTTCTCTCTCACTCCCTCCCTGTGTGGATGCCATGGAGAACAGCTATGGACCATCAAAATGTAATGAGATCATGAGCTCTCATGTGACTCTGAGACCAGAAGCCATTCTGTCTTCATTTTCATGGCATCCTTCACATCTTTCCTCGAGATGGACAAGTCAGGAGTCACACAGAGCTCTGAGGAGGTAAAAAAAAAAAAAAGAAAAAGCACAAAATATGCTTAAAAATAGAGTTTACCCCTACAGACCCATACTTTTACCATGGACCCATACTTTATCCCTTTTTCTGTGCCCCACAATGTTGGGCTACATGAGGGCAGGGAGCCTGCCAGAGTTCTGGTCAGTATGTTGGTTGTTTTCTCAGAGGAAATGTCTTTTTGTTTACATGGGGGAGAGAGAAGCTTAGAGAAGAGACCTGGCACAGAGCAGTTGGGATTTGGTTAATCTGCTCAGAAATACATTAATCGGAGGATCAGATGCTGTCAACAATACTCTGTCCCCTCACTCTCTTCCCCCTTTCAGTACCTTCCTCATCACTGCTCCCACTGGATCCTATTCCTCACCCTCCTCCCTGCAACTCTCCTCTCCCCTGCTGTGAATGCCAGGGAGTAATGAAGGACAAGGAGATTAAAGCAAAATTAACAAATAAAATACAAATCCTAGATCTAAATGAAAATTAAAAATGGGTAGTCAGCTGTTTATTTATTTCCCTAAAAATAGCCTTGTACCCCAGCCAAAATAAATGTAGCTGGGATTTCCCTGGGAAGTTCTAAGGAAAGCAGTCAGGTTTCGGAAGATGAACAACTAGTGGAAATTGGGTCTGTCTGCTTTTCCCTTCGATTGCATCCATATGACATTATCATGGCATTATGACAGTGACTGGAGAAAGGACTACTCCAAAATGCCAACCCTCACTGCCTTCAGCAGGAACTGCAGGTACTCAGCCTCTGGCTGTCATCTCTTGTCTAAAGATGGGCATCCATAATTGTCAGCAGTCACAATTTAGGGGGTGCTATGATTAAAAGTGGAGCCAGGCAGTTCAGTTTCTCTTTTGGGCAGTTGGGATAATAATACACACAAGGACATCACCTGTACAGGGAGAGGAGCTCTGGAAAAAGTTGTCACTGTTAGAGGCACATTGCTCAACATCTTGTTGCTTTTTTCCCTGGCCTCTGGTGAATTGGAAAGGAGGCTCAAAGGTGGCATTCCATGACTACATGGAGCCAAGGCTGAGGCCAAATTTGTTGCTCTCTGAGCTCTGTCTTTGTAGAATCACTGTTGTCAGAGGAGTTTTTGTTCTACATGCAGTGTTTTCTTCTAACATTTTTGTTCTATGAATTTTTCAAGAAAAGCACAAGAACAAAAGGCATTGCAGTGAACAAACTATCAGTACCAACTGGGAGATAAAGAAAGAAGATAGCAATTACTATCTACTCTTAGTATTTGTTTTGCACACAGAGACTTATATTCCTGGGTTTTGTTCTCAGATGTGCAGTACTCTATTTCATTCTCTGTATGGAGATATAATCATAGGCAATGCAGGATACGTGGTGTAGCTTGTTTAATTTCAAGGAAAACATTTAAATTCAGGGATCTCCTGACCTCTGAGCCATTATTTTAACAGCATTACAGTTGCATTAATTTTGGAGGTTTTGCAATCCCATGTTAATCCACATTCCATTGAAGTCAGTACACAGACACCCATTGTCCTAAGCTGGGGTTGGTTCAGGTCATTACTCTTCAAACTGTGCTGAGGGAAAGGATGAGAATAAAGGCAAGGATGCAGTGGTTATCAGAGCTCAGATTCTTTTTGGGTTTTCATGGGTGAAGTAAAGGCTGTCTTAGAAAGAAATTGAGGTGATAAATGTTTTTACAGGAGAATTGGTGTTTTTTTGAAAGAGCAGGAGGCACCTAAGGGTGCAGCAGCACTTGCCCCAAACATGAACAGAATGTTTTGGCCACAGAGATCTCAGTGTATTATTCATTCAACAGGAAGATGTGTCCTTGTGCCAGTTTCCCTTCTCAGTTCCCTCATACTACAACCCTGCACTGAAGAAAACTCACCCCTGGTTCTCTCCAGTGTGCTTTGGAGGGAGATCCAAAGGAAACAGTGCTGTTCCCCTGTTTATATAAACACGTGAGGAGGTGCACTCAGCTATTTGAGGACATGTGAACCCCATTAAAGCTGGTGCACCCCATCTCTGCTTGGCCTGCCTCCTGTATTCCCCCAGCCAATGTGATCCACCTCCCAGCCACGTGTGGCTGCCAGGGTGGGTGGTGGTGTCTGCTGGCTGTGTCCTGCAGGTTCTTTGCAAACCTCTTTTTCCTAATGCATTACTAGTGCTGATCTCCTGACCTGTACTACAGTGTGAACCCTTGGTGCTCTGGGACAACACCTTCAAAAGATCTGGGCTTGAGTGTTGGACCTATAACCAAAAAGTGGTCCTAAGACTTTCCTGAAGGCTGTGTCCAGATCTTGTGCTAGTAAGGGAGAAATACTGAATTAGCATGGTCACAAATTGCTGTGCCTTGACTTCCTGCCAGCACGTGGGAGATAAGGATCCAATAAACCTGTCAGGGACGTGTACCTTGGACAGCAGCCCCATGCACATGAAGGGCTCTGTTGCTTCTGGTTGGGAGCAGGGGCTTTGATACCTGCTGGGTGAGATTACAGCACTGAACAAGTGCATGCAGGGATTTTGTCTGTCTGGGCAAAGGAGGGTGTGATAGCATTGCTGCTTCTGTTCTGTTCAACATGAGTAAGAGTGAGAGGGACTGCGGTAGCACAGATCTCGCTGTGAGCTGCCATCAGGAAAGTACACAGTGTCCCTTCCAGCATGGCATTCTTGCTGGTTTTAACATGCTACTTGGATTAAACCTAGTACAGACACATGCTGTGTCTGCTGAGGACAGATACTTGTGGGTTTGGAGCTAGCCTACATCTCAAAAATATTGTGGGGAGCTGGTACATGCTTTTTCTTGGCAGGTTCTTTCTTAGCCATGCTTTCTCTGCCTGATGAAGCAGTGTCATTCACTGCTTTTCCCATCCTCTTCATAGCAGTGGCTTCTCTGAGTCTTGCCTCAGGCCCCATAATTGGGTTGGAATTTGGGTTGCAGCAGATATTCCTAGAAAGAAACCCTTCAGTGAGGAATCTTTTCCCATGTACCTTGTCCCTGGAGTGTTGGGAAGGAGGTGTGAAAGAAGAGTTACATCCTATCACTCTCTTCCCCTGCCCAGGATGTTGCCATTGACTTCCTTGCTCATAGCCAAGACCTGAACCGACAGAGTCCACAGCCTGGTGTGCTCCTCCTCAGGCTCAGTGTTGTATGTTGGTGTGGATGTGTGTTGCTGGGCTGAGAAAGAAGTTTGGAAGCACTGTGAAGGTTGTCCCTTCCAGCATGGCTACATACAACACTTGCACTGTTGCTGAACAGCTGTGGGTCCCTGGGGAAAGTGGACTTCCTACACATTTTTTTTTTCTGTGACCTCCTTCACCTCTCCTGGAGACTGTCCCTCCAGCTGAAGCATGCAGAAGCTTCAGATCTTGGGGCACCTTTTTAGGCCAATGATTTGTGGTCTGTGGTCTGGGACACAGGTGAGCACTACGTAGGTAAACTCTAATAAATAAAAACTCAGTGATTTCGTGCAGCCACTCTCCAAAAATCAGAGTGGCTTGTGGGCCAGAAGTTCATGCACCACGATTCTGGTCTGTGTGCTGCTTAGCAAAGTAGCAGGCTAAGTCTCAGTCAGCCCTATGCCCTGCATTTAAAGCTGCCCGAGGTGGAGTTTCCACAGCCCCCATGGAGCAGTTTGTTTCAGAGCTTTGCTGTTGTCACAGCTAGATAGCTAGTCTGAGATCTCACTGCAAATTTTGTTGCTAATAAAGATGATTGGTGAGGTAAAAAGAACTATTTTTCTCATGCAAATTAAAAGCATACTACATTTATCTTTTTAGCGTTTTTCTATCTATTTTTCTTCTGTTTCTTTTCTGTCCCTTTGATGTATCTCCCTATCT
>VZRX01001009.1:5488-47221 GCA_013398075.1 Notiomystis cincta
TCTGAGCTCGAGGTCCAGCTGCGAGGGTCCGGCTCTGAGGATGCAGGTCCGTCCGACTCTAGGGATGCAGGAGTCCGTCTGGCTGTGGGGATGCGGGGGTTCCGCTCTAGGGATGCCGGGGGTCCGGCTCTGGGGATGCAGGGGACCGTCCTGTTGTGGGGATGCGGGGTCCGTCCGGCTCTGGGGATGCAGGGGACCCTCCGGCTCTGGGATGCCGGGTCCGTCCGGCTGTGGGGGTGCGGGGTCGGTCCGGCTCTGGGGGTGCGGGGTCGGTCCGGCTGCGGGGTTCCGGCCCGGGCAGCCCCGGCAGGCAGTGCCCGCCGCCCGCGGAGCTCCTCTGTGCCGGGTTCGAGGCACGGGTGCTCCCGTTGGCAGTGCCTTGTCAATACCTCCCGTGTCACTTGCCGAGGGAGACATAGGGAGAGCCGATTTTCTGCTACTGTTAACCTAATTTTACATTAACTTTTAATTCAAGATAATCTAATAAACGTTAACCATTTAGAAGGAAGGAGATGTCTTTTCATTTGACTCAGGAAATTAAGGGGCAAAAGTTCTGGGGTAAAGCCATTAAAATGATAAATAATAATATAATGAATAGAAATATAAACACTATATAGGTTTTTTATTTTTACATAAACAATACAATTAATTTTAAAATAATCCTATATTATGTACCATAATATAGGATTATTTTAATCCTATATATCAATATATAGGATTTTCCCTGTGTAGTTAGTTTATATGCTAGGCATATAACTTTTGGCTTTGATTCCAATCTTAAAAGCCAGGAGTAAGTAATGTTTGCCATAGGCAAGAAAGGATGTTGCTTCCAGAGGAGCAGGGAGAAGGAGCAGGTTACAGGAATTCTGCCTTTGCTGTACACTGAGCCCCACTGCAGTGAGCAGATGTTTCCCTGTTGACTCCAGCAGTCAGGCCCCATGGGAGCAGCTGATGCTGCATGCTAAAAATCCTCTCCTTTCCTTCCCTGCCTAGGAAGGGCTGTTTTAAAAGCACCTAATATTATATATACACACAAAAAAAAATAGTAAAAAGATATTATAGTGCAATTTTTCCTCATTGTTTTTCCCCTTTTTCCAATAGTGAGGAGTGAATGTTACCCTTTGATAAACCCCTTCTGGCATGAGAATGCAAACATCACCGATTCACACAGACAGCTTTTGTGTGAGTAGTGTTTATTTATTTTATATTTCCATCCATCCTCCCTGGCCACTCACAAGGGCTCATTTCTGATGCAGAGGGGGAGCTCGCTGAGACAATGTTTTGACTCTGCTTCTGTACAATATCTGTCACTGCCTGTGGTTTTTAATGTGTTTACTGTTGAAATAACCATCTATTTGCTGACAAGTTCAGCTAATTTCTTCCACAGGAGCAAGACCTCTCTGACTGGAATGGCACAGGAGGGTACACAGTTATTAAAAATAAAAAGGCAAAAGTGTTCACAATCACCTCAAAGGAGTCTGATCACTGAAAATGCTTAAGAACACATTTAAACTATCTTAATCTTTAAACCAGCTGCTTTTCTAGCCTTTCAGTGGGATTCCTGGCACTGATAAAAGACTTAAGTATGTGAGAATTTAAGAAAATAAATTAATGACTAAAAGCAGTGTTCAAAGTCTGGAGAACATTGTGTTCAAAACCATTAAGCTCCTAATATATTTGTTTCTTTTTCTTTAGATTCACTTGTCAATGCCAGAATATTTTCAAAAAGCCCAAACTGAACATTTTCAAATACTCACAGCCCTCTCCTAGCAGTATATCTGACACAATCCTTTCCTCACACACTCTCATGTATGGGATTGCTTTTTACAACTTCTTTATTTACTCACCTCTTCTCCCTGAATCTGTTTCCCCCTTGCATGCATTTATCCTGTTTCTTAAAATGGAACTCTTTCCCTCAAAACCAGCCATTCCCTGGGCTCCAGAGAGCCCTAAAGTCTCTTCAGTTTCCTGGAGCAGCCTCTCTGGTCCAGCTGCAGGTGCAGAGGAAGCCTGGGAGGTGCTGGTGCTGCTGGGGCCGTGCCACAAAGTGGGACTCACATCCCAGGGGATACTGAGGCAGCCACAAAAACTCATCAGCAGGGTCAGGACTCACAGCCCAGGATGCCTCTCTGTGCTTTCCAACAGGAAGTGCCTCTTCTTTAATCTTCCTTGCTCAGACCAGAGGGCTGTAGCTGCTTGATGTCCCTGAAATCAGTGGAAGTGATTTTCTGCTGGATCACTCGAGCCTTTCAGGGGTCAGCATTAACTGGACCTGCCTGATGATGTTTTGGGTGTCAGCAGCTCCACTGTTATGTTTGCCCAACATTTCAGGAGAAAATCATTTGCTTTCCCAAAGTTGTGGGCATGTTTGTAAAAGGTATGTCTGTTATTTTTCCTGGGTGAGAGATTGAAGCTCTTCAGTGAAATAACAAAACAAAAACAAAAAGCAGTGCTTTTTTGGTTATAAAAATGATGTTGGCTTGGAAACAAAGGGCAGCTCTTTGTGAGTCATGAAGTGTAAGAAAATAATGGATATGAATAAAAATTGGATTAATAATTATGTTTACAGACTCTTCAGGGCCTTGGAGAATTTTTTTTTCCCTCGCTTTCTTCACATCAAGTACTATTTTTATGTTCCTGGAAAAAGACTGCAAAGACACTCACATATTTTATTATAAAAATGCCTAAAAATGATGAGAGAAGAAATTGAAGATACTTCAATTGAAAGAACCTGTTAGGTTTGATTGGAATGCCCTACAGAGTTAACTTTTTTGATGTTTTTTCTCAGCTTCAATGCAGTTTCAGTGTGGTGAGGCTACAGATCCTCATCTGTAGCAGCTGAACATAGAAAGTACCATGTACTTTCAGTACTTCTTTCTTCTAGGAAATACAGATATTTCTAAGTTCATCAAATCCTGAGCTATTATTTTCTACATCAGCCTTACTCTTCTCTCTTAAATGTTTCTGACTGTGGTTACTGAATCATATTTAGTCAGATCATAGCAAACCATCTTCAGGTACAGCACATTTTAACAAGAATTTTAGAGAGAATTCTGTGGCCATGGATTACAGTGTAGTTGCAGATGAAGTTTCTTCATCTGCTGCTCTGTGTGGCAAACAAGCTAATTGCACAGCTTTAATTGGTTACTTCAAAACATTACAATTTTCTCTCTGTGTGCCTCTGAAGGTGTCTGTGAGGCACATTCCCCTGGGATTAATCTCATTCCATCTAGCTCCAATACATGAGTATTCCTCACTGTTTGCCTGGCACTGAATTGAGCTCTGCCAACCAAACACTTTTCCCCCTGATTATTCCTAAAAAGTCTTTAAAGGACTGTCTCCTAAAGCAGGCACTCCAGTAATACACTGGTCACCTCCCTCATTCTCCAGAGTTTGGATGCACTTCCTGGCATGTCTTCACTAGACACAAATGCCAGTGAGATGGGAGAAAGTCTGTGTGAGCACAAAGAGCTGGCTCGAAGTGGAAACAAAAGTGCTGGCCACTGCCAGAAGACAAACCCTTCACCAGAGAATGAAAAGCCTTCACAGTCCCATCCCCCTCATTTCCAATATCCCTGCTATTCATCCCAGCAGATTCCTTTTAGGCTTATTGTGTGCTTCAAATGGAGCTCCTGGCAAATTAAAATAATTGGGTGCACAAGTTAAAATCCTGTGCTAGCAGCAATATTACCCAGGCAATCAACCCAGGGCTCGTTAAGCCTGGGACTGTGACGTGTTTGCACATCACAGGAGTGCTCTTGAGCTGCTCCTCTAATGGATTAGACACAAACCTCCTCTCCATTAGCCTGCTATCTCTTCTCTTACCTCTCCCCCCAGCTCAACATGCCCCCCTCAAACCCACAGTGGAGAAAGTATTTTCCTATTGCAGACTACATTATGGCCTGGTTATTTATTTGTTTAAAACATCAGCCACTGTCTAGAGAAAAATACCACTTGACTGCCTGCCACTAGCTTTTCTGGAAGTTTTGCATTACTAAAATTCTTTTTCACTGGAGATGTACACTTTCCTCTGGCCCAAATAGGATTAAAATGAAAGTGTTATGTTTTGTAATTTAGACCATTAAAGAGAGTCTCTTGGTGAGAACCAGAATTAAAGATAGCCCTCTGAAAATCTCCCTTAGAATTGAAATCTGTCAGCAGAGACACCCCTGATATTTTGCCTTGGCACGTGTTCCCCTGTGCCAGCTATGGGAGACAAGCAGCAAGAGCAACATTTTTCATTCTGAGCTGTATCCATCTCTCAAATGACAAAATAAAGACATCACTGACTTCAAAGGGAGCTGCATCAGGGGCTCTGAGCAGCTGCACCATTTCCCAGTAGCAGAAATGCAAGGTCCAGAATAAGACCTAGATGTTGAGGCTCACACACACAGAGCAGGAAGCTGCTGAGTGGAAGGAAAGGCAGTGCTTAATCAGCTGAAACCTCTTCCCCAAGAGTTTCAGCTTTGTAAAAGAATTTCTTCAAAGAAAAACAAACAAATAAATCAAAACCAAACAACAACAAAAAAACCCCAAAACCAACCAACCAACCAACCAACCAAACACAAACGAACAAAAAAAACCCCCAAACAAACAAAAAACCCAAGCAAGAAACCTCAACATGCTGCACTGGGGAAAAGTTGCTCTTAGATGTATTTGTCATATAAATATTTTCCATTTACTAAAGCCTGTATTGTTACTAATGAGTAAACACCAGTAGAGATTTAGCTGAAGTCAGCAGCAGTGTAACCCTCACGAAATGAAAAATATTGTAAATATTTCTAATCAAAACTAGACAATTTCTCTTGAATCTCACCTTTGCACTTGAGCTGCTGCAGGGTCCCACCAGCACTGCAGAGCTGGGGCTGGAGTTATGAAAAATAATGTGAGTGGAACTGCTGTTCTTTGTTTCTGTCTGTGAGACACAAACCACCTGCACTGGGTACCTGTGAGGTAAGATTAAGCCTCTGAAAATCCTGATTTTAGTCAGTGACTTGAACAATAATGTATCCAGTGATCGGTTTCCTTTTTCAAGTCCATTTTTAGTGCTCTCCTCTATTCCTGCCCCATGCAGAAATGAGGACTTAATGGATGTGCTTTCCACTCATATTGTTTTTCCTCTTATAGAATCAATACTGGAGTGTGCAGCTGCCCATGCACAACTGCCTAAAGTGTTCTCCCCAGAGTATTTTTATTTTTTCTTTTTTAAACATGAATGTAACTGCAACCATGAGGTTACAGACAAGTTCCTGCTTCCTGCAGGGAAACAATCTTTGCAGCAGAGGCAGCTACTGATACCTCAGTTGTTTTAGTGAAACAGCTGCCTTGGTTTCTTTCTTAGTAAAATTAGTTTAATAGTACAGATAAACTTGTCTGGGTTTCCTTAGAGCATGTGGACCCTGTACCAGTCAGTAACCAGCTGCTCTCACATTTCACTCCTCATGGTCCTGCTTCATTTTTACTGGGTTGCAGTTTCTAATGTTATAAAGAATGCCCTCTCATTTGGTCACCATGACATTTTCTTCCTGGGGTTCTTTGCAAATTTTCTTTTGGTTTTAAGTTATCAGAAGGAAACAGCTGGGGCTGGAGCAAGAGCCCTTTCAGAGGCCAAGTGAAGTAAGATACACATAGAAATTCTGGTTTAATTAATCTGGTAGGTGTGTACCTGTCTCTGGGCAACAGTGGCTGCTCCTTCAGAGAGGTGCCAGTGAACATCTGCTTCAGTCCTTACAGTAGACCCTATACACTGTGTAAATATACACAGGAACATGACATAACTTCAGCACCACTGCAGCTGAGGCCTAACAAGGGGCAAGTCCTGATGAATTTCTCATTTTCAGATTCATTGGTACCACAGCCACAGAACGTGAGCCACGGTGCCTCTCTCACATTCAGCATTCCTCCCATCCCTGCAGTTTTTGGTCACCTGCCCCAAGTCAAGCCTCATTTCATTTCTGTTCTCTGCAGCTGTTCTTGTGTCTAGCTCAGAGATGTTTATGAGAAAAGCCAGAACTGGTGGCACACAGGCCAAAGCCTGGCTAATCATCCTGGAGACCCCAACCCTGTGAGCAATCCTTCTCCATCACCTTTCCTCTGTTGAACAGGAGGGAATCCAGGCCTCCTGTCCCTGGGGCCCAAGCCCAGAAGACTCACATTTACCACAGATGAGTCCTTTTCAGTTGTTCATTGATTTCTAAGTTGTTCCCTTCCTTTTTTCCTAGCAAGCAGATCAGACTTTCTCTGTTCTCTGCTCCTTGCAGAGCAGCCCCGTTGGTTGTAAGCACTGCCAAGAGTCTCACCTGGAGGCTTCTGCCTTTCCAACTGGCTGGGCAGTTACTGCTGGGGAAGATAAACAGGTACTTAATTAAGCTCTTCTGAGCTGCTGACATTTGGAGTATTTCTGATGAGGTGACATTGCAGAGTTCCAGGCACTGTTTGCTCTTATAAACGGTGCAAACAAATCCAAAGTTAGTTTGAAGCAATTAAGCTCCAGGATGTTAACAGATGATTAACAAAACTGCTGGGCTTGCACTTGGCTGCTTCTGATACTGCTCAGTGTTTCTGTTTCATTCCACAGACTTCTCTCACAAACAGCTCAGCAGCAACTGTGTTGGGTGGTGATTTGGAAATGCCTGCCAAGTTCTCAGGTCTGGACACACTCTGCAGCTGTCATTCTTACAGATATTTGGCCAGACCTCTAGTAAAAGGGGTTTGGCTAGCTAATGTAAAACTTCATTGACTCAGATTAAGCAGTTTGATTCTTTTTTGCTTCCAAAAAAAACCAAAAAAGGAGTGTTTTTTAAAAGTTTATGAGTTTGTTTCAGTGTTTCCAAGATTAAACCATTGGATCTTTCATGTTGGACTAACAGGGAGCTCAGGTGTTGAGAATTATATGTGGGAAACTGGATTCTGTTTTACAAGAAAGTGCACATGCCTCTTCTTGAGCAAAATGCTTAGTTTTTTTTTCCAATATTAGATTAATTTTGTCAATATGAAGACAGTTATATGTTTAATATGTAATGCATAAATGTATATTTCAACAGAAACTAAAAAACCACCAAAATTACTGCAAAATTAATGTTTTAATTTCTTTCACAGATGATTATTGAAGACAGAAGCATAGTAAAGATATTTTAAGTCATGTTCTTCTATAAACTAATTCTGTTTCTCTAATCAAGGAATATAATGGCATAATATCATATGCCAGATGGCATGAATTCAGATTCCTGAGTGGTTTCCATGGCAGCATTTTAGAATAAGTTTCCCAGGCAGTTGCAGATTTTGTAGTACAAATGAGTATTAGATACTGAACTAGAACACTGGAGATTATAAATTACTATTTAACCAAATATGATTCACTAAATATTTGATTTTAAAAAAGCTGCAGGTGATTAATGAGAAGTGTGATCCCAGCTGTGGGTAGGAAAAGTGAGGCTCTGCCACAATGGGGTTTGTGGGTTTCAGCTGAGCTATCCCTAAACCCTGTATTTTCACTGAAGAGGGCATAAAAATCAGAGTTATTCTGTTACTGCAACTGCCACAGATCATTAATGTAATCCAGGACACTCCCAAGGATGCTGTGGGATGGTTTTCCTTCACAAAGTTCCACTCAGAGCTGTGTTTTGCTCACCCACACGTGTCCTGGCTCAGGCTGCTGAAATCACACCATGACAAGGAAAGCCAAAGAAATGGCAAATTACTGCTGCTGTCCTGAGGTGGAGTTTGTCAGCACTGACTGGGATTAGTGGGGGACACCTGGAAAATCACAAGGCAGAGAGCCAGCCATGAACTCCTTGTGTTTGTCCTCTCTCAGCAAGGCCAGGTCTGAGGACAGAGTTGCACATTCACACTTTTCAAATGTTAATTTGATTTTATCCTCCCAAGGCTTCCTCACTTTTTACCTGCAAGACCAAGTCTAAGAGGACACCTGGATGTCAGAATGGTGGGGAATAATCAGAATCAGATCAGGTAGCCCTCAGCAAGCCCAAATGAGGCTGAAGACCACTTCATGTTGCTGCTGCCTCTCTAGGACATGGGACCTGAATTGGGTACCCAAGCTCTATTCTGTCACATTTTGTTTCATCACATCCCCAGCAACCACTCTGAACTACACCAAACTCCTGAGCTCAGCTCCATGGCTGTTTCTCCTCTTGGAATTCAGCTAAGATTTGCAGGCAGGTTTGACACCCTGGTTTGTTCCCAGCCAGAACAAACTGATGGACCTGATGGATCTGATGGATTTGATGGATCTGGCTGTTAGCACTGGGAGTTGCTTTAGCTCTGTTTCTTAGCCAGGAGCAGCAGCCCAGGGAGTGTCCTCAGCTTTAGAATCAAAAAGAGAAAGTGCTCTCTTCAAAGCAGAATGCTGAATTTGTGATTTCTGAGCAGCAGCTGGTCCTGATGTGGGCATATGTGGGATTGAATATGAAAATATAATACCAGTGTAAATAAGCAGAACTAGAAGAACAGTAGGGTCACCTCCCAAAACTTTGTCATTTGCAACATTTTGGTTGGGTTTTTTTTTTTTTTTTTTTGGTGAGCATGTTCTGTGCCACACAAAACAAATAATTATGTCTGGACACCACATTCTACTCACATTACAGACATTAACAGTGTCTGCCTTGATGCCATGCAGACCCTTCCTAACCTTCCAGGCTTCTGGAACTGAACACAGACAGGTCCACAACTGTGCCTGATCTTTACAATGCTGCTGAAGAGGATAAGCTGGATCCTTAGCCAGGAGGACCTCCAATTCAGTGGCTGTTACAGTAACTTGAAAAAATTGATCATTTGATCACACACAAACTGTGATCTCTTGAGTAATTCCTTTTCCTTGGGAACAGCTAATGGTGTATTGTCGTTCCTCTGTGAAATTAAATGAGACACTGAAGCCTAGACCTCTTCAGAGTATGGATTTTACATTTTCTTTTCTCAGTTACTCTGCACTTCGTTCTGGTATGAAACAAATTGATACTGGAATTACTTTTTTAAAATTATTATTCTAAAAAAAAGGTTGGGTTGAATGTTGTGGATAGATCATCAGAGGGAACAATGACACAACAATGGTTTATGATGGAAAAAAAAAGGGTGATATGAAAAAATACATAGCAACCCTCTGTTTACACAGCTATTAAAATGTTATAGGGATAAAGAAAGACTAATGTAAAACATTTAGCATGGGAGGAAGCAAGCAGGATAGGTTAATGCACTTAGTGAAGCTGCTATAGAAAACAATGTCAGAATCAGAGCTGGATGGGAAAATTTACCTCTAGTTGATGGTCAGCTGCAACAAAGGAAAAGGTCAACAATTTTCTCCATCAGTGCAGCTGAGGACACGTGACAGAAGAGAAGCCTTTAATCAAAGCATAGCTGGCCCTCACCTCCCAAACAGAGCACAGTGATTCACATAACAGGGCTACTTTTTATTAAGGTTGCCAGTGCCTACCTGGTCTGCAGTGCATCACCTGACATCAGCTCAGCTCAGCAGCTGAGAACAGTTTAATTGCTCATATATATCTGTGTGGAAATATCCTTTGTGTCTGTGGGCTCTGCTTGAAACACAGCCTGTGATCCTGTGAGGGTTTGTCCTGTTTGTTACCTTTTCCTCCAAGCCATATGTTTGTCCTGCTGGTTTCCACTGAAAACCCAAGAGGTTGTCCAGGTTTGATCCTGATCGGGGGCTCTGCACTTAATAATTATTGGTACATCCACTGACACCATAATAAAATATTACATTATTAACATGCTTTGTTTTTCTTCAGATATGCATGGAACATTTGTCATCCTGATGCCCCTCAGCCTGATACTGATGATTTTTGGAGGAATGACTGGATTCATCAGTATTCTGGCCAGGGCCTACCTTCTGCTCCTAATGACGGGACTGCTTTTCCTTTTTGGAGGTACTGAATCAAACTCCTGGCATAACTGTGGTAGATAACAAGAGGTTCCATCTGGGAAACACCACTTTGCTTCCCAGGGAATAGAAGCCAAGCAGGAATTTGCTTTCAGAACAATGCTGGTGCTCATTCACCTGGTGTCTGCTGGGTCCTGATGAGGAGTAGAGCTGCTCAGAAAGGCAAACATCACTCCAGTGTGTGTTTGCTGAGCCCATTAACACAAATGTTTAATAACTCCTCAGCAAGGTGCACAAATTCTTCACAGACAGGGTAATGGAGTGATGGAAAAGTGACCTTGGAATTACTAAATCATAGGATTGCACAGATTTTGCTACTATTAAGAAAACAGATGGGTTTAAAATGGCATTTGCATTGAGTTCCTGGAAAGGCTTTTATTAGGGGTCCCTGGGGTAGCTTCACTGCTAGTTTTGATCTAGAGCAGCATCCCTAAACTGTGGGTCACAAAATGAAACCCCTAAAGTTGTTTTAATTGGAGTGTAACATTTCAATCTGAAGCCAATAAAATTATTTTACGCTTCTTTTTATTTTTTTCTTTTTTGCTATATCCAAACCTGCCACGTTTTAGAAAGTAATTTATGAATTAAAAAACCCTAAAAACATTCTGTCAAAGTGGGAAAACTGTGTTTAAATCTGCATTTTCTGTTCCAAACAGATTTTCAATATTGTTTCACAATGCAACTTTAAACCAGAAATTTTTCCCAACAGAAAAGGGGATCCTCAGAATTGGCTCCCATCAACTGCTCATACAGTCCTATTTTTAAGAAGAAAATGCTAAGAGATTGCTGGAAGCAAATGCTGCTGTCTCAAAGCCCTGACTGAGCTTTTTAGTCTGAAATGCTCTTTACACAGACCAACCATCCCCCACTGTGATTGTCTTCTAAAAAGAGGAGCAAGTTCTAATTCCTGAGGAGAGCAGAAAGCTGTATTCACTGACCAGGCTGAGCCTGGTGGGAAACTGCTCCAAACAGGCCGAGCAAGGTGAAAAGCTGTCAAGTGCCAAGCGTGATTATCCCGCTGAGGAGTGGAGCACTGGGCTTTTCTGAGCCATTTGGGGTTGCAAAGAGGGAGAGGAAACACAAAAACACTGCCAGGAGAGGGGTGTTTGAGGACATCTGGGGGTGCAGCTGCTGCAGTGTCCCAGGAGGGCAGGAACAGACTGCAGGGTGGCCTTTGGCTGAGACCAGAGCCCTGTCTTGCTCTGGTTCTGGTTGCACAGAACACTTTTGTAGAACACTCAAATTCACCAAATTGTGTATTAATTAGATAATTCTGTCTCAGCAGAAAGATATTTCGAGATGCCATTCCAGAAATGTGGGGCTTTTAAACCATCAGAACCAATATGTTCCACATGTCAGGACATCCTTTGTGTTTCCCCATGTTTTAGAAAGGGGAAACATAGAGTTCAGTGCATCTTGTTGAAAATGACAACAGAACAGTTATTTCCATTTCTGCTCACAAAAGGTATGAAGTGATATTTTTCCACTCCTTGCAGAGGATTAGAATAAGGTACAGGTGCCATAGGATGGTAAAAATCAGGAATATGAGTATGAATTTGGACTGATGGATAACCCCATCCTCTTCTGTCTTGGTTTGCCTCTAATCAAACATATATTTCTGGCAAAAAAGGCAGACTCATCAAGACTTACTGTCATTTAAGAGACAGCTAAACCAAAATTTTCTCCCTCAGAATCAGATAAGACACCATCTTGTCCTAAAAGTGTTTCAGTATTTACTTTCCCTGGGCTGCAGTCCTTTTATCCAGGGCCTTGTTATTGGATCTTTCCTGCTGCTGCCTTTGCTTAGTTCCTGTCCTTTGCCTGACAGGGATGCCAGGCTCAGGGTGTAGTGTGCACTTGTTCCAGATGTGCCATTCCCTGATTTGCCACCTCCTGAACAGTCCTTTCATTCTGAAAACATCTGGCTCCTTGTTTGAATGCCCTAATTAATTTATTTTTAGTCTGTCCCAAAGGTGTCTTTGACTCAGATATTTGGAAGTGGTGGATAGTTGTGATAGTGAAGACCAACACATTCACATTAAACACTCAAAACTTACAACACTCAGAAAACAGCCTCAATTCAGTGACCTGAAATGCAAGAATCTGTGTCTCTGTGGGCTTTCTTGCATACAGGTACCTGGTGCTCAGCAGTGAGGAGTCAGGATACATCATAATACAGTACTGAAAACAGAGAGGCACATGCATTAGGTACCTGTAAAATAGAGGATTTTTACTGTGGGAGGCTTGCTGCCAGACACTGTGGCTCGGTCCTCAGCAGTGGGAACACGTTTTCCTCAATGGACACAAATAACCCTGCCTTTATTTCCCTCTCACCCCAGAAACCACCCTCAGCTAGGTTTCAAAGATAATCTGTAAATCTGGCCTGGCTAGAATAGGAAGGAGTGGCAAAGAGGCCCCAAGACATGTCCAACTGATTGTTTTTAATTTCCTCAGTGGCTGCTAAGTAGCTGAACGTGTCTCTCTTTTCAGCTCTCGTTACCCTCACGGGGATCAGTGTCTATATTGCATATTCAGCTGCTGCCTTCCAAGAAGCTGTTTGCCTCCTGAGGAGCAAGGATCTCCTGGTGGAAGTCGATATCAGGTTTGGCTGGTCCCTGGCACTGGTCTGGATCTCCTTTGTGGCAGAAGTGCTCACGGGGGCCGTGTTCCTCCTGGCAGCGAGAGTCGTGGGTCTGAGACGGCAGCGGGAACAGGCTCTGTGAGCAGCAGCTGCCTCTGCAGCAGCAGAGCCCTGCAGAGCCTGACAGTTCGGATTGCTTGCTCCTTCTGGTCACCAGGGGTAATAAGAGAGGCAAGGCTGAGCATCTTGTCAGCTGCTGTAAGCTTTTGTCCTCACAGGTGGCTCTGAAACACAAAGATTCTGGTAAATCAGTAAAACATTCCAGGTGTTGTCAATTAGGAAACCCTTGTGTCCTTAGAAGAAAGTGCATTGCAGTGTTGGTATTTCCAGAATAATTTCAGCTGGCAGCTCATCAGACATCTCCAGTCATTGCTTAAACAAGACAGATTTCTTGCTTTCTTTTCTCTTTTGTGCTGTCTCAGCAAAGTGCCTCAGAGTACCTTGCAGGCCAGATTTTGGTTTCTCCTGAGAGTTCTAAGAAGGTCATGGAGCTGTTGGAATAAGTCCAGAGGAGGCCATGAAGATTCTCAGAGGATTCAGCCCCTCTGTGCTGGAGATGGACTGAGAGAGCTGGGGCTGTTCAGCCTGGAGAAGGCTCTGGGGAGACCTCAAAGCCCCTCCCAACACCCAAAGGGGCTCCAGGAGAGCTGGAGAGGGACTTTGGGCAGGGGCCTGGTGGTTGGCACTGGGTGATATTTCACAGCCTCTCCAACCCAAACCATTCCAGCACCCTGCAGTCCCACAGATGGAAGTGCTGCTGAAGTTCCTGAGTGCAGTGCACTGGTGAGTGCAGGGGAAAGGCACAGCTGCTTTCCCAGATGTTTTGACTCACTGCTGGGGGCAGCCCCAGTCTCTCAGTGATCAGGCTTCACTCCTCTCTCCTTCAGCTCATCACTGGTTGCTTTTTCAATTCTGCAATGCAGAAGATGTATCTGATGTATTTTCCAGGTTCTCCTTTGCAGTTCTGATGATACTTCTTTTTCACAAAGTTTGTGCACATGCTTTGTGCTAGAATATGTTTATCTTGTGCTGACACTGCTGAGCAAACCAAACATGCAGGGCAAATGAATTTCATTTTGGGTGCCAAGCAATCCAGCTTTTCCTCTGGGTAGTAGCATTTAAAGGACAATTACTTCGGTGCCCACTGAAGTTGCTGAAGAATTTCCCTGACTGCTGTGCTGAATAGAGACTTGAATGTGTTAACAGCTCCACTCCATTCTGTCAGATCATGCAGTTGTGGAGGCCCTCAGCACGCTGCAGCTCAGGGCTGTGACTCAGGAGCTGTGTCAGGCACTCTCTGTCCTCGGGCAAGTCCCTTCTACATTCTCCAGCAGCACAAAGGGCATCATTCACCTACCTCTGTTAAACACCAGAACAATTTTATCAGTGTGTCCTGAGTTAAAGATTGCACAGTCACTCTTGCACCGAGCTCAGCTCTAACCTTCGTCCCAAAGTACCAATTCCTTTATAAAAACATAGTGGCAGGGAGCTCCTGAGAGCTGACAGTCTTTGGAGGTAGAAGGGAGCATTTCAATGCATTGCTGTGAATGGAGAACTGAGCCAGAAAACTTGTCCAAGGTCACATGAAACCAGAGTTTCTGAATCCTGGGCTAAGGCCTTACTTGTCAGATCTTGCTTGCTACCAGAATTAAACAAGGCTCCAGATCCTGAATGGACTGAGCAGTAGAAATTCTGTGACTAGCCAGTATAATTCTGTAATTCTTAGTTGTTCCCACATTGGTTTTCAGGTATTTTCCATGTTGCCTTATGTTGGGACAGTGTACTTGAGTCATTTTACAGGTTAAAGCATACCAAATCAGCTCTATAAGAAGTGTAAGAAAAAAATCATTTGTAGCCAAAATTCCATGTGCTTAAGTGAATTATGTAAATTGTAATTCTCTGTTTTGGTGCTGGTGAAACTACTTATAATGCAATTTGTATGATGTTACTCAGACATTACTGTAAGCTGTAACAGTAAAATATCATCTGAGTTATTTTTTGGATATTTATTACAGATGTTATTTTAAAGTGGTTTTGAATGTTTTAAAATTAAAT
Source organism: Notiomystis cincta (assembly GCA_013398075.1). Classification (NCBI taxonomy): domain Eukaryota; kingdom Metazoa; phylum Chordata; class Aves; order Passeriformes; family Notiomystidae; genus Notiomystis; species Notiomystis cincta. The sequence continues at coordinate 20,098 of VZRX01001009.1, forward strand.
AAAATGACATCTCAGAGAGAGAATTATTTACCAAGACATGAAAGAACTAAGATATTTATTTTTCTTTAACTTTTTCTGTGGATTTATTCTACTCTTTTTATGAAGCTTTTGAAGTACCTGTGTCACATGTGGTAGGGATTTAAAAGATATTTACACAGCTACAATCTAAAATATTCAAGTGATCAAATTAAAAAGCCAATGAATCTGTTATTGAATTAGGGCCATTCTCATTTCCATGGCTCCCCTAAATTTCTCATTCTGGCTTCCTGCAATATCTGGCACAATGGTAATAAAGAGCATCTTCTGTTCCTGAATGTTTGCACAACCCCTGAATTTCTCTGAAATTCCTTCTGAATACAAAGAACAAAAGATGGTTTGGAATAGTCAGATTAGCATTGAACATTTTGAAAAATTATACTGGGAAGAGAAGACATCCTAGAAAGGACTTTATGTAATTTGAAACAAACGACCTTATCAGCTTCTTCCTCTTACTGAAATTAATGTTTGTTTGGTGCCATGCCCTTTGCTGTGTTTTCCCCAAAATACTTCACTGGGCTGAGGACTGACTGCTCCCATTACCTTCTGGTGAATTGCAAGCTCTCTGGTAATTGGTCATGTCAAAAGCGAAGAAAAACAGATGTGCAGGGCAGAGCAGCACTGTCTGAGGGGCAGAGTGCACACAGCTCCTGCCCAGCCCCAGGCACTCCTCTAGGGCTTCCTGGGGGACAGGGGAGGACAGGGGAGGGCAGAAGGATCCCTGAGCACGGAAAACGTGCAGCTCTACAGGACATGTGGGCTCTGTGCTGGTGCATGGTGTGTAGCCATCCACACAAGCATTCAGTGTGTGCTGTGCTGGCCCTGAGCTGCTCCTGCAGGCTCTGAGTCCCCCCCTGTGATGGCCAGGGGGACATCACTGCTTTGGGCACAGCCTCAGCTCGAGGAGCCCCACGCTGCTCTTGGCACTGACCCACAGCCAGCAGCCCGGTGGGGATGTCAGAGGCACTGTCACACCCTCCTCAGCTGCACAGCACACAGAAAATCTGCCAAGTTTGGGGCAAGAAAAGGGCAGGGAGGGGTCACTCACCAGTCACTGTCATGGGCAAAACAGACTCAGCTTGAGGAAATTGGTTTGATTGATGTGCGATGAGAAATAACCCCAAATCTTAGAAACACCTTCCCCTCACCCCTCCCTTCTTTCCAGGCTGAACTTTACTCCTCAATTCCCTTCCTCCTGCCCCCTGAATGGCACGGGGGGACAAAGAATAGGGGTGCAGTCTGGTCATCACACATTGCTGGTGAAGCATCTTCCTCCTCATGGAGTGGACTCCTCACACTCTCCCCCTGCCCCAGCATGGGGCCCCTCCCAAAGGACACAGGACTCCACTGTGGGGCCCTTCCAGAGGCTGCAATCCTTCAGGAACAGGCCCTTGGCCAGTGGTGTGTCCATCCTGGAGCCTTGGCTCTGCTGGACATGGGGGAGCTCCTGGCAGCTTCTCACAGATCCCCCCTGCAGCCCCTGCCACCAAAACCTCGCCACCCTAACCCAGTACAACTTGATTGACTCTGTGCAGACACACGTGGTTCAGATGGAGAAGCATTCCAGGCTGGAGACCAAACAGTTTTACCACTTGTTTGCACTGTTTTGCAAATGAAATTCAATGGTCTCTCTATTTAAAATGGAAAAACAACATTTGAAGAAATCTGAGCCTGCTTCATAAATAAAAATGTCCTTTTCCCTGGTTCCTTTTGTCAATTCCTTGCAGTGAAGCAGTGCCTAGTTAGCCAAGATACACCAATTAAAAGAAGGATGTCCCCTGGCCTCCTGATTGTCATTTCCACATTAACAGACTCAATTGCCCCATCTCAGGATGAAAAAGGTTAGAATAAATGCTCTGGCTTTGTATTAGAGAGTCAGACTGTCCCCAGAGTTGATATAACCACGCTCAAGAGAGATCCCCCTGTGCTTCTAAGTGGGCACAGCTGTTAGCACAGCAATGATGAGCTCACAGGAATTTGGCCAGGTGAAACTACTTAGGAAGCCAGAATTTCAGCTGTCCCTGGTTTAGGTTACAGGCCTTTAATTAGTGGATTGCATTCTAGTTAAGTTGCAAAAATGATGTGTTTCCCCTGTTACTCAAGCATTACAGTGCTGTTATACTGCAGTAGCTTTCTCTGCTTGACACATCAGCTTTAACCCTAATGAGCCCCTCAGAGGTCCCCCTGCCTTTTTGGCGGTGTTTTCAGCAGCCCTGGAACACCCAGTCCGGGGTGCTCAGCAGGGTGGCCCCCTTGGCCTCTGGCACTGGCCGGGGGATGCTCTCAGCTGAGAGCGCGCCTGCCCCCGGCGGGTTCGCAGCGGAGCCGCGGTCTGTGCTGACATCTCCCGGCTGCGCTGGGAACTCGGCTCTCTTCCACGAGAACCCGTTCGCCGCCGTGCCTCCGGCCCCTGCAGGACACCCAGACACTGCCCAGGGCTTCTGAAAGGTCTTTCCCAGCCCGAGCTGTTCTGTGATCCTCTGCTAATTTTCGTGTGGTTAAAGAGTAAAAGAGATCGTCACGCTCACTGTGTCCCCTGCTGTATTTTAAACACCACAGATTCTCCTCTAGGAGTTGCTGGATCCCAGTCAGTAACATCTCTGAGCTGCTGGCCATCTGGGATTAAAGTGTTAGGTGTTGGAAAATGCATTGTTAACCATCATCTTTTTAAAACAAAGTAAACACAAAACGTTCTCAAAGGTTTTTATGCTGCTGTTTCTTAGGAGGTACAGCTGTTCCAGTGATGGTTATGTTTTGATTTAGATCAACCAGCACAGTTTTTTGATTACATTTGTGGCATAAAAGTTGAAATTATTAAGCTGAAGCTAATAAAATCGAATATCTGACAGTATAAACAGTAAGAAAATATGGATAGCTTTATATCATGGCTTATTTCCGTGACAGACTGTCTAAGAATTGACCAGTTGAACCTGACTTCAGGGTTGGTCCAGATAATCTAAGAGAAATTCTGGAGGAAACAACATGCTGCATTTTATTGCAATTATTTTTTCAAAGAAATTCAGGAAGTTTTGCTCCCAGTCTGAGCTGAGCAACACCACTGAATTTTGAACATTACTGAATTTTGAAACTATGCAAAACAACTGTCAAAGCCGGAGAGACCAAATCTAACCTCTCACATTTAGAGTCAGTCTTTCTTTCCTAGGAGCTGGGGCAGCATTACCCACTCCAGAGCTGTGAATACATCTCTGCACAGACTCTGCAGACACAGCTGTAATTCTCCCAAGCCACATGTCTAGGACAGAGCATCTCCTGTAAAAAAACATTCTTAGCTGTGGTGCAGCACTGACTTGCTAGACTTCCATGCTGGATAAGCAGTATTTGGGGATAATTCCTTCACCCCTGGACTGTGGTCCCCAAGCAGAGGAGCAGCAGTTGGTTAAGGATCTGCAGGAATTAGAGGGAAGGGAAGAGGGGAGCAGTGCCACACCCCACTGTAACTAAAGTGGCACTGACAGGTTGAAATCTCCTGTTCTGTGTGACCAAGATTCTCAGCCTAGGAGCTGAGGAAACCCATCCTTGTGACCTTACAGGAGCCTTTCAGGTTCCATCAACATTGAGGACAAGGCACTAAAGTTAGCACTTGTAAAACTGCCAGAAAGAAAGGGATGTGGAACTTTAGGAAAGGCAAGTTTTCATCAGTTAATGAGTTACTGTTTATCAGCCAAGCTGTCACAATTGAATGTATTTATGCTCCCAAGTCATCTCCCATCACTCTTGGATATTAAAATGCATTTATTCAGCACAGCACCTCTCCAGCCTGGTCCTGTTCACACAATGGTTTATGCTATTGGGTTTAATATGTCATTTGGAGCAGACCAGAGCTGATGAGCACTGAAGGATTAAAAAGCAGCACTTTAGCCCTGGTGGCAATCTGCTTGTATGCCTCATTTCAAAGATAGCTGAAAGACACCTTGGCTGGGGTTGGAGGGATGGGAGGCAGTTCCCTGAAGAGCATTTGCTGATGGCTTATGTTTCTGGACAGCACATCTGGCTGCTGGTGGGGCCAACACATTTCTCCATCCAACCTGGCCTTCTCAAATATTTATGAGCTAATGTTCTCTACAAAGCCTGTAGCATACAGAGAGGCTGAACTGAACTGCACTGTGGAGGAGTCTCTATTTACAGCCTTTTGGAACTGACTGCATCAGTGCTGTGAAAATCCTTTGGCATCATAAACCTTTTATTGCCACAGTTCCCAAATGACTAGTATTATACACTGAAGCACTTAATTATGCAGAAAAAAACCTCACCAAAAACACCCACCATAAAAAAGAACTTTATAACTGTCAAGCAACAGCCATAGATGGAACAAACTTTTTAGGACTTGCAATAGCAAGTCTTTTGAGCTGCCTTTCTTTCTGTTTTCATGAATGGTACCTTCCAGGCATGGCAACAGCTGTAGCCTGCAGACTGCATCTCCTTATCTGTGGCAAACTTCATGGATGACAAGACCTTTATTTGGTCCAAGGCACTTCTGAGAAAATGGAGAAGTTCTACACAAGTAGCTGAGAAGCCCAGGCCTGTTTCCTTCAGTGGTCAGACGGAAAGGAGACCTATTTAATACAGTGTGCTGCAAAAAAAGGGAAATAATTATTTCTCAGAACTCAGGAACAATGCACTATTTAAGGAAAACAAAAGAAGAAGGAAATGGGTGCTTTCTCAGCCAGTGGAAATCACGACATTCCCAATCTTGTCTTTTTGGCTCAAACTCAGATAGTCAGTGTTTGAGCTCCTACTAGAACATTTGCAAACACCCAAGTGATGGGTGAGTTATTTACTTACTGCAGTAGGCCACCTTTTGCTGAGCAGGAGCCAGGTCTTCCCTTCACTCATTCAGCCCCTGCCCACCTGCATCCCCAGGACCCCCTGGTGCCACTCTGAGGTACCAGCAGCTCTCAGCAGGAAGGGTTTGGCGCAGCCCTTTGGACCTGGCTGTCCCGAGGCATCTCTGAAACCACAGCTGCAAACTCTGTCGAGGGAACACAGCCTGGGAGAACTGCTCTGCCTGGCTGCTGTGCCTGGCCATGGATGAGCCTGTAAGTGGAAGGTGCTGTTAACAATCCAGCTGCTCCACACCTTTGCTGGATGGGCTGACGACAGAAAGGGACAGTGCAGTGTTTTTAGGGTCCTACTTTAGTGGCCACTTGCTTGTCACATCAGTGTGCAGAGACACAGGACTGTAACTCTGCTGCAGGGAGCTCTGCTGGGCTGGCTTCCCTGAAAACAGGATTTGCTATTCCCCCTCAGGGTCTCTGTGTGGGTAGGCAGGAGCATCAGCAATATAAATGAGAAAAAAGTCCACTTCCCATACAGCTCTCCAGTAGGAAAACCCCTCTCCTGCTTCCAAGCCCCTCGTGGACACAGATCTGTCCTTCAGAACCTCTGGGGCTCACTTTCCTGCTTTCCCGTTCAGCAGAAAGTGCTTTTGCTCCTCCTTGGCAATGACAGCAGTGCACGGGGGACCCTCTGTCACCATAACAACTGGGCTGTCTAATAATTCAAACTGCCCTCTCTAACTTCAAGGGCCTCTTCCTACACACCACCTCGAGCCCATCAATCCTTCCCCAGCAATTCTACATTCTTTATTGGAGCAGGAACTCCCACACCCTCTCCTGCTAAAGCTGCCTCTGCCATTGTCTCACCAGAGCCTGATGAGCCGTTTACTGCCCATTTGGGAGGAGAACTGAACTGGATACAGGTGAGCCTCAGTCTTTTTTCAAAGAGCAGCTCACCCTGTGGTTAACCCTGTTGTCTTGGCTTTGCCCGGGGAAGCAGTGCCCCAAGGAGCCCACAAAATAATCCCACAGAGAGCAGACCTCTCACGTGGTAAATCCCCCTGCAAGCGCAGATTCCTTTGGAATCTAGATGACATGGCAGGCATCGAAACACTAAAGACTCCTAGAAAGCAGCACTCTCTCCAAAATGACAAGTGCAACCCCAGAATCTTACTTAGCTGCCGTATTTTTGACACAGGACTAACAGAATGCATTTCTGCAATTCACCACCTCTGATGGTAGTGCTCCTACTCAACTGCCTCGAGCTGAGTAAGTGACTTTACTGCCCCCTCCCATAGCTCATTTAGAGACTGAATAATTTTCGTTAGATTTTCTTTCATTCTATGTAGACACTTCAGCCTGCACTGTCAGCTGCAACCCCTACATACGCTGCAAGTCGATACAAATATTTCCTACTAATTTGGAAATTAGGTTAAAACGCGATTACCCTCTAAACAGCGCTGTTACATGAGAGAGAAGCACGCAGTATAAATTAGCGCTTGAAATGGGGTTTGCAGCGCACACAATCATAACTTGGCGTTTCACCAAGCTCATTTGTGAGCCGCTCTCGCGGGGCGGGGGCTGCTGGGCGAGGAGAGGTTGCGGGGCAGGGAGCGGCCGCAGCGAGGCCCCGCGGCCGCGCCTCCCCGGCCGCCGCTGCAGGTCACTGTCGCTCCGCGGAGCCGAGCCCGGCTCGGCTGGGCACCGCTCTGCCTTCGGCCAGCCCGCCGGGAAAGCTCACCCGCCGACACCGAGGCGGGGTCCAAACAGGAGACAACTTTATTCGAGTAAAGGGAGAGGCCATGGGGCATTTCCCCTGGGTCTCTCAGATTTTTGGAGGATGCAGCATCCTTTAAATCCCAATTTCCCGGCTGCATTTCCTTCTCTCTTTCTTTCCCCGTTGGCTGAGGTACTTGAGAGGTACAGACTTCCTAATACCTAAAACCCCTTCCTAAGCATATTCCAATCTTCCTGTCTATTCCTTGTGTTAATGAGTGGAATTCCTATGGAATCTTTCCCACTGTGTCTTTTATCTCTCAGTGCAGTTTTACCTACCAGCAGACCCACACCTTGTTTGCAAAGACAAGTCCCTCATTCCTTTCAAGGGGAAGAAAATGTGCTACAAACCCAGGGATGGAGCCAAGGGGGATGTTCTCCCCCCAGACTGGAGGCCATCCCTTCGTGTTGCTCTTTCTCTTTTTCCTTTGCCCGTTCAGAAAAACCCCATCCATCTTCTGTAAAAGGAGAGTGGTCATTAGCCAGGGATCAGGGATCCTGTGGGAATTGCAGCTCTCCAGAGGCCCCTGACAGATGTGACAGATGTGACAGGTCTCTGAAGCCGAGTCCTGCAGCAGTGGCACCGTGCCCTGCCTCGAGGTGTCACCCTGGGGGCTCACTCCAAAGGCAGAGGGGCTCACATGTAACTGCCAGGGCAGTATCGCGTTCTTCTTAGATTTGGAGCATCTCTTCCTTTCAGGAAAAGGGGAGATTTTGGAGTGTTAGGTTGTGATTTTAGAAATAACAAGCTTGCAAGTTTGGCATACCTGTGGAACCAGGGGGCTGGGAGGTGTTTTTCTAGAAGCAGGACACTGCAAGAAAGCTTTGTCAACACCAGTGTCAGGTCACATAAGCTCTGTAGCACTGAGCACCTCCTTCCAGTACCTGCCACTAAAAATACAGACAAACTTCCAGTTCTTCACAACTTTTTTCCCAAGTTTTCAGCAATCCTCACATTGTCTGAATGCAACAGGGAAACTTAATTCCTTTTTCAGCCAAGTTTTATACAAAGCAACAGAAATGACACTGCCAGTAAGTAAAATTCCATTAGAGGGTAGGAAAGAAGGTGCTCAAAGATAAAATAAAAAGCAAAACAAAACCACGAGAAGATGTCAAGTGGAATTAACAGTGGAAGATTATATATAAACTTAACAGAAAATTGTTTATGAAGTACAGACCTTCTGGGGAACTTAACACCCTACAAACAATAGTTGCCCATGCACAGGGCTCATGCTGTGCTTCCAGGCCATCAGGGAGTGCTGCAGCTGGCAGATGCTCCTGCTGCAGCCTGCCTGCACTGCTGCTGGCTGGGCAAGTCATCCTGGCAGGCCACAGGGCTGGGATCACCAGGAGAAGCAACACTTCATCTGCAGGGACTCCCAGGTGCTGTGGGTGCCTTCTCAGGCCAGGTTTGCCCATCTGACTGCAGCTCAGCACCAGCTGAGGGGCACATTTCAGTGGGGAGTAGCTGTGCTCCTGCCAGGCCTGCGTGGTGCACGATGGCTCCCACGCCACTGTGTTCTTCCTGGTGCTGCTGCCCTGATTTGTTCTGGTTACACTTATTTCACAGATGCTTTCCCACATCTCCAGTCTGCAGAAGAGAGAAAATCTGAGAAAAGCATTCAGCTTTCCTTCCCCAGGGCCCCACTAAAGGCAGCAGGACTCAGGTGCCAACTTTGTAGAGTTGAGCCCTGGCAATTCCCAGCCTGGGAATGCCTGCACTGACACAGAGATACCTGCACTGACACAGAAATACCTGTACTGACACAGAGATACCTGCACTGACACAGAAATACCTGCACTGACACAGAAATACCTGTACTGACACAGAAATACCTGCACTGACACAGAAATACCTGTACTGACACAGAAATACCTGCACCTCTCTGCCTGTATGGAGAAGCTGAGCTCAACCTGAATGCTGCTGTAGATCCTGTGTCACAAAAATGAAGAAAACTCCAAAAAGAAAGTATCCTGCAGCCTCTAGCCATAATCTTAATCCTCTGAGAGGCCTAAAACCAGGCCAGAATTCCTCATGCAGCACAAGAACAAGGAGTTTTGTTTCTGAGGTTACAAAAGCAATGTTTTTTTCATAAGCCCAGATCCACAGACATGAGAGGAGGTCCTACTGCCAGAGGGAAGGAAGCCCTTTCCTGAAGCCAATGGCTGGGCTGTAACTCTGCATCCTTCTGAGACAGGGGGGTCCATGAAAGAGAAAACACACAGGGCTTGGCAGTCAAAACTGGTGCCTCAACATTGCCCAGCTGGGTGGGGGAGTGAAAGGACAAGGGGGCGAATCAAAGCCTAGAACTGAAGGGAGAGGGATGAAAACCTCCCTCCTTCTCACCACATTGTGACAAAATTTGCCTGCAAATTTGCCTTTGCCTGCAGCTTTTGTTCTCCTCCTGGGCAGCGAGGGAGGTGTCACTCGCAGGTCCTGCTGTCCCCCTCGCTGGCCAGGGGGATCCTGCTGCTGCCCTGCCCCAGGGCCCTTCACTGCAGCTGCTTTCCTCCCCACAAACAGCAGAGGAAAGAAATCTGACCAAAAACCTCTCAGGCAAAAGCCTTGGCAGAGAAAGTGGGGCCTTGGGGAGGCACAGATGCTGCACAATGAAGTCCTGGAGCCCTCTGGCTCCTGAGCCTGACTGACTGCAAGTCCATCCTGGGCTAGGCAGGAGCTGTGCTTTGCCTTATCCATTGGCTGGGCTGAGAATTAGCATTGAAACCAGAAATACCTGATTGTAGGGGCAAGAATCTCGGCAGAGGCTTTGCTGGTGAAGTTTCCAGCAAGGCAGCTCTGAACAGCTTCAGGTTCTCTGTGGGACTGAGAAGCTCCTGCAAGGCTGGAGCCAGAGAGGCTGAGCCTGGCCCTTACCTGGCACCATAAATTGTTGTAGTCTGTGTAACTGCAAGATTTAGTTTTGTTTTGTCTGCTATAAGAGCCCAGGTGGAAGCTGGAGGGTCTCTTTGCAGACCCAGCTACCTCAAGCTCTTCAGCCTGCATGCTTATAGGTCCAGCTTTCTATTATTTAGATATTTTTCTTGTTGTTTATGTTTAATCTGTTTGCTGTATTGATGGCTCTGTCAATATAAATTCTGTGCTGGAAAAGTTACGTGTCAATAAATACTTTTTTAAAAAAAGGGGTGGGGAGGAAGTGCCAAAAATACCCATCCAGAGTTTGGAAATGGAAGGCAAATTGCAGGTTTGTCAAGAGTGTGTTTGGGAGCCTTTGAAGTAATGAATTACTTGATGCTAGCTATTGTAAATATTGGTTTAAAGGTGCCATGAAATTGATGGTGCACAGTTAAACCTTCCTCCAAATACTGATCTATTTATGCTGCCTCACTTAGCATTGGATCCAAAGACCACTGAAGGTAACAGGAGCCTTTAACCAAGTTGCTCCCAAGCATGGTGTAGTTTCAATTTTTGTTGAATTGGGCAAACTATTCTCTCAAATGTGCCTCTTTTTTTAGTGTGACAGCAGGGAAAAATGGTTTAGAGTGACATTCAGAGAAGGGTATCACTCTACCTTAGCTTTTCCTGCTGTAAGGTTAGACCCTGAAAACAGCATTCAACTCCCAGCACAAATCATAGTGTGGGACTGAGGTCTGAATCCTGAGCAGTCCTGGGCTGAATATTATTTTGAATAGCAATTGGGTGAAGTTTGCTGTGTCTGCAGAGTCCTTCATTGAATGCTGGATCTGATCAGAGTGAAACATCTGAGCTGTGTTGCCAAAACTGTGAACCTGAAAAATGATTAATGTAACTTCTAGCCAGTCCAAGCTCCACTCTGCAAAATTTGAAGGAATTCTTTATCTCACTGACCCTAGTATCTACAAAATCTTATTTTATCTTCTGAGAGGCATGTAACTGTCCCAATATCTGTACATTAGATTAAGTCCTAATTTAGAAGTATTGAATTATTATTGATGCCTGGATTTCACAAAAAGGTTTAACATCATCAGCACAGCCATATTTACCTAACATTTTATGTATTTGATGTATCTGGCAGAGTCTGGCCAGCACAGTCCTAACACTGCCTTCTGGACTTTGTTTTTGCTTCCATGGACATACCTAAATGGAAGAAAGATTTTCATGTAAGGTGAGCACCTGAAAGCCTGAAGAGTCAATGGGAATTCAGGCTCCACGAAGGTAAATCAGAGTTTTGCTGTTGTTGTCCTGAATGGAACTGGCACATGGAGGCTTGGAGGTCTTTGCAGGAAAATCCATTTCTCAGTCTTGCAAAGTTGAGTACTTAATTCAGCCCAAGCCATGATCCTTGCCTGGAGTGTGAGTACACCTGAGCTCCTCATGGAGAAGGGAATTAATGAGGAAGGAAATCCAACAGGAGAGTTGTTGATGCTCACTTGCTTTCGGTGTAGCACATCTGCATTTTTGCCCTCGTCTCCCCACTTTCCCCCCATCCTTTTCCCAGGGGATGAAGTGAAAGAATTCTGCTGTGGGCAAGCCTGGAACCTGTCTGGTTCCTCACCTGTGGTTTCCATCAGAGAGGAAGCTGTGATGGAGGGTGACAGGGCCCTCAGGAGCCCGGGAGGCGAGATGGCAGCTGGAGGAGGGAATGACAGCTCTGGGATTGTCTGCTCCCCCAAAAAGGTGTCAGCACTCACAGATCAGGCAATGCCTGCAAGTTTCAGTGCTGCAGGCAGAGCTGAGAGGGCAAGATGTGGCTGCAAAGGGGCATCTCCCCTCGGTTATGGAGTGCTAAACGTCCCCAAATCCCCACCGTAACACAGCTGTCTGCAACAATAAACAGCAAAAAACTGTTGTCTCCTCTGGGGCCACAGCTATCCTGCTTCCAAACAGGGGTCCTCCTGCTCTGGGGTGAGCTGCAAGTGGCCACACACCCACTAGAAGTTCTGGGGGAGAACACTGGAACATGCATAATTTAACCTGAAATCTCAGATTGTTCCCGTTTACACAGTTTTGCATAAAAGCAGCAATAACACTTCCAAAATCCCCAGCAGCCTGCTCCTCCCAGCTATTCTGTGTTTAAAAACACCTGACAGGTAACAACTGATGGTGTGTTGGGACCGAAAAATGTTATTATTTGTCTGTCTTTCCATTCTACTTCTTGCTCCCTTGTTTCCAGGGACATTCTCATTTAAAATTTCCCCCTGAGTAAAGACACAATTGAAAATCCCTCATTGTGCCATTTTTGTGATTGGTAGGAGTAAAAGTGGATATATCAGCTGAGAAGTGAGGAATCTAGCAGATTATGTACATGCTTTATGCCTTGGAAATGAGTAGCAGCTCGCCCTCTTTGTTTTAAAATGTTCACATATATTTCTGGAAAAAAGGATAACAGAATATCTAATAATAGGAAAGGCTTTTATAAGCCAAGACACTCAGTGTCTGTAAAGAATTTTACAAGCATGAGCATATCTATTCTTGATGACTCATGTGTAAGTCACTATCATTATTCCTTCTCCTCAGATGGGGGAAGTGGCATCCAGAGAGACCAAGAAACTCAAATAAGCAGCAGGTGTAAAGGCAAAAAAAAAAGACTAGTAAATGATCTTGCTACCTCAGTTCACTGCCTGAAATTATTGGAATCATAACACACCCAAAAGTTCCAGGATCACGTTTCACACCGAAATAGAGAGCACAAGAACACCCCAAGGAAAACAGAAGTTGTTTAATTCAGAGGCTGTAAGGAGTTTTTTGAGATGATCACACTTCTCAGACCAGGCCCAGCTGTAACAAAGCATTTCTCAACCCTCCAAAAGCCAACATTCCTCCCCACTGCAATGCCCACACCCAAGCTACACGACAGTTTCTTTCACATGTGAACCAATATTTCTCTCCTAGATCTAGGAAGATCACAGAATTCAGCAGTGTAGATGCTTGTTGCTGCCTTGTTGTTTGCAAACAGGTGCTTAAGCCCACAAAGGAGAACATACTGATTTCCATGGTTTTGAAGCAGTCTTTTAGAAAGGCAAAATCTGTTAGATTAATTCCTGCATTACTGAACTCTTGAACACTTTGAAAGGTCCATGTGAATGTTGTCACCCAGTTAAAAGCTGAATTTTGCAGTGAGTTTGGTGAACGACAAAACTGGTCTTATAAGAAGATGATAAAACCTTCTAAGTCCTGAAAAACCTCATATTAAACTATTTATCTGCATCCTTCTTCTCAAAAAATGACTTTGCTCTTGGAGTTTTTGAGCTCTAGAATCTCACCCTACATACCAGTCCCAGGTAACATTCACAGGTTGCATTGATATAATATAATAATAACAAAAATATCACTGATGTACTATATGCAATGCTTACAAATGTATAGTCAGGATTTAGCAGCTCATCAAGGGAAAGGCCAAGGCCTATTTTCTATATTTTCCTCTTCCTCAATTAGACAAGTGAACAGTTGTTTTCTTCTGGCTGGAGGTCTTGCATGCCCTCTGCCACATTCACCTCAGCCAGCCACATAACCAGTAGTGGAACCTTAAAAAGGATGCCCTTTGCACTAACTGCCTCCAGGATGTCATTCCTTCACCTTTTAGGAAGACAATTTTGTCTGTATTTGTATGGAATCACTGAGCTTCTGCTCCCTGATCATATTTGCTGCACTGCCAAGGTTTCATCTGGGGTCTGTTGTGAATTTCTGGTTGTGATTTAGCTCTTCATGTTCTTTCAAGTGATTTTGCTCTACTGTTAGAGAACAAGCAGATGATGCTTGGCCCTGCAGAAATGTTGGTGCTGCTCTAACCCCAGCCAAGCCTGCTGGTCCCTGCTATTTGCTGCAGAAGGATGCTTCTGTTAGTGAAGTCCTTCCCAGTGCCAGCATTCATCTCTTCCTTTTCAGAGCTACTGAAGAGCCTTTGTTCACTCCCTGGGCTCAGCACTGCTCTGTAACTTTCCAACATCTGGTTACATTTCTCCAGCCTGACACTGCTGTTTAACCCAGCTGCTTGGATTTCGCTGAGCTGGAACTGAGCTGGCCACTGGCTTGTTAACACAGCTGAGAATATGGCAGTGGAAAGGCTGAGAGGCTTCTCCAGCACTGCACTGTGCTGGGAATCCTCACATTCCTTCCCAGGTCCCTCCAGCTCAGGAAAGGCTTTGGAGGAGGGCTGTGCTTTCCTGTAGGAGTCAGGCAGCAGAGAGGGGCCACAGACTATACCCAGAGGGGTTTTCTGCCCACTGGAGGCTGTCAGCTCTGCCTGAATCTTCTCAGCCTTCTGAAAACAGCTCATTTACAAGGGGTGTGCTGAGAGGCTTTGCAGGGGTATTAGCACAGGCAGTTCCATCACAAGAACATGACATCTGTCTTTCCCTCCCATGTCCTCCTTGTCTTTCTGCTGATCACTCAAACTCTGCAGAATCACTTTCTATTTTCAGCTTTTCCCATTATTTTTGCACACACCTTCCCCCTCCTGTTCTGTTCTCATCCCAGTTGCTTGCACTTTCTGTGGCATCTTTCCCCACTCCCTTTCCCTGTTACACCTGTGTTTAATTGTTCTTATTCTTTCCTATGAAATCCTAATTCTCTCTTTGCTTCACATTTGCTCTTCTTCACTCCTATTATAATTTATCAGGTTTTGAACTACCCAGGTCTTAAAATTATTACAAAAGGGATTAAATTATATCCATATTATGATTAAACTCAGATGAAAACCGAATATGGGAATATTTGAAGGTAAATGGCTCGACAATTGCATTAAAATAGACCAGTTATATCTCAAGGCACTTCAATCAGTGCTGCAGTTTGGAAAGGGTGACCATGCCAAGAGATCTGGAGGTGCATGAGTGTGTCAGTACACACACCCAGAAATAACCCCCATCCAGCTGACTGTTCAACTGATGAGTTTAAGACATTTTTCAAAGGTTTCTGGCACACTGAAATATCCACACCGGTGACTATTCCCATCTGTGTGCTGGCTGGAAGCTGCACTGCTGCTATGTGGGCCTTTGAAAGCAGGAGGTCTGTTATGTGCAAGAGAGGTGATTTTTTTTTGTGTTCCTGCTTTGCCTTTCAGAGTTAATTCATTTAAAACTAGGCCAGTTTACAATGTTTCAGAATACCACAGCCCAGTTGAGAATCGAAACAGGCTCGATTTTCCAGTTAGCTGCAATTACTGGTAAAGGCAAGGCAGAATGCCTCGGAGAACGACCTCCTATAATTCTTCACAGGTGCCAAAACATGTGGTCAGATGCAAAAATCATTGAAATAGGCACAAACACGAGCATTATCCAGTCTTATTTTAATGCGTAAGAGCTGTTTCTGTCCTTTAAAACACGGTGACAACCACTCATTTTCCTTTTATTGTTCACTGAGCATTTGGTTTATTGTAGCCTGCGTGGAGCATCCCTTACAGCAAGCACAGGGCTGGGCAGATGTGTGCAGCAGTGATCTCCTGGAGGGGTCAAGCCACTGTTTAGCTTCTTATTTGCTGTTGTTCATCTCTCTTCTGCATCTCTCTCCAAAGCCCCAGCTTTTGATCCTCCAAAACCAAAGAGAAGCATCCAATCTAGTCTCATAAAGCTTTTAAAACCTGGACCCAGCAGTGCTTGGATGAGGTGTGGCCAGAAAGGGTTTCATTAATTATGTACATAAGGAAAAATGAACTCCACCACTGCTTGTTTACTTTGGCTTCCAGAGTCATTGGCAGGGACATAATAGGTCTAGATTCTCACATATTTCCTCTCAAAGAGCTTTTCCAGATATTTCATGTTGATTTCCCCTTATGCATAAGCAGTTATACAGTTGACTTGCCTAATGTCTATATTAATTTTGGTGCATTTTTAATTAGCAGATATCTAATTAATGTGGTATAAGGTTATCTTGTTAAATGTTAATTGAATATGTAAACATTCTTTACAAGTTAATATTCAGAGGAAAAATATGTAATATGCATTTGTTGCCTGTGTCATTCTGAATTAATTACATGACAACCAGATTTATCCCTTCCCAACTTGAGAACCCTCAATAAGTACTCTTTTAAGAATCAATTGATACTTAATTAATACGTACTGTCTGTCCTATTTAATTTAAATTAGTTTTTCCCAGCAAGTTCCAGTGCCCCAGTGACAGAGAGCGTTTTCTGCGGAGAGCACACGAGGGTGCTGTGAGAAAGGGCTTGGTGCCTTCTCCGGCTCTCCCGAGCGCCTTCCCTGTCCCCAAACGCGAGCTGTCCCCAGGGAGGCCTCTCTGGGAGCCTCCTGTGCTGTGTCTCGCTCCGCGGGGCTGCCCAGGGCTCTGCCGCCCCTCACGGCCTTTACTGCCCGGGCTGCAGAGCTGGGGCTGCCCTGCGGCATCCGCCGTTCCTTCAGCGGCCCTGTGCGCTGCTCCAAACCTGCACACAGCCTTTGGCTCCCTGTTTCAGCCCACGGCGTTCCCAGCTGGGTCCCCCAGTTGGGCGCCCCAGGGGCTCAGTTCTGGGGTGGATGCGCGGCAGCAAGGTTCACGCGTGATTTATTATGTGTTTGAAATCCTTAACGTCGGCCAGGTGGTGGCGGAGTTTGCCTTTCCTTCCATCACACGGGGCTGTGAGGAGCCAAGAGCGCCTCTGCTGCCGAGCTGAACTCGTTCTGTGCACAGGAGTGGCCGCCAGCAGCCGCCCGAGCAGCTTTCCTGCCCACATCCCTCCCCCTGCACCCTCACCGCACCTGGCTGCGGCCTTAGTTTGGACGTGGTTTTATCTCCAGCCATCCCTGGGCCCTTTCTAAATAACAGTGAAGGATCACCACACCCGGGGGATGAACGACAGGGTAAAGCCTCCTGCCCAAAGCCTTAATGTGATATATCAGCAGCTCCCAAGAGCTCTGGCTCTCAGCTTCTCCCGTGCACAGCACATCACACTTCCTCTCTCAGGGAACTGCATTTGCTGACCCCTTTCTGGACAGGTCTCATAACAAGAAAAATAAACCCCCTGGAGTTCAGACTGGACCCTGAGGGCAAAACAAAAGGTCCCTTTTAGCCTTTTGTGGTATCAGAATATGATTAAAGCTCTGATTTTCATAGGTGCTTAGACCCGGGGCCTGACAATAACTTCAGGAGGAGTTTTAGATCCTTAACCTCTCTAAAGCCACGTGGGAAGGTGTGCCCAAGGTCACACAGGCAGCCTTTTGCAGTGCTATGGCAGCACTAAATTTGTCCAATTGTCTTGTCTCTCAGTTTGCTGCCCTTACTAAATTTTTCTTTAAGGAGGTTTTCCCCATTTGTCGCAGCTGAAAAAGCTGTTCTTACAGCTTGAAGCAGCTGAAAGAATCTGAATACATTGTATTGTAATCATTAAATACCAGTTTTCTACTGGATATAAGCAGAACACCTATTTTTAGTTAAAAAGCTGCTGTTAGGTTACACAATATCTTTTATGGCTGAAGTAATGCAGCAAGCTGGCACAAACCAAATGGCACTTGACTGTTTGCAAATTGAGCATCAACACGAACAGCAGGTGGTCACTCAGCTCCAGACTTCCACGTTACAACAATAGCTGCAGTAATAATGCAAAATAAATGGCACCCAGCAACCCGTGTGCTTTATCAAGGGGGGATTCAAATGCTGAATGCCCACTTTTACAAGTCACCTCAGACAATTATTGCTGCAGCTTTATTTTTATCATCATCTTCCCCATTTTTTCTACTGTTGAAGGGTAGGATTTGTAGCCCTGGAGTCAAGACCTTCAGATGAGATGGATTCTTTCCTGGAGCTCCTTAAGTAAATAAGGATTTATTTATTATCTTATTTATTTATTATTTACTCCAATAAAAAGGGTGCCTTTTTATTGTACCTGACTGCTGCACCTAATTTTGTCTGGAGTATTGTAAACCCTAAAAGTAGGGATACATGACCCATTTTAAATCATCTAGGAATTACAGCAAAAATTTCTCAAATAGGCATATATGACAGCAGTATTCTTAGGGCATTTCTCCCAGCTTCACTAAGCATTAACTACCTAGTTGGCTGCCCTATGTTCACCTCTCTGGGCAGGAGAAGATTCAGTGAGGAGCATTTTGTGATGCTGTGTCTATGTAGGTACATGTGAGGAATTCAGACTGCCATGCAACAGCCAGGGATTTTTAACTGGAAACCAGAAGTTAGGCTGAGAAAATCTCTAGGTGCCCCAAAATGCTGAAAATTTGCAGATATCCATCTCTATTGGCCTACTTCTTCTATTTCTTATTCCTGTTTTCATCATCATCAACATCATAGTGATTATTATTATTGTTACATACAGCCAAATTTCTATTTTTTGTCCCCAGCACTATTGACCATGAGGACTGCTGGGGGAAGAAGATGCTCATCCATGCAGAGGTGGCCCAGCCTGTCCCCAAATCAGTTTTCACAGCTCTCACTGCTTGGCACTTAAAATGCTGCTGAATTTACTGTGAGCAGAGTTTGCCTCTCTCTCCACCTGTGTGGGGAGGATGACACTGGTGCAGAATGAAAGGCCTGAGATAAACAGCACCTTGATGCAGAAGGAATAAGAAAAAGCTGATAAATGGAAATTCTAAGAGAGTCTTGTGGGTCTGGAAGAAGAAGGTGAAAGTGAACATTATGAAAATGAAACCAACAGAGGCTTTATCTCAACAAAGTTTAGTTTCATGTATACAGTGTTCAGTATTTAGTATTTATCTTGCACATAAAAGCCCTCCCAGGGGTGCTACAAGACATACCCCAGAGTAATGCAACACCTAATTATCGCCATTAGAAGACAATGAAAGACAGCATTAATGCTGAACACATAGAGCAGATACAAAGTTTAATTTTTAATAATTTTCAGTGCATTCCCATGAAATTTCAGATCCCCAGAAGCAAGCAATATACAAATGCAGCTTGCTAGAACACAGCAGTTCAGTTCTCCTAGGAACAGTCCAGCCCTTATCCAAACGTTCTGGTTGCCCCAAATCCTAATTTGAGGGGACTATCTGCGAATTCATGAGAAATATTTTTGGCAGGACAGAACCCACTCTAGTGAGACACTCCAGTGTTGACTGAAGCTAGATGTCCCCAATCAGCTGAAAATCAGAAGCAGCACAGAGCAGTCAGAGGTGGAGTCTGCACACCCCTGCTCGTGTCACGGGCACTTGGCCTCGGTGAAAATTAGCTGCTATAAAGCAGGGAAAGCATGGAAAAGATTTAGCAGCCCTCGTGCCCGTCGGTGCCACGGGACTGCAGCTCCCCAGGAGCCCAGGCTGGGAGGGAGGCAGGCATTGCTGTCTAACAGGTGTAACACACAGGGAGATTGCTGCAACGGCTCTCAAAGCACCGCCATTCCCAGAACTGACAACCCCAAAGATCATACCAATACTTAAAGTGAAGCATTAAACAGGGCCTTGTCAGCTGAGTGGCATGTCTGTTAAACCTTCTAAAGCAACACAATCAACTACTGTCAGAAAATTCAGATTCATATTTGTGTCAACATTTGTGCTCTCCGGTGTCAGCTGAGATATCCTCTTCTCTGCTTGTCTCCTGAAATGATTACCAGACCTTGGGAGAGCAAAAGCTATTTTTGTGAGCAGCTGGTTCTGATACTGTGAAATGAATCCACTCTGCATTCCTCTGAAATCTGGTGACAGGTGGGAGTTTAATCACAAATGGCTGGCACTTCAGAGAGAAGGGGGAAAAGCAGGGACTCTGCACCAAGGGCTGCACTCTCCAGAGTGTGCTGGCTTTGCCTGGGGTACAGTCAGCTTTCTTCACTGGTGGGGGCTGTGTTTTGGGTCTGCCCTGAAAGCAGAATTGACACTGGAGAGATGTTTTGGTTAGTGCTGAGCAGTGCTTACTTGTTTTCACCATCAACATAATTGTTGTTATTGTTATTATTATTATTGTTATTATTATTATTAGTAGTATTAGTATTAGTATTAGTATTAGTATTAGTATTATTACATACAGCCAAATTTCTACTTTTTATGCTTCTCACCCCACCCCAGCGAGGAGGCTGAGGGTGCACAAGAACTTGGGGAGGCACACAGGATGGCCAGGGATAATTCCAGACTTTATGATGCCCAGTGTACAAAGCTGGGGAAGGAGGAGGAAGGGAGGACATCTGGGGAGATGCTGTTTGTCCTCCCACACCTGAGAGAGCCCTGCTTTCCTGGGAAGGCTGAACACCAGGAAATGGGGAACGAATTCCTTGTTTTTTTTGCTTGCACATGTGGCTTTTGATTTACCTTCTTTCTCTCAAAGAGAGCTTTTTCACTTTTACTCTTCCCTGTCTTGCCCAGTGCTGCTGCTGGGGCAGCCAGGGTGGTTCTCTGCTGCTGCCTGGGGTGAAACCACGGCACAAAGGCAGCACAAACTGTGCCAGAGGGGCATCCCCAGTGCCCACCCCTCCTCATTCTGGCCTGGAGGGTGCTGCAGGAGGTGGAGATGTGCTGTCTGCCCTCCCTGGTGCTCTCTGCCCTGCTGGCTCCGTGGGCTGGGGATGTTCCCCGTGGGTGCAGCACAGGCCTGGGCTCCCCTGCTGCTGCTAACGAGGGGAGAGCCCTGCTCCCTGTGCCTGCTTTAGTGGCTCTGACAACACAGAAGCTCTTTAAGTGGAATTAAAAGCCCTCCCTGCCCTTAATATGCGTGAGAATAAAATGACTTTCTTCAGCAAGATACTCTCATTTTGTGAAACTTCAAAGAAAGCTCAAACTCCCTGTTTCTTCAAGAATAACCCAGTTTGAGGAGTATAATATTAATAAATGCATTAGAACTATTTTTAAGTAAGCAAAGACTGGATGATAGTCATCCAAATTAATGAAGGGTATGAACCTAAAATTGATTATGTAAACTGCATTAAATCCCTGCACAGATTTAATGATTTAAATTCAAATTTAATTTAGATTTAACTCAAACACTAACTTGAATTAAAACCACTTTAATTCTGAATGAGAGTGCCCAGAATGGGCTTTACTATAGGTTAACAAATCTGCTCTGTGCAAAGATTTTCTTAAACTGCGTTATTTTTTCTTAATGCCATTAAGTCAGAAGATTGAATACAGTGGGCTCTGAAAGACAGCCTGTGCTTGGAAGTAGAGCATGACTCACCAAAATGCATAAGCAGCCCCCAGCTATAAGTATGGGAGAAAACTCACATTTTTCAGGCTAATTAAATCCCTAAAGGAAAGCTTAGTCTTGCATTTTTTGGAAGAAGAGGAATTCCTTTCTCTGATGTGCAGGGCAGTGAGCTGGGGCCTTGGAGCTTCCACTTTTATCCATACCCTGTCCCCAGGAACAGAGCTGGAAGGGACAGGTTACTGGCTCCTGTTTTTGGAGTTCATAAAACTCCAAACATCTGAAGGAAAACTGGGCTGCTGGAAATGGGATGGAAGCTGCACACTTTGTTGTGAGATGTTTGTTCCTCCCACGTGTCCGTGGCCAGGCAGGGCAGGGCAGGGCAGAGCAGGGCAGGGCTGCACCCTGGCTGTTCCTGGGCACCCTGGCTGGGCTGGGCTGGGCAGCAGAGCCCAGCAGGATGGGGAGGGGTCCTGGGTTAGGGACTGAAGCTGAGGTCAGTGAGGATGGAGGCTGTGGGGGGTGTGTTAGTTTTCCTTTGTTTCTCACAACCCTGCTCTATTTTTACTTGGCAATAAATGAGATTAATCTTCCCCAAACGAAGACCTCTTTGCCTGTGATGGCAGCTGGGAAGGGATCTCTCTTCTTCATCTTGAGCCATGAACTTTTCCATTCCATTCCATTCCATTCCATTCTTTTTCATCTTGAGCCATGAAATTTCCATTCTATTCCCTTATTTTCCATTCTGTTCCCTGCTGAGGAGGGGGATGTAACAGTGCCTGGCCCAGGTCACTGCTGAGCCCCACCTTGGTCAGGTCAGGTGAGGTGTGAAGAAATGCTGTGAAAACTCCTGGTGGTTAAACACCCCCACCCCTCACCTTGCACCAAAGGCCACCACTGGGCCTTTGGTGTCCACCACAGGGCTCTGGTGGACATCTGGAAGGTCCTGCTGGGGCAGCTGGAGGGTTGGTTATCCATAGCTGTGTGCAGATGTGTCACTGGTGCCACTCATCACTGTTCCAGCACTGTCCCCCCGAGCTGAATGCAGTCTCTGTGGCAGCAGGGGATGGGGAGTTATGAGCTCAGTGCTCCTGGGTGACTGGGCATGGGACAGCTTCCCCTCTTCCATGGAGAGGATTTTGCTGGAAATAGGGCTCAGTTCCTGGGGCCAGAAGAGAGGCTGGCTGGGCTGCCTTTGCAAGCTGCCTGCCCTGGCTGGGCTGGGTTTCTCTTTAAGCAGGCACACGGTGTGCTCCAGCTTAATGGTACGTGTTAGGCAAGAACATCTGCTTATGAAGAGATAGATATGCTGAAACATTTACTGATGTTTTGCTTCCTCCCCTCGTGTCACCTGAAATCTATCATCTCACTGTGGCATCTCAGCACAGTCCTGCTTGCAAATCTAGGGAAGCAGGGCAGTGGTGCACAGCCTTTAGAAAATGATTAGTGGTCTGTCAGGCTGACGTCTAAACATGGGCACCGACTCAGATGTGTTACCTATAAATCTGTTCATCAGCAGCTGAGGAACATATGTGCCTCCTCTTCCTTACACATAAAAACATTAATTACATTATATTGTACCACGGTAATGGGCAACATAGTGACAGGAGCTTGCCAAAGCTTTAATTTTAACCATAAATCTGGTGGGTCTGGGATGGTGATTCAAGCTGCTTTAAAAGATGAAGATAAAGCTGAAGTCAGGTGTGTAGGAACAGGACTTGGTGGGGGTGGGGATGAGGTGTGGAAAATTACCATAGACTGGCTGAAATACTTGAAAATGAGGTAGTAAAACTACAGTCCTTCCTGGGAAAGGGACAGGAGAGAACAAATTGCAATTCACTAACAGATCCTCTTCTGACTTTCTGCAATAGTTTTGGGATAAAAAGGTTTCTTCTCTCCTACTGTTGGATCCTGGCTTCCTACTGTTTGGTTTTGCTGTCTCTCTTTTTCTCTTCCCTGGTGTAATCATCTGAGCACAGAGGGAATACTGAACAAGCAGCCCTTGGTGTCCTTTCTCGGGCTGGATTTTCATTTTCAATAGAGATGATCAGGGGAAAAGATGAGGCACAGCCAGCGGCCTGCACTGTCCTTTGTGTCCGGATAAAAGCCACCAGGAGGAGCACCCAGATTATTTATCAACAGAAGCAGCAGCACTATGGAAATCTGTGTACCATGAAACATGAAAGGCACCAGGAACAGGTTCTCTGGCTGCCTTGGGTGCTGTGCCATTGCCTGTTCTAGGGGTTTATCACAGGGAGTTTATCAGTCCTGCTGCTGCCTTGGGAAACAGGGAGCTGAAGGCAGCAGCTCCAGTGCTCTGTGCCTCTGCCTGCCCCACAGCTGCCCCTCTGCCTGCCCCACAGCTGCTCCTCCAGCCCTGCCTCAGTCCTGCCTGCCTGCCCTGAGCAGCTGATGCCCACAAAATCAAGGCAAAGATATGCAGGCAGAGGTTCCTGCTGCAGGTGCCCCAGTCTGCCTTGTTGTACCCCAGGAAAAAGGGCAATAACTCCTCTGAATGAAATTTATGTGGATTCCCTCTGAACTCCCTGCCTTCATTTCAGGACTTGATTGCAGGTTTTCAGAGCCATGCACAGGTTACAAATCTAGAACAATGCAGCAATCTGCATCAGATAAGGGTGCTGGTTTTGGTATTAGGTCTTGAAAAAGCTTTTCTTCCCTGACTGCTTGTGTCCACTCTTTCCAGAAGGAGGAAATTACACTGGAGATGGCACTCTGCTGAAGGAAACCTACACCTTTCTCATTTGTTTATTTAATTCTTCTCTCTCTTATACCAAATTCATCTCCACAAGAGTTGTAAGTACTCATTCTTTTTCCTGCTGCTTCTCCCTTCTGATGTGAGAAAGCTCTCAGAAACTCAGTATTTGAGCTACAGACATGTTTGCCCTGACTGATCAGTGCTTTAATTCATCTCAGTCCAGCTTCAACAGGCCATGCTTTCACAGTAATTAAAAGGGCAAAAAGCTGGACTGCCATGTACAAATAATCAGGGCAGAATTTCAGAGGTCCCAGATAATATGTGGTTGTTTAGAAATTCTGTAAGGTCCATGACTTTTTTCTTGTTTCCCAAAGCAGGAACCACGACATGGAAAATGCTTTCTATTTACCCCTGGGCTAAAGGAACTCAACTGGCTGCCAGATGTATGAGCCTGGAGAAGGGAGGATGGCAACCCACCTGACCCAAAATCCAGGCTGGGTGCAGGGCAGAGCTGCAGCTGCTCTGGGGGCGTTTCTGCCCTGTCAGAGCAGCACAGGATGTATCTATCTATTCAGAACTCTGAATATTCACTGTGCACTGGACAGCAATATTTCATTTCATGCATCATTAAGAACCTGCATTGATTCCAACTAGTCATATAACCTCGTCCTGCACTTGCTTTAAAGCAAAAGGGGAGGAAAAAAAGTCTCCTTCCCAAGTCACTGGATAACTTTAGAACTTGGATACTTGAAGAAATGATGTTTCTTAGTCATCTCTGCTAGGGACCCGGGTGCTGGTGCAGTGCCCCACCACCTGGAAACCAGCAAGGACTCCAGTGAGGGTCTTGTTTTCAGTGTAACATGGGTTTGCTTAGCACACACACCCACTGTGCCTCATCTCCCTGTCAGTGCTTTGATTTGGAGTAACTTTCCATTCAAATATAATAAAAAAGAGAGGAAATAGAAGAGAATAAATTGGCGCAGTAGCTGATGCTGGTCTCTGCAGCCAGCTGAGCTGGCTGGGAAGCACATGCTCCTGGGCAGAGCTTTTGGTGCTCTCTGGTATGATCCTCTAAAGCAGAATATCAGCTTAAAAAAAATAACACCTTAGAACATGTTTCAGTTTGAAGCTATTTGGTGGATTTCACTCAATTTGCTGTTGGTGCCTAGAGCTATAGCTGAATTTGGGGCCTGGATTTAGGTTAAGAACTGTGAAAGAATTCAGTGATTCTAAGGCTGAGCTGTCCAACACCAACACTTCCCTGCTGGAGAAGGCAGAGTGTCTCTGAAGAAGGGAGAGGTGTTAGATAATGAAACCTCTCTCCCCAGGCTGTTGGACCATGGCCTTCCCAAGGCTCTTGTCTGGACTGTGATGGGGTTTTTGGCCCCACTGTAAACTTAGTTTAGCGTGAGAAGATCCCAAGCAGGGTGATGTGACCCAGTTAGCTCTTACTGTATCTTTCCATGGCCATTGCTCCCTTCTAACCACAGTGTTTAGCAGGTTATTTACGTTTTTAACTGAATTTTCCAGGAGTCACACCCTCTTGTCACTCCCAAAGGGAGGCTGAAAATGTTTATCAGTCAAGGAAGGAGCCCCCAGGACTGAAAGAGGGCATTTAAGAGGGATGTTACTGCTTGCTCATAACAGTCCCACCTCCTCAAGGAAAGGGGAAACGATGAAAGTTCAGCTGGCATTAGCACCAGCTGCTCTTGCTGACATCCATCTTCTCAGTAAAAACTCTTTGAAGGCTTATTACCTGCCTTCAACAGAAGAAACTGTCTCCTTGCCACTGATCTGTATATCAACCTGTCCCAGGTGTGGGGCAATGCACGACAGAAAATAGCATCAGCCTCATGTATTATTTGCTTTTTGAAGGAGACACAATGCCCTCCATAGGGTATATGGCAAAGGGACTCTTACCTTCCATGGAAAGGCAATATTTGTTGTACATGACATGGTCCAGAGTAGAGTAAGAGCTTTGCACTCATCTCTGACTATAACTTAACAAAAAAACTCTTTTTCTTGTATTTCAGCCTCTCATTGCCATTACTTGACATTTTTTTTAATTCTCTCTGTATCTTCAGATTCCCACAGCATCTGGTGGCAAATCAAACACGGTAAAATGTTGGTTTTGAGCTTAATAATATTTTCCAAGCCATTTACTTACCAAATGCTCTTGGTGGAAGTGCTATGTTCTGTGTGTTAACAGGTGGAATGTACTCCATGTGAAGGTGTGGGTAATCCAAGCACAGCAAGTCTCTCAGGGTGCTGTGTTCAGCTTGGACAAGCTCTCAGTGGCTCACAGCCTGCAGGTTTTGACTGCCTGAGTTTCCTGGCCACTCCCCCCAAACATAGGTTTTGCTGTCACATTTCTTTAACTGTTATTTGTTCCCACCTGTTCTGTACTGCAGAATGGTGAGTGGGCTCATCCAGAACAAACCCTCAGCTAAGAGGTCAGGATTTGGATAGAAAGTGGCCTCCTCATCCTCAGCCCTTGGCACTCTGAGCTCTCTCCTTGGCAGGCTGAGCTTGTCTTCAGAGCTTGCCAGATGTATCTTGTTCTCCAGATGTTCACTCATATTCCCCCACACAGAGCAGAAGCAGCAGTGAAATGTCCAAGTGCTGTTTTCTCCACTGTCTTTGGACCAGGTCACAGCCCAGTCTAAGGTTAGTTACCAAAATTCTATAGCACAAAGGAAATCAATAAAGCAACAATATAGGTAAAGTAGCCTTTTTTTTTTTTTAATTGGAAACCCACATCTTTCTTTCAAAGAAAGATAATTTTCATCATATTTCCTTTTCTTAGAGTACCTACAGAAATGTGGTATTACCCTTCACGATCTCTGTGCCACCAAAACACAAAGAGCCTTTGCAATATGATACCATTTATTAAAACTCACTAGAAAAGTTATTTGTCTCTGTTATTCATCAAAAGAGAAATCCATTATTATGGTATCAGACTGTCTAAAATCATGACCCTTCTCATGTGAGAGCATTGGGTAAATTCAAGCTGTAAACTTAGACATGGAAGCTGTTTCTTTTTTTTGAAATTTCAATCCACTAAACAACAGGAGCAGATGTAGATTATTTTTTGGATAAGACATCCCTCTTTTGGAATGATTTCACATGCTAACTTTGCTTGGGAACTGCTCCTGTTGGTGACCATGTGTTCAGCACATCTGCTTTGGCTTGTTGTTTTCTCTGAGACTGACAATATTGTGGCAAGGCGTCAGAGTGAACTGAGGTGAAGGAAAAGGAGAAGGAAAATTAACATGAAAGAGCTGCACTGCAAGTCCAAATGAACCCTGAGAGACTTTCCATCCCTTGATCCTCCATGTGTGTATCAGGAGAGGTGTAGGGGGATTTGGAGAGGTGGGAGGAACTGACAGGTTTGAAGTAATACCTGGGCTTGTCTTGTCACAGTCAACATCTGAGCTCAAGCAGACACACTGGGAGGACATTTCTGACTTTGAGCCCATGGGAGAGGATGCCTTCAAAGAGTTGGGAAAATCCTGCCAATGCCTCATCGAGGTTGGTTTCACTGTGCACTGCATAATGCACTCATTCATCAAACCAAAGTGTTTCAATCAATACTGTCAAACTAAAAAGTTATGTATTAAATACACCCACAAGTGCACTTAGTTATGCATAACCTGTGTGATGGCCATCATCAAATAAATCACAGAGCTGGCTTCCAAACTGAATTTACCAAAAATCCTTCTCTCTACCTGTGTCTTATTGCACTCATAGTCACATATAAAATCCAGTGGTTTTCATCTTCTCCAAGCACCTTCCCTTCCCTTCCCTTCCCTTCCCTTCCCTTCCCTTCCCTTC
>VZRX01001009.1:47248-62000 GCA_013398075.1 Notiomystis cincta
TCTCCCCTCTCCCCTCTCCCCTCTCCCATCTCCCATTTCCCATTTCCCATTTCCCATTTCCCCTCTCCCATTCCCTCCCTTCCCTCCCTTGCTGACACCTCCCAGTCTCACTGGGGGTCTCCTGCCTCATGGGCTCTGCAGTCCTGTCCACGTGGCATCACTCTCCAGAGGAACATGACAAAAGAGCAGGCTAAGAATGGCTTTTAAAGCAGACCAGTGATGCAGATGAGGACTGAACAAAGAATTTGCCTGTCAGGTTGAAATCTCACTCATATGAAGCATTTTTTATGGGGATCACAAAGAATCTTGTGAGATGGAGACATAAAAACTTAAAAAGACGTAAGAGTCGAAGGGATTTTTTTTGAATATGCACAAAATAGAGCAGTAAATCATGCAGTAAAGGTTTCATTTGACATGGGATGTGCACTGTAGTGCTCAGTCTAGAAAAGTACTGATACACAGACTAAATATAAGGGTGTGGGTAGGCTCACTGCAGTTAGTGCCAGGCCTGTATGTCAGAATTGTGTTGATGTGGGGATGGATGCACTGAGCATTCTTCAGGAAAAACACTCTCCTTTTCCTCCTGGGCTTGGGCTGCATGGGGCAGGCTCAGCTCAGCTTCCCTGTGCTCCCTGAGTGCACATTCACTGCTCTGATGTCCATGTCTCAGTTGTCTCAGTTTTCTGAATTGCCACCCCAAGCATCTCAGCCTGTGACAACAGCTCCTGACACTCTCCAGGGAGGGCAGAGTATCACAAACCATGTGAAATCAGAGCCCAATCAGAAACCAATCTACTCTGTTGTGGTCAATGAACAAAGTTTTAACTGGATAATTATTTCAATCATCCTTACTAAACAGGAGGAAAAAAAGGTTCTTCTTTTCTGCAGCTCTGGCCTAAGCCTTTTTTTTTATTATTAATTTAAGTGTGTCTGTAGGGACAATTTCTCTCACCTTTTCCCCTACAGCTTTTCAGAGCTTGTCCCCCATCTCCACTCAGTAATCAAGTACCAAATACTGGGACAGCATTTTTCAGATCACAGCCTGGACACTTTGGCAGCCTTCTGGCCAAACCAGAGCTCATGAACACCCACAGCCTCTGGAGCTCTCCTTTCTGGAAAACTCCATTACTAAAAAACCCAATCCTTGCCTGCTTATTCTACTTTTGAGAAACAGAGTCAATGTTTTTCTGCTAAATGGGTTGGGTACTTTATAATATCAGAGAATTTGTGCCAGAGTTGACCTTACAGTGAGTGGAGTTCCCTCCCTGGTGATGTTTGAAAGCTGCATGGGCAGGCACAGATGGGAGAGGTTTATTGCAGGTATGGGAGCCCAGCTGATGAACTGCAGTGCTAGGTGAGGTGTTTTATTCAGCATTTAGCTTTGCCTTGCATGTCTGCAGCCTATTAATCCATTCCCAGGAGACCTATTGTAATTTTCCAGACACTTGAAAAATTTCAAGCAGATGTCACTTTAAACAAACCCAAAAAACTTGGAGACTTATCTGCTGATCCTTTCTGGTGTCTGCAAGCAGTAATTTCCACACTAAAATTGTTCATTCTTAAGGTAAGACAGGGACAGGCTGCAATATCTGACTGGCAGCAATATTCTTCACATTTAAAAATTTAAATGTGGAAAAGGGATGCCTGTTATGATGGAGAAGGAAAATTTGGGAGCAAGCACTTGGTTTTAATCCTGAAAAGGTCTGGAATAGTCAGATACAAACTGGGGTATGTCTTGGTAGGAGAAACCTTTACATAAGCCTTTCTTTGAGCCTCACTCAGGCAGATAATGAAATTATCTGGAAGATGAATAGGGAAATACACTTAGGGAAACACCAGTGCCAAAAGCTTTGCTAAGTGACATTTAAGTAGGGAGCTCATCAGCAGGTGGCTCACACCTGAGGAATTGGAAAGCTGTGGTTATAACCTCCCCCTTGCCCAACTCCATACAGCAAAGTTCCAAACTGGAGAATCCCCAGCTCCCATGCAAGATGATAATTTCCACCACACACCCAGTTTTCTTCACTCTTTGAGGACAACCACAGAGGTAACAGCATCAAGGTGAGTCCCAAGGTTTTTGTTACCTACAGCTACAGGTGACAGATGAACACACTAATTTTCCCAGCTCCCTTTTCCCAGATCCCTCTCTTGCAGCTGTTTCTGTGGGAAGGTTCAGGGTGCTCATTGCTCAGTCTGGTGGGAGCTGTTGGGGAGCTGAGGTGCTGCTGTCCAGCAGCTTTCCTCACCCTCCTGAGCAACATCAGGGCAGATGTGGGAGGGCTGAACAGGAGCACAGCTCAGCCACCTTCAGTCTGTGCCTTTAAACCTGCTCAGGAGGGTGCTCCTCCATCCCTGGTGTCAGAAGGCAAGAGGAGCATTAGCAGGACTCGTTTTCTGTCTGCCACTCAACAGTTAAGAAAAAAGGACAGTGAGAGCTGGATGCCTGAGCTGCTCCCTGGGTGCTGAGGTGGTGAAGTATTAAGAACTTTGCTGGCTCAGTCAGGTCACTTCATGAGCATCAGAAAATCAGGCAGTGGACTGTGTTACCCATCTGTCAGGAAAGCTACCAAACAGCTTTCAATTAATTATTTTTAGGAGGAATGCAGATTGTCCTCGCCTGGGACAGGGCTGCTGCAGGCCAGAGTCTGTGCTCCATAAAGCAGTGCTGTTCCAGTGCAATCAGTGCTGCTTTGTCAGCCTGTGACAGCTGAGGACACAGCCTGTGCTAATTCCTCCTTAAGTCTTGTACAACAAAATGTTTTAACACATGGATGAGTGTTAGGTTTCTCAGTAGTTCCAGGTAATAATGAGATTCTGCTTGAACTGGGTAACTCTTGGTGTTTGAGCCGTTATCAGAAAACTTGCAACTGTTCCAGCTCAACAAGTTGTGTATTTAATGCCTTTTTCCTCAGAGCTGGAGGAAATGGTTTGCAATAGGTACAGAAATAAAAAAAACCATGGACATAATAGGTTTAATGTGTACAATCAAAGGCTGTATCTACAAATATGTGAGAAGACACCGAGTGGAGAGGAAATACTCATTGCAGAGAGCACTGCACGTGCAAGGCAAGCTCGTGCAATGCCACCAGATTTATGGCAGGAGCTTCCCAAGACAAGAAGTTTTCAAGGTTCTCTTCCCTTGCACTGTCATTCCCAACCCCTCCCTTGCACACAGGCAGGCCAATTACTGGGAGAGCTCAGAAGTTTCTGTCACAACTCCAGCAGTTTCTCAAAACAAGTATCAGCTTAAAAAAGCATAGGAGGTTGAAACTGCAGAAAGCTACAGGGATATAGCTGGAGGGGGAAAAGGGAGGGAACATCAGTTGTCGACTTCCAAAGCAATTGTGGATATGGATTGCATGGAAGGCTTCTCATCAGCAGGGAGTCTGACAGGTCTATCAGGGGAGAGTTCATCTACTTCTGTAATAGTAGTTATTTGAACAACTAGAGATCGATAGAGTTTCTAGGGGAGATGCTGCTATTTATTGGGAAATAAGAGAGAAACCTTGGTGGAAGTTTCCTCTCTTTTTCTACAGTAACCAACATCAGGAGCACTGTGCTGTGTGTCCTGGCTGGGGTTCAGGGGCTGTGCTGTGTGTCCTGTCTGGGGTTCAGGGGCTGTGCTCTGTGTCCTGGCTGATGTGTGTCCTGTCTGGGGTTCAGGGGCTGTGCTGTGTCCTATCTGGGGTTCAGGGGCTGTGCTCTGTGTTCTATCTGGGGTTCAGGGGCTGTCCTGTGTGTCCTGTCTGGGGTTCAGGGGCTGTGCTCTGTGTCCTGTCTGGGGTTCAGGGGCTGTGCTGTGTGTCCTATCTGGGGTTCAGGGGCTGTGCTGTGTGTCCTGGCTGGGGTTCAGGGGCTGTGCTCTTTGTCCTGTCTGGGGTTCAAGCCTGGGTGGCTGCAGAGCCATGGCAGGCTGTGTGTGTCACTCACAGACCCCACGGCTTTGCCTCAAACTCCTCAGGGCTCAGGGGGGCACAGTGGGCAGTGAAGGGATGGGTTAGCACCTGGAGGAGGTCACTTGTGAAATAAAATTCAGCTCTGAATTTGCAGCTGCCTCTGAGGGGGTGTTTGGGCAGGGCCCACCCCTGGCTGCCTGTGAGTGGTTCTTGTGGCCCCTGCTGCTCCCAGGCTCTCTGGGAACAGCCCTGTGGGCAGGGCAGTGTGTCCTGAGCCCAGCGGGCACTCGGTGCTCGAGGGCAGAAAGCAAAAATGCCCTGGTAGGTGGAGGATGAATTTCCTCGAGCAAGGGAGCCCAGCTCTTTCTTTGCATTGCCTGACACTCCTGGGTCTGTCACCCCACAAGAAGCAGGATGTGCAAGGCACTGCTGCCCTCCACCACCTCATCCCGCAGTATCCATCTCTTTAAAACAACACTCTTAGGATGTGGGCACTTGAGGATCTGATGAAGTCATGATTAGGCAGACAGTGAAGGCTTCTGCATGATGCATCATCAAAGGCAGGCAGGAACACTTCTACTCTGTTAGCAAACACACCTGCAATATCTTTACCTTAAATGAGCTATAAAGTTGTCTGCCTCCCCTTCACTGTTTACTTTGTGCTCCTGTTTTCTGCACATGCTGCAATATTTTGCTCCTTGAGAGGTGTGTGTGATAAGCTCATGAATAACAAATGAGGATTTGTGTTTGTGGATTGTGAAATAATATTAACGTGACTATTACTTTTAATCTTTGCTTTTGAATGATGTATTGAGCTGCAGGTAATCCCAGGGGGATATTATTAGGGTCTGAGTATTGAAAATGTCTCCTTCTTTTGTCTTCCCTTCTATTAAGTGTGGAATTGAATGTAGAAAAGTAAAGGTAATAGGACAAACACAGGCTCTCTGATTTAATGCCTTATTTTATAGTCTTAGACCCCCACCAGCTGTATCTTCTAAGGGTGGGTGGAGGAGGGAAAAGAAAAATGAGAAATTCTAAAATTCTAAACAAGCCACCTTTTTTGAGAGGAATTACAAAAGCCTCTCCATGCAAAATCTTGATCTCCAGTAGCGAACACCAAAATTTGCTGTTTCCAAGAAACTTTCATTCACTTAAGAACCCCAAATCTTCCTTACAATTTGGAAAGGAACAAGTGCATTTTCTTTGCAGCTTCTGATTACCAGAACTGGGAGCTGGACTGAATTTTGCAGCCCAACATTTGAAATAATAGTAGACAAAAGCAAAGTGCTTGCCATTCTATTGGAACAAAATTGAATAGACTGTCTCTTCAAATTTACCCTTTTTCATCTGGCTGTGATAGGATGCTATTTCTTTAAGAGGATAGTTCTATAAAAATGTTTCTGCAGGACTGTAATGTACAAATATGATATCTGGGATGGTTTCATGAAAATATCCCCCTTCCCTGCACACATATTTGTAAATAAACAGAAGATCCTGCTATCTGTTTAAATCCAGTGTTCATTTCACAACATCAACAAATGTCAGCTATTGCATTTGCATGTCAGTAGCACTGCTGAAAACTTCCATTATCTTTGCACCTCTGAGGTAGAACTGGCTGGACAGGAGAGGAAGTTTGGGGACAGAAGGAGAAACACTTGGTACTGTTTTAATTCTCATTTCTCATTCAGATACACTTCTAATGAACACCTTTCCATGGTATCCACCACACCCAGCTCTGTCCAACCTGCTCAGGCCAGCCAGGGTGGGTAAGGGGTGAGGGGTAGGTCCCTTTTGTCCTTTCTGCCTCTGCTCTGGGAGGCATTTGCAATTTCAGTGGGAATTCTTATTCTTAAAGCTCAGACAGCACTGTCCTTGAAAGCTGGTAGACCTAATTATGAGAGGCTTAGAGGGATGGTGAATAGATCATCTTCGCTTCTTGAGTTAATCTTGATATATAATGCATGGCAAATATTGTCTTGTTTCTTTTAAAAACTGTCAGTGAGAGGAAATTCCAGAGTAGGGAAATGCAATCTTTCAAAGGATTAAGAGAGAACTAACTAACATGAACCAGATCATTAGCTTTGTATTTTCTGTTCCACCTTCTGATGCCCATATTTCACTCATGAGGATGAGTTGGACTGGCTCCAAAAACTAAGTGGAAATTAATTTCTCAAAGGCTGATCTGAAAGTTAAAATGCATTTCAAAATCACTTGCTTTACAGATCCCATCCATTTGCCCCGAAGAAAGGAAAAAATAATGCTTTATGTAGCAACACAAAGTACAAGTGGAAATGAATATGGGTGAGGCACTGCAGGAGGCTCGGGGGGAGGCAGCCAGTGAGCCAGGGCTGCTGTGAAATGGCACATCAGCCCCTGGAAAGATGTTTAACAGGTTTGGAAGAGATGCTTGAGGCAGAGGATATTTTAAGGAAGCTGGGAGGATGATGCAAGGAGGGTTGTACACACCATAATTTCCCCTGAAATGTTAAGATAGCAGAATTAGGTTTTTGAGGAGACCCCCTATATTATGAAACCTACATTACAGAAAATTCAGAAAAAAAAATCAAAGGTTTGATTTTATTTTCAACATTATATTCTCTAATACAGACCATTTAAGAAGCTATTTTCAGATTGAGACTAATATTGATAAAATATAAAGTTCTTTTCTTCCTCTAAAACATCATTTTTATGGTACAAAAATTGTAATGTTTCTAAAATAGTAAACCTATGGAAGATTTAATTACTGCAAGATTAATCTTTTTTTTGTGACAAAATGCTGCTTTGCAGAAGGTTCCACAGAGCTCTTTTGCAACTGGCTTTAACATGAGCAATTTCCTTTGCAAACAAAAAAAGAGAGAGGTAATTAATTGGGTGTTCTACTCTGTTAGAAAGATTCTCTTCTGAACATGTCTGAGCTCCAAACAAACACAGCAGAACTGGGACAAAAGTAGGGCTGTTGTGAGATCTGATTCTAGGCTCAGCCTCAAATAAGTCCCTCATTTTAAGGCTGAGAAATAAAAGGTAAAACACTGGTGCTTTGAGTTATTAACACACTCCAGATCTTTGCTGAACTATGACATGAGACTAATAATGATAAATATTGTGAAAGTGATTAAAGCACAGTTGCACAGAAATGCATTTGTATTATTAATATGAGGTAATTAAGGTCCTTGCATTCTTCCCAGCTGTTCTTACAGGTAGGTAAGAGGAATCTCAGTGACACTGATACCTTCATTTCCTGAAGGGCTGAAAACCCTCTTCTGCCACTCTTTTCTCTGTGTAATGGTTCCATTTAGCATCTCCAGGGCAGCAGAACAGTGGCACAAGTTATCTGGCTTCATCCCCACCCTGCAGATCCCTTTGGAAGGGATTTCTCTTGGTCTGGCATAGGGAAGAAGGATCAAGTGCTGCAAATAAGGTATGAATCATTTAATCCTGACACTTTGTACTGTGATTCACATTGCAAGTGAAAGTATGCCTTGGGGTAAATAAAATGCTGACTCTGCAGGAGGAAGTGTCAAAATCAGTGTGGATTTTAATAGCACTGGATGTTAGCACTGACATTTCAGCTGGCTGACTTGGGAGTCGAGTTACCACGTGCCAAACTGAGAAAAATGCCCTCTAAATCAGAGCTAAAGCCTGAGTGGGAGTGACTGGTTCCTTCCTGCTCTGGGGGAGAGCAGAGAGCAAGAAGGCAAGTTGGCCAAACTCTCTGGAGAAATTCTTTGCTCCAGTGCAAAACTGAGGTTTCCAGAGCTGCTGTGTAAACTTCTTTCTTAAGGTTTAACCTGATTTGAAAAATAAAATGCAGTACCCATGAAAAAGCTCTCCTTTTATTTTTCCCAGTCTTCATATGGGTGTTTCCTTCCAGTTCAACCTATTTGCACTGAGTTGAAGCAGTAATTGCTAATCCTTCTTTTGGTTCAGTGTTATTCTGGACAAATTATGGCAATTATCCATATCACAAATATATGTAACACTCCTTGGCACTTTCTGTAGTTGCCCCTGAGGTTCAAATGCCTGATGTTCAATATGGCCTGTCCCATTAAGTGTTGTTCCAAGGAAAGTCAATGGCAAAGCCCCAGTGACCTCAGTGAAGAAGGTTCACACTCTTAGCTTTGGTTCATCTTAGTTCAGAGGGAGATTTTGTTTTCTTTTAATTCACTAGGTGGTAGCAGTGTACAAATTGTGTTGTGTGGGTTTAGGTTTTTATTTTCCTAGTTCTAATCAGACTTGCTTCAGGACCTTCCTTTAATTCCCAAGCCATCATTTCTTAGTCTTGCACTGGGTTCTTGAGGGGAAAGGAGACAAAAGGTTTTAAACACCCTTGTGATGGGATGCCAGAACTTGTGCATCCTGCAGATGTTTTCTTGTGATGGCAAAAGTCACACTGCACTGGGGGAGAACAGCTACTGCTGGTCAGAGAATGACATCAGAGGCTGAGCTTAAACACTTTCATCAGCCCACACATGCAAAAAGAAGAGTGAGACATTAAATCTGCACGAGTTCTGTATCCCTTCCACAGTTTTTACTGAATTCCCTGCCATGTGTCAGGCAATGGGATTAAATGAATGTCCATTATTATTGCAGTCAGTCCTGGGAAAGTCACTGGGTTCAGCAAGGGGCAACCTAGCTGACAACAGGCAAGAGGACTTGGGCTTCCCAGCTACTAATCCAGGTAGGGCTCCTGCTGAGTGTAATCCATATTTTTCAGCAGTGGATGTGCAGATTAATGAGAAGCTGTCATCTGAAACAGATGTTGCTGTTTTGTTCACTTTTATCGTGCCTAATGCTCTGCACATTCTGGGATTAACCTCCTGATCTACATGAGCATTAACCATTTCCTGGGAGAGAGGGAGGAAGAATTGGAAAAAACCCCATGTGCAGTCTTTCTCCAGAAATGAGAAATTGCTTTCAGACAGCCAGGTATAGCCTGTGACATTTCACTTCCATCCCCACCATGCCCTGAGTGGTGCTCTGAGGGACTTGGTGGCAAATGTGCCACTAAAAGTGGCTTTGCCTTCCTGCCAAAGCTCTCCTCAGCATCTCCCCAGAGAGTCTGTGTCCCCCTGGCTCCTCACCCAGCACTGCCCACCCCTTCTCTCACAGTTTGCTCTGCTGCTCAGGATCCTCTGGGGGCTGGGGTTTGTTGCAGCACCAGCTTTACCCAAAAACTAACTCCAGAGAAGGAGCTGTGCTGCTGTGTTTTACCTCTAGCACACAGGGGTCTCCTCTCCAGGGCCCTCTGGTCCTGCCTCTCTGAACAAACCAGCTGAGTGTCTCACCTAGGGCAGCAACTTGAAACCAGATCAGTGTTGCTTCAAAAAATGCAGCTCTACATTTCCTCCCTAATGTTCCACTACAATAGATTAGGGATGAATGATGGAAGTTTGAATGGGTCTATCAGAGAGATATTTTTAGCCTAAAACTGCATGATGCTAAATAAGATGAAGATATTTATGTACTGATGGATAATGGCCAGAAGTAGCAGAGGTCTGATGAATGCAATCCTCCAGTGAGAAGCAAGAACTAACTGCAGTTATCCAACATCTCTGTCTGATCCTGGTGGGATGCAGATAGGAGCCTTATCAGTAACTAAAACAGAGTCCTGACTGAATCAGACAGGCTGACACTGGCATCACTTTGCAGAAGTTGCTCTATATAAAGCTTGCAGCAAATGTTATTTTCTGGTAGTACAATGAAATAAATCCAGGGGACATTTGCAGGAGAGCTTTCAGAATTCCTTCAGGCAATGACTGTGGAAGAGACACTGTAATATAAGTACACTCTTCCTTCATGCAAAGCATGGTGAGCCAGGCAGAATTAACATTGATGGGAGAAAGAACACTCAGGTTTCATCAAGATGTTTAAATGTCTGATGTCATTTTGCCAGTTTGAGTGGCTGAGTGGCAGGAATAACTTGGGTTTTGTATGTTATTTTTGGCAGCAAATGAGATACTGAATTTTAAAATGCACATACAAATTGAAAAAAAGGAAAGGTAATTTTAAATAGATGTCATACCTTAATGAACTGCCCATTCCCTAAGTCTTTGTATAATACCTTTGGTAATATGAGACAATTTAATAGTCAGAGCCACAAAATAATCCTAAATTATTTGAAAGAGATGATGATAAAACAAGATAGCCAAGATCAGATTTCAATTTTCTTTTGGTCCTTGTTATTTCATAGCTGCTAACAAAACTTTCAGAATGAAGGTCTAAAAACTTTCAGTATCTCAGTCTAAAACTTCAGCCAGGAAATGATTCACACCTGGAAAGCAGCAAACTGAAGGTAGCAGTTCATGCTGCAAGCATGTGAATGAGAGGAGAGCAGGGTGTGTGCTGATTCTGTGCCATCCTAATGCTACAGCTATCACTTAGGAATTAATAAAACATACAGGGCTCTCTCACAGCTCCATCCCTGCTGGCTGCTGCTCTGGTGATACATTGCAATAATATGCCAGTGATAATATTCCAGTAATAAATGATGGCAATATCCCATCAGATCCTCATCACTCCAGTGATGCACTCTGGCCATACATCAGCAGGCAATGGAGTTCAGGCATTAGTGGAAGAGGCAAATTTCGTTGTACATCCTCTGAACAGGGGGTTTGACATAATGCAGCTCGTGGGTGTTGAGCAGGGGCTGCTTATGGGCTGTGCACTGCAGAATTGGGCTCCTCTTCCTCAGTGAGTCCCTAAAATCTGAAGGGAGAGTGCAAACCATCACAGAGCAGGATCACAGGGTGGGTCAGGCTGGAGAAAGCTCCTCAGATCATGGAGGGATAGAACTGCTGGGGAATCAGGAATCAGCTCCCAGGTTTTCACCACCCTGCCCTGCCCTGTGAGGAGGTTGGGTGATTGCCTCTCTGTAGTATTAATACAGCAAAGGGATGTGTAGGGCCCAGGGGTGAGGGGTCAGGAGGCTCTCAGTTTAATTTGTGGCTGCTTCTCAGCCTGTTCCTGACACAGTGGTTACTGCCAGAGGGCTGGCAAACTGTTTGGGGAGTGCCAACACACTCCTCTGCAAAAATTGTGTGATATTACACCTGATATGCATGCAGAGGGACAAGTAATTGGAGGGAAAAATCAGAGATATTTCTCATCCCTAATTATCCTTTATTTCTTTAATTTGGCAGCTGTCTTCACAGGAACCATACACAGATGCAAGCCATCACAGCAGTGACATTTTCTCTGAAGCCTTCCCAGATGACATAATTCATAGATAACTCTCCAGTGAGATTCCCTGAAGAGCTGATGCATCCCAGCTCCCAAACAGTGATGTGTGTTTGGGGAGCCATGCTGAATCACCTGCACACAAGCAGGTTCAAGCAGAAGGGAAGATTTTGCTTTGGAAGCCAAAGCAGCAATACCAAGAGGGTTAAGGGAAGAGACTCCATTTTGGTTAGCAAAGTGCAGTTTCAGATGTTCAGTTTTGATGACAACAGGCCAGAGAATTAAACTATGCACTTTAAAGATTTTTCTTAGCCTTTCTGATACTGAATTTCTCCAGAGGAATTCAGTAGCAGCCAGCTCTGTGATCAATAAGTATGCTATTGATGGAAAGTGAGGGAAGGACTTACAGAATCATTAAAGGTCAGCTGATTTGTCCCTAAAGCTCAAATGCTCAGCATCTGTTTACATCCTTAGAGTCACAGACTGAGGCAGTGAAATGCACCCGGGAAAGAGGTTGGATTTTGTATGGCTGGCTGAAATTTGTATCTCCTAGCACTGAAGAATATTAATTTCTAGGGGCTGGTCATGAGGAATCAAATTAGTCACTTCTGCTTCCACTGTCCTTTGATGTAAAACAAGTAAGATTGTTCTGTCTGAGCTCAAATAAAATACCCAAGCCAAGTAAAGCATCACTCACAAAACTTGGAGCACTGCAGTTTCATCACCCAACACGCTGCTACTGTAAATTTGGTTCAGCTACAAAGATTGCATCTTTTAGTACATTATAAATAAACTTTTCAGGGTGCTGTTGCAAGAGTCAATGCCACATGCTGTAAAAAAAGCAATTAGAAGAAAAGGAAGCGAGGAGAGGTGAGGATCTCTGAGTGGAATAGACGTGTTGTAACCCTGCAGAGCATCCAGAGCCACAGGGGCAAACTGCAGGTCCTGCTGGGCTGGGAACATTTTGTCTGCTTTATTAACTTCCAGGAGTGACAGTGGAACTGTAGCCTGAGATGGGAAAAATATCCACCTTTAATATAAAGATTGCTAGTGATGAAAACTATCACAACCTTCATGGAGTTGTTCCTCTGCTTAGCAAACACCACTGTTAGCAGCCTGAAGTATATGCCTGGTAAATACAAAATTTAGGTTGCCTAAAGTTGAAGCAATTTGGGTTCTACCACAGATTTCCTTGTTCAGCAGAGGTTTCTGCTTTCTGGTGGCTTTTACCTTTCCAGTTATTTACTCTACAGCCAAGTTATTGTGTGCCTTTCTATTCTGTTTGACCTTTAGAAGACCTATTGATTTATTTTCTTTTAGACTTTCCAAGTCCATAGTTTTATTTTGTCAGCTGTATTGCAGTGTTTTACTGAAGCCTAAGTGTATTTATTAAATGCTCTTCCTACATAAACTAGGATAATAATCTCTCTAAGACTACCTTGAGCAGATATATTTTCCATCTTGATCAGCATTAACAGTAGCAGTTACAGTCTGTTAATTGAATTAATAATCAGCTTTTCCTTTGTTGTCCCATACTGGACTCAGCCTGACAAGCTCTGTTATCTCAGCCACCTTGCCCACACTTTTTAATGAACTAACAAGGAACTAGCATTTTTAAAGTTTTCTGGAATTCTCTCCTGTCCATAGGTTACTGAAAAATGAACATTACCTGCCAAAAAAGCTTCTCAGCCAGCTGTGTTAAAATTTCTCAATGCAAATTACCCAGAACTTCTGATTTAAGTATGTCTAACTACAGTAGCTGTTGATTAATATCCTCTTTAGTTACAGTAGGAATAGAAAGTATATTACCATCATCATCTAACAAATCCTTTCCTCCAAATACAGAATAGACATCTTTAATGATTTTTTTTTGCATTGTTGCTAAATAAAAAAGAAGTATCTGTTGTTTCTGTTTGGGAACAGACCTATTGGTCTCTTTCAAGTGGGATTTTTCCACTCCAGAAATGTTTTGCAAAAACTGTTCCCTTATTAATGTCAACGGCACATTTTTGTTTTTCTTGTCAATTATCTACCCTCTTTTACTATCACATTTGTCTTTTTTGTCCTTATTGGTAAGACTTACTGGCTGCATTCACTTCCTACTGCAGAGGTTTTTGATTTATTATGCTGAGCTTTTTCTGTTGTGCTTTTACACAGATACAGCCTTCTTTCTCCTGTTAAAATAAGATCTCCTTAAGTTGTTCTTACAAAGCTCTCATATTTTCTGCCTTATTTCCTTCTTCCAGCTGATCTTGCTCATAATGCATTTTGGCTTTAAAAAGCCAACTTTCTTAAGGCACCACTGTATTTTGCACTGGTTCAAACTTCATTTTCTTTGCATACAGCAATATTAGCTGAATTATTACCACTCATATGTCAATAACGAAGCCAAGACTGGTACTTGGTGTAGGTATTTCCCCTTTATTCAAGACCACATCAAAGCCAGGCAAACATTACACATAAAACTGATTCATTCACTCCTAACACTGAAGTATTCCTTTCTGGGAAAGGTTCCTCACCCTTCCTACGGGAAAGACCTGGCTGCAGAGTTAAACCAGGAGAAATGCCATCCTCACCACAGGAGTTTTATAGCTCCCTGTGGGATATGGCAAATCACTCCAGCTGGGCCCAGGCACAAACTCGCCCTCCCTCCTCCTTCCCCCATGGCAGGGTTCCCTGGCAGCCCCTGAAATGAGGACAGGCAGCTGTGAGGTGTCCTCTGCCAAGGCAAAGAACATTAACTCTCCTCTGATCACCCGTCTGATGGGCTCTGGAGGACGTAGCAAGGACTCCTCCTCAACCCTTGGCTTCTGCCCCGAGGTTGCCTGGTGTCAAGGGAGAGCTCTCCCCAGTGAATTTTGCACTGGGCTGGCTTCCAGTCCTTGCTAATGGTGGAGGTAAAGGATCACAGCTTGGCTTTTTAGGAGGCTGCATTTTGCATGCTCCTTTGCAGTTATTCACTCAGCTGCTGGCCAAGAGCACAACCTGCAGCAGGATCTGCCTGGAGCAGGTTCAGGCTCTCGCTCCTTTGAGGGAGAGAAAGAGCTGGTGTTCCCCATTTCTCCCTCTCCTTATGGCCCAATATTATGCTCTCAAGACAAAACCCCTGTTGAGTCTGGGCCCCTGGACTAAAATGCCTCCACACAGTTTTCCTCCCTGGCACTTTGCTCGTGGCTGCTGTAATTGAAACTGTTAATGTGCAGTGCCTTCGTTAGGCGGTCAACAGATCCAATTAGGGCCGAGTTCAATATCTGTTCTGTTGCTTTGCAAGGACAAAACTGGCTTACATCTTAACTGATTAGAGAGAGAAAAAAACCCTTCCAGCAGCTCTTTCCCAGTGCATCATCTCCTCTGTCTCTGGAAATGCTTGGAGTTGTGTGTGTCTCTGGCAGGTGGGCAGCAAGGCGAGCACACAGAGGGACTGCTGGTCCCTTCTCTGTGGGACACTGAGTGCTGCCACCCCGGGGCCACACCACCCACCCCTCCCAGCCCTGCTGGCACGAAGGAACACAGGTTTCCTGCCCCTTTTTTGTGGCTGCAGTGGTCCCAGAGCTGCCCCGAGTCACGGCGTGCCCAGCTCTGCGCTCCCCTCCGTGACCCTGCTGGAGCTGAGTGGGTCCCCATGGCTGGGTCCTTGTCTGCTCACTCTGCACAGCTGGGACATCCCATCCCATCCCATC